>VXAY01002926.1:1105985-1185730 GCA_013399855.1 Oxyruncus cristatus | reverse complement strand
GATGCCATGCAGAGGGACCTGGAGAAGCTCCAGAAGTCGGCCTGGGAATCTCATGAGGTTTAATAAGACCAAGTGTAAGGTGCTACACCTTGTTTGGGAAAACTGCCGATGCCAAGACAGGCGGGGGGGGGGGGGAGATGGAGAGCAGCCCTGTTGAGAAAGACTCGTGGGTGCTGGTGGATGAGCACCAACATGGACATGACCCAGCAATGTGCACTCACGGTCCAGAAAGTCCAGTGTGTCCTGGGCTGCAGCAAAAGCAGTGTGGGAAGCAGGGTGAGGGAGGGCATTCTGACCCTCTACTTGGCTCTAGTGAGATCCCACTGAAGTATTGCATCCAGTTCTGTGGCCCCAAACAGAAGGATGACACGGACCTGTTGGAGTGAGTGCAGAGGAGGATCACAAAGATGGTCAGAGGAATAGAGCACCTTTCCTGTGCAGACAAGCTGAAAAAGCTGGAGTTGTTCAGCTTCAGGGTCACTTCAAAGTAGCTTCCAGTACTTGAAGCAGGGCCTATGAGAAAGCTGGAGATGGACTTTTTCAAGAGTGTGTAGTGACAGGACAAGGGGGAATGGCCTTAAGCTGAAGAGGGCAGGTTTAGATCAGATATTAGGAAGAAATTCTTGACTGTGAGGGTGGTGAGACACTGACACAGGTTGTGAGTGTGAGAAGCTGTGGCTGCCCATTGCCTGACTGTTCAAGGCCAGGTTGGACAGGGCTTTGAGCAGCCTGGTCTAGTAGGAGAAGTCCCAGCCCTGGGAGGGGCATTGGATCTAGATGATCTTTAAGGTCCCTTCCAACCCAAACCATTCACTGATTCAATGACCCTACAATTCTATGACCCAAAATTTACTTATAAGACCTCCCTGCACTTATGCAAAAACTTGATTTTGAAACATGGAGATTTGGACTGAGAAGAATTTGGAGAGATTCCTTGACCGCAGTTTTGTAGTTCTGGTAAAGGAAGGAAGTTGTTAAATTTGTCAAGAAAAAAGTCATAATGAGTGGTGAAGATGAAACCTGGCACTGAATAAATTAATGGCAAAAGATGAGGGGTTTTTAATCACTGGGATGATAAGTCACCAAACTGATTCAAATAAGGCATATGATGCAATAATTTTACTCAAACAGAAATTGGGGACTAATTGCAGTGACCACCTGACGATACTTGATGACATTCTCTGCTGGTTTTAATGTAGAATGTGCTCACCGTAGTCTTTTCTGACCTTGAAATCTATCAGACACACTTGTATGACAGAGCCATCACATTACTGTGAAACATGGTCTGTACAGATTTTTTCCTTCTTCACTGTTCCTGTGCTGTTCGCACAATGTAAGTGATGGTACCTATTAGTTCTGGAGTAAAATGATTTTATGGTGGTTTTATGATGAAAACGAAGCAATTTTTTACCTATTATAAATAATGAGGTCTAAGAAAATCTGGCCAATCTTACCAGCATAGAGAGACAAAAATGTCTTTCAGCTTCAGTTAAAATCTCATTTGATTGCAAAGTGCTTTTTTTATTTAATGTATTTTGTAATGGGTTGACCGGTAGCAGTTGGTAGGGATAGTTATTTTGTATTCATAATTTTTTCATTGACTGCTTGTAGTCATATAAGTAAACATACCTAAATGTTACTTACTATTTCTATACAATTTGCAGAAGAAAAGGGTGGAGGTCTTCATTCTATAATAAGGAGGGCTAAACAGAAAATATATTTTTTTCTCTTTGTACTATTCTTAACTTGATTTTGAGGACTTGCTCCTGAAACACTGAAGTCAATAGGAGCAATATAAAATCCTAGAGTAGTAAACCAAAGAAATTATTTTCTAAATAAACTGCCATCAGACTTTTTTCTCTTTCTTGTTTTTCATCTGGGCAAGTCGTAGAGAAGAGTGTATTCTTCCAAGGACACCATTTCTCTTGAGGTCACCAGAACTTTATAAGGTTGCTAAAGTCTTTTGTTGTTGTTCTGTCTTAGTAATAATGTAGTGGCATTTCTATTGGAGTTAAAACAGAACAAAAACCAGGCTGAGTTATTTGCTATCAAGACAGTACTAAGGTGAGAGCATCTAGTTGTTGTATGTTGAAAATCAGAAAGAATGAGTATTATCTTGTAGCACTCTACACATGTTACTTATTGCTACATTTAGGGATACCCAAATCCTCCATATGTAGCAATTTTCCATGTATTCCATGTGTATATCATGTATATATTATTAATACTGAGGTCAAGCCTGGAGTTCTCATGCACTCGTGTACTGGTCCAGCACTGCCACTCCCGGTTTCCTTAAATATTCCCTGTGTTACAGACACCTCTGCACTGAGATCTTCAGAGTCTCTGTTGCAATTCCCCACCAGCATCACAAAGCATCAGAGCTACCTCTGGGTTCTTCTGCACTCGTCTTTTAAGTTCCCTCGGCAGTGTTTGCAGTCAGATGATCCAAACCAGGCCAGCCAATTTTATGGTAACTGCGAATGAAGCTACACAGAGGAAAATCTGACTAATCTGAATTTAAAATACAGCAATAATAGCTTTTGACCCCCAAAGCACTGTGTGGATTTTTATTCTTTTGGTGGAAAAAGGATCGTTACTGGTTTTGGCCTGGCATTTTGCTGCAGTGCAGCTTTCTAGGCCTTCTCCTGCAGCTTTTTCTGGTGTGTTTCTCGCTGAAGGAACAAAATGAGTCCTGTGACTTTGGGTCAGGACAGGATCACGCCCCAGAGGGCACTGTATCATTGGCTCATACAGAACTTTAGTCTTCTACTTACTGCCAAACTCTACATCAAAGGGAAGGAAGCCAGCAGGTTTTCCACATATTTTGTGGGGAGAAATGTATCTGAGCTTCTGTCTTTCCCCATTCGGCAACTGCTGCAGAGATTTTTAAGGAACAAGAAGAGGCTGAAATATGGTCATCTGGCGAAAATGAACAGAAAGTTTATTCAGACACTACTGTGTCCTCTGCTATAGTTTGTGATTAGACAATAGAATTTTCTTATTTTTAGAAATGACTCCTAATGACTCACCCCCTGCTGCTGGCATTAAGTTTCACACAAATGACTGGAAAAACAACTGGTAGACAACACAGAAATAGTAAAAGAAATAGCCACAACCATAGCAACATGAAAGGATCCCACCTGCCCTTAGCTTATTTGAAATAAAACCTTATATTTAAAAACAAAAGCAGACCTAGAACAAAAACCCCACGTGTGTTTTAAAGGATATTTTCCTTGAAAATATTAGTGCTGCAAAGACAAATGGGATGTGAGTCATTAGGAGGTGTGGTCTGATTTTCATGCAGCTCATGTTGTGTTTTGTAAGAATAGATTAAATGTTTTTCAATAGCACTAAACTTTTCTTGTTGACAGCAGGAGCAATTGTGGCTTGCATAATAAAACTGGAGATATAAAATGATTTCACCATATTTTGCCTCCGCTTTATGATGTAGAAATTTGTGTAACTGAAAATGTCAATAAGAAGATAAATTACTGGCTTTCACTGTGAAAAAATAATAGTATGATTTTCTCATGACAAAATATACAGCAGGTATCTGTGGAAAAGTAAGACAAGAACAGCTATTTTTGAAGCTGCAGAGGTTTCTTTTGTTCCGCATTCTTGCATGTATTTTTTCCCAGCTATTGAAATTTTTATTTTCTAGAGGTTGAAGTAGCAAAGCTACTGAAATATTTCCACCCTCTCAAAATTATTAAGAGATATCTGTGGTAGTTGGGGGCCGTTTCAGCATAGAGTGCTGTTCTAGCACTTTGTCCTAAAGAAAGGCGTGTCCTTACAGAGCCGGAGTGTCAATGTATGGGCAGCTTCAGCTGGGGTGAGTGAGCTCGTGGTGCATAAGTGTCACAGCTGCTTTGCCAAATGACAGGAAACACTGAAAGAGAGCCAGAAAATGCTAAGGCAGTGAAAGCAGCGAAGAGGGAATATATTCAAAGATCACTAAAGAAGGCTGCTGGCCGATATCTCTAAGTGCCTGACTGAAGCTGCAGGGAACGCTGTACTATGGCTGGTGACAGAGGATAGTTCTTGGTGGTGACCCACTCCCATCCAAATACCGACATCCCTCTGCTACTTTCCTGTTATTCTCTCTGGGAAAGATTTTTTTATTTCAGCTAATAAGACTGATTCTTTAATTTATTTTTAAATATTTCTTTTATTAGATTTTACTGGCAGCATTAGAGATGCCAATATTTAGAAATGCTTGCATGCCTTTTAGAAGGTCTTATGTTTTAGAAACTACCGCGCATCTCAGACTACTTTGTGCAACACAAACCTGCCAAGGCAGCTTTGCTGGCAGCTGTGTGTCGAGTCTGGATCTGAGAACTGCTGAAGCAGCGAGGGAATTGTCTCGCTAGGAGTGAGGTGATTCAAGAGTCGGGAGATTTCCCCTCAGAATCATGGGGCAGCTTTAAGGAAATAGTGCACTGTCACAGCTCACCAGATGAAGGCTGGAAACACCACACAGGGCAGTTTGGTGTGGGAAAAGAGACAAAATGAGAACCTTTTTAAAAACTGAATTAGGAACAAACTAAAAAGTGGAGAATATGTGTATGGATGTATGTGTATTATTATGGATATGTGAAAACTTTCCCTACCTAGTGGTTCTAGTTCATATCAGTGAATTAAATCCAAATTTCTACAAGAAGTGCTTACCTATTTCCAGAATAAAACTACCCTAGCGATGCATCTGCCTGTGATGCAAAGTCCACATCCTTGACAAGTTTGCCCCTTATTTCTACAGGAGATCTTCCTGCAAAGTTGACTAACTTGACATTATTCAAAGTTATATCATTTTATGTAGAACACAAGATTACTGGAGTTGCAAAGCAAGATGTGAAGATGGGACATTATAAGACTAGAATCCTCTACATAAATTTGAGACACACAATTGCTTTAGCCTGAAGCATAGTGAAGGGTAGTGTGGCCAGAACAACATGAATTATTCATGACTGAATTGTGACAAATTTATGTTACCTTGAAATTAAATTGTTTGATTTTTAAAGATGCTTTGTTAGATGCAAACATTTTAGAAGTGAAAATGAAAGAAAGATGGAAATGAAGAGCTGGACTACCAAGAGGCTTTAGGCATAATTTCCAAAGTGGTAGAGATGGTGCTTTCTGCTTCTCTCACCAGACTACTCAGCTGTTCCACTTCATTCTGAGCTCTAAAGGTACTCACAGGTGAGTTGGTCCTGTTGAATCTGTTCCTGTGGTCTGCATGAAAATAATCGGGTGTTACCCATAGGAACAGTTGGTGGTTTGGGTTGTCCATGGAAGTGGAGGTTGCAGGGCTTTTGTTTCAGTGAGGTTGCAAGGATATTTTTGCTCCAATTCCTCAGGTTGTCTTTGACAGACCTCACTGCTAAGATGCAGCGCGGCAGAAAACACCGACCACACTGTGCCCTCTCCATCAGGATTGTCAGCGATGCTCCTACAGTACTGAACTAAAGCTGGTCTTGTGAAGATGAGGTTGTCTTGAAATTGTATCTTTGGTGAATTAATCTTCAGTGCAACAGTTCCCTAGGTCTAGTACTGAAGAATGAGGTGGAGTTTGTTGGGTTTTTGTTTTGTTTTTGTTTGTTTGTTTGTTTTACTTTTAAATTGAGGAAGAAATCCAAGCTTTTCATACAGGCGGTATTTCTGCCATGAGGTTCTTGGAGTACAGCCTAGGAATACTATTTGGATAAGACAGTAACAGCTCATTTTTTCCAGAAGAGAGAATTACAAGCAGCTATCATTACTGGAGGGAGATATTGCCATTTGTCCAAGTAGTAGCAGTATCTATTTTTAATTGCTGATAGTTAACAATTCCCTGGGAAATAGAAAAACCTATAGCCATTAATTACAGCCTCTTCTCACCTTTCAGTCCTGGAGGATCTCTGCTAACAATTATGAACTCTGGCACTGCTGGATCATGCTGTGTATTAGGTTAAACCTAAGTAGCTGTCAAGAAGGGGAGATATCATGCCCGAGACAGGCAACCAGAGTTGGGCTGCATTTCCAAAAGTTTGGGAATTGCTGCTTTACACAGTCCTAGAGCCACAGATTGGAACGAGCTGTCAAATACAATTTTTCATAGACTGTTGTGGAGTATGTATAATGAGGAGGAACTTACCTGCAGAACAGGATGAAGAAAGAGAAGATTAAATGAGACATTGAGCTCTACAGGGTGATCTGTAGGACAGCAAGAAAAAAGCTGAATGAGATTTTTATAGTTTAGATGAAAACTCCATGTCTAGTTACTTTACAGGCTGGTTTAGTAAATGTCTGAAGTTTTCATTTGGGTTGGAGTTGTTTTCTTTTCTTTTTTTTTTTCTTTTTCTTCTTTTTTCACAGCTTTTTATGATAAAAGGAGAAATTCAATAATGGGTTATATTAGGTGACCTTACAGAACAAATTTCACCTTCTGCAGATACATGTAGTTCTTTCATGAGCTGGTAGTCTGGACATACCAATCTGAGTGTGATGTCCAAGACTAAATAAGTAGGTTTGCTTTATATTAAAGAGAAGGAACTTAATTGTATGAAAGTAGCATATGGATTTTTTCCCCAGTAAATAGGGCTCTTTTAGCTTCTGAGAAAGATTTTACTGTTCTTCCAAATCTACTCATGCTTAGCTGCAATATTAATAGTGATTTACCATCCATGGAAAACAGATGTCAGTTTTCCAAGTGTAAGCAGCTCAGGAGATACACAAGAAGAAAAATAGATGTACAGAGCCTGGCTGGAGGAGTTAATCAGTTGACTGATTCATTAATGTGTACTGAAAGAATTTAATATGTGGCAGTCAGAATCAGTGATTTGTAAGACATGACAGATGTAGCCAGAAACACCTTGCTAGGTGAGGACTGAATATGGTGTTTCTGACCATCTGAAAGTGGTGTTATAAATGTCAACTACAGGCTATGTTTTCCTTCTGCTGAATATCTTTGTTCAGACAGTGTGTACTTGTCAGTTATTCTGATGTGGATAAAATTGCAAGTGCAAGGTGGCTTCCTCTGCCTTCCTGTTCCTACAGGAATTCAAATGCTTCCTTTCATCTTGGAGTGAGAGACACTTATAAGATGTAGAAATCCAGAATTAGCAGTTTGGCCTACCCATTCTCGTTTGCTTAAGGAGGAAATTTTTAGGTGGATTTTGATACAGCTTCATGTTTTGGAAGTGCAAAATACAGTCTGTTGTGGTGTGAGATCTAATACAAAAGCAATGTGAGACAGACTGCTTTGCATAGATTTTAGATTCCTACTTGAAAGGCTAAAATACCCAGAAAGCCTCTTGTGATTTAGTTTTAACTAGTTGGCAGATGTTGAATGATCTCAGCAAGTGTCTTTGTTGCGATTCCATAGTAAATATGTAGCAGACTGACTGTTTATAATCTCTGTAATAGGGGATTTGTCAGTCTTTCTTTATTACCTGTAAAATGGATTAGGAGAATAGTAAGATTGCACTGGTTCTCTTAGGAATATAGGAGAGTTAAACGTCCATCCTTATTGGGGATTCTAATGAAAAATATGCCTTCAGTGATTATATTAAAAATAGCAAGACTACTGGCTCTGCTCTCTTCTCTATTTCTCCTCATCCAACTAGATCAGAGCACTCCTACAGGTTTCACCCTTTCCAAAATCACTGGGAAACTGCATTCATCTTTGGACAGAAAGTGCTCAGCATCTTACTAGAGCAATTTATGATTTAATGTCTGCTCTCAGTGATGCAGTAGTAATGAAGATGCAGATCTGGCTGGGCATTTAGAAAAGGCTTATTTTTCCACAGATGTAGGTTTTTCCATCTCTTATCTTCACATGTTTCTTTCTTTTTAGGCTTTATTAGCAATGGGTTGAAAAGATCAACATTGACATACGTGATGTGTCTGTGATTCCAAACTGGAAACCACTTCTAGCTTCCTTGCTGGGGAAGCACAGAACTATTGAGCTGAAAAAGCCCTTCAAATATGTCCAGTCAAATACAAAAGCAGCAGTTGCATGAGAAGATGTACATTTTAATGAATTGATTTTAAATCATCATATAGCAACTGGGAAAAAACCCACACAATTTGAAATGAAAAATTAAAACTAAACTCCAAAGAGCCATTAGGCATTTCTGATCAGTTAAAATGCACACACGCTGCGTTGGACCCAAAGTGTATGCAGAGTGAAAAAAATGAATGCAGTAAAAATAAAGAACCTAATAGACCAGTCTGTATAAATCACATACTTAATTATAAAAGATCCTTGAGATTCGGGTTTTAATTTGATCAATGTGAACAAATCATCCTGTGGTTCGCCTTTGGAGTCTAAAACAGTTTGTCTTTCTTACCCACTACTGCTAATATGAAAAAATTGTGTGCATGAGTTAATTTATACGGCTTAGTAAGAGAGCAGAAGACAATAACAATGATTTATTAGAATTAATAGGGTCAATTTTGCTCAGGAAATAGAGAGTTTGCAGTGAAACACCAGAATAAAAGCAGTGCTAAGACTGTCACACGAGTAAGGACACCCTGATTAACTGTTTTTCTGGAGAGATATTCACAGTTTCCCCTCTTCCAAAGCAGCAGCTGAATCCTATTGCTGGTACATTGGTGTCTGGGAAGACAAACCATGGCTGACAGCCATAAGAGGTAGAACATAAAACTCGTTTATTTACGGAGGTATTAAGCAAACTTCAGCAATCACTGTTAATGCTTTGGACCATATCCAAGGAGAAGACAGGAGTCCTGTTGGCTGCTCAGGAGTATAAGAAAGCTTACTGGAAAATAGGAACCTTAATGAAAAGACTGCTTATCTTACCTACCAGGACTCGAGCAAAAGGCCAGAGCATCAGATAGAAGTGCAGCAGCCTTTTTTTTTCCTGAGGGGGTCTGACTTATTTTGGAATAAGACAGCAGAGGGCTGGCCCACAACTGTATATTTATAGTTTAAAAATAGGTGAGGACTTTTAAGTATGTTTGAATGGTCGTAGAAAAATCAATGAAAAATATACCTAAAAGAGAAATATATCACAGACATAGCCCAAACTTTGTCAGCATTCTTATTATAGTTCAAGGTAAATCAGACTTGAGGATAAGGCAGGTAAAGGTGGTATCTGTAATAAAATGTGAGTGGATGGACGGTTTTGTCAGTAATTTTCCACTTTAAAAAAAAAAAAAAAACAAACTGAAAGCAAACAACTGCAAAATTAATCACATTAGTGACCAAGACTCATGTGAAAATCTTGGGAATCCCATGCATTTTCCAGGCAGCCCAGAATGCTTGGAGACTTTGAGGGAAAATATAAGATTTATAGCTTTATATGCCCTAAAGTCGTTCAGGTCATTGAAATGATTTGTGCAAAACGATTATGTGGTAATGCTGGATGGAAGGCAGCTCATGAACACAATTTTGGTGCTACTTGTCTTGATGAATACTTCTCTGAAGTGCTTCTGGACCACAGGGAGATCATATATATACCACTAATCTGAATTACACATGGGTAAGTGGATAAACTGAACAAAATGAGCACCATCCCTCCAGTAAAACTGGACTGGTTTAAAGTTCCATTCAGTTTTACCCAGCTGCCATGGAAATCTCTGGAATGTATTTATATTCTATTTAGATTAGTTGCCCTCCACTTCAGTGAACAGAGCTCTGAAAATTCCTTTAGCTTAGAGAGGTTCAAAATCAATAAATGCTGCATGGTGAGTTCTGAGATCTTTACAAAATAGATGTGAATGAGGATTATGCTGGTACAAGCACAATACCTAAACTACAAGTTCCCAAAGGAACTTTCAGCATAATCCTTTATTATTTTTAAGAAGATTCCTCTTGCTTTCCTGATGCTCTCATTCTGTTGCTCCTGTTATATTACATTTGTTTTTCTGTTAAGGATTTTGGCGGTGCTACAAGGTACAGATTACTTGAAGGGATGAAAGCGTCTATACCCTCTGCTAAATCCAGCCACTTCCAGGTGATACCCATGGCAGACATGGAGCTTCCTCATTCACATGGGCTGCCTTTGCTTCTGGAACTGGAAAGAATATTGTTCTCATATGCTGTCATATGTGATTTCTGTTTAAAGTTTAATTTACAGTAAACCAAAAGAATTTTTTTACCTGCAGGTTTTAATGTGGATATTGATTGTGATTTAGAGTAATCTCTATATTTAGAGATATTAAAAGGTTAATTGGCAACTGTGTGCTAAGTTGCATGTTACAGTTGGATTTAGACAATTGGATTAGATGATTTTTGTTGGTCCCTTCCCACTGAACTCTTCTCTTCTCTTCTCTTCTCTTCTCTTCTCTTCTCTTCTCTTCTCTTCATTGACTGCTGAATGTCATAATCAGCTTCAAGTAAAGCAAGTTGTGGAAGGACTGCTCAGAAAATGATGAGAGGGCAAGCTCAGAACAGCAACAATACAAAGAGGAGTGTGAGGGTAGAGGGAAAATAGATTGAATAAAAACTAGTAAAAAATATTAAGATTATCCCATTACCGGAAACAAATAGAAAAATCTCCAAGTATTTACGAAGAGAAATGTTGATGTGTATTGCAACATCTCATTAAAACTGATAAGGAATATTTTTGCCTACGTGTTGTTTCCTGAAAAAAAAAGTTTTTATTTTTCTTATTTTAGCAGTAATAGTATTACTGACACATTTCCTTCAGATACGTGAGATACCATCTATTCTTAGCTGGAAGGCATAGTCATTTATTTTCTTTGACCATACTGTTCAATAGGCAAGCTATCTCCTGAGCAAAATAGACTGTTCTTAATTCACTAAAAATTAGGAAGGTATTTAATATTAAAACAGCTGTGGAAGTGAAGTAGGTGTCAAATGAAGTGTATTTCTATGACTACAGGGAGAACAGAAGAGCAACATGGCAGAAAGAGGTAGTGGTAATTATCTGCTAACGATAAAATCCTGTGCAAAACCTGCAAGCCAGTGGAGTTACAGAATAATTGATACAAATGAAAGGTCTCCTGTATCTCATTAAATGAAAAACTAAAAATGAACTGAGAAACTGGATCTGGAATATGCAGCAAAACAGTGATTAGAGTCTGCACTAATAAACCAAGTGTCTGACCCAGTGTCTGACCCGCAGTGACAGACTATAGACAATTAAACCAGGATTTATTAACTTCTGTATTTCACAGAAAGGGCCATTCTCATTTTTGAAAGGAGCCCAGATTGATCACTGTGTTGTGGAACAAATCCAATATAAAATCAAACTCTGAATAATTTATGGCAGTGCTTGTAAGCCTATATTAAAAAACTTCTCAAATACGTAAGTCCTCCAAAGGCCAGCAAAGAGTAATGAGTTTATATTTGTCTTATTTGTGCAGTGTAGACAGGTTCTGCAGTGTATAGTGAGAGACTTCATGTCTTGCAATGATAGATATTACTTTTTAAAATACAAAATTGCCCAATCCCTATCTTCCTTATTTTACAATATTCTTGTGATTTTTTACTCTTTTTCATCATAATACTTGACTAAGACCAATGGTATTCCAGATGTTTTCTTATTGTTACTGGTATATGTGGATGGAAAAAGACCGTTTAAATGAGAAATTTACCAAATTCTCAAAAAAAAAAAAAAAACCAATATAAGCAGAAGAACCTCCTCCTCCCACTACCTCTACCATATTTATATCTCATTGTAGAACAGGGAGTCTAGCTGTATAAGTTTCTAGTTATCTTACTGCCCAAATACAAAGATCATAATGGAAAAGGGACATAATGCTAATTATACTGTCAGCTTGGCAGTACTGTTCTTATTCAGAATATATCTCACCACTCATGTTGCCAGAAATGTGCATCTCCTGTTATATCAACGAAATAAACCCCTGTGGAAGTGGTGGCACGACCCATGTTTCTCCTCATGATCACCACCATATGATTTACAGGCAAGATCCATGGCTATTTATTCAAGACTTACTGCAAAGATGAATATTTTACCCAGTAGGTTTTATATTTTTCTCCCCTCTTGGGAAAAAAAATTACTTATTCTGCTGCCTTCTGGTCTCTGTGCCTCCCCCACCCTCCATCCACCCCAGTGTCTGCACAATTTTACCATATTAAAAAGTTTGAGAGGCTGATCCATCATAGTGGTAAGGCCACTAATTCTCGTGATTGACATTGCTCTGTGCTTTGCTGTGAAGCAGAGGCAGAATTAGGTAAATGTAGGAATGTTGCCTACTACTGCCTTGCTGAATTCTGGAGCACCACAAGCAGTAAGAATATTAACAGTAACTCTGTTCTGCTCCCCCAGGGCTGCTCCTGCTCATGAGACCCTCAACATTTTGCTGCTGGTCTATCAAAATTTCTCCCAGTTCCTCCTGCCCTTGTTGTATTCAGAAAACAATATATAATTTCTGCTTGGAGCTGACAAAGATGAGGAAACCCTTGGGTTGGGTTAAGGGTTGTCCTCCTTTGCCTTCCTTTGGCTTGTATTTAATATGCAGAATGTGAAAAAAAGTTGAAATATCAGAATAAGGAGGAAGTAGAAGGGTAGAAAATGAAAAGAAGGTACTGCATCCTGTATTACTTTTGCTCATCAAGAAAACCTCTATTTTGTCACCAGGTTTATTTATTGCTCTGAAAAATAGATGAAGGCTTTCGAATAATTTCCCCTTTGAATGTAGTAATCATTCTGGTGTTAAAGATTAGATTTCTGTGATCAGAAGACTAACTTTTTCTAAACTGGATCCCAACTGACTTCTAAAACTCAAGAAAACCTTAAATTTCTTGTGTCATTTGTCACCCTCTCAATGAGTTCTGGGATCTTGCTGTACTGCACACATATATTTAATGTCTCTTTTATGGTAATACATCTTATAAGCCAAAATGTAATATAGACTTCTTAAATCCATTTTTCAAAACTTACATTTCTGTCACTGCAGTAGATTTGTGGTGACTAATTTCAGTATTTTGGAAAGTAGCCATGAGCTCAATGACTCAAAAGGTTTTACACAAATGCAGATCGTAATGGTATAAATTCTTTCATAAAAAGATTGAATCACTGACAGTAAATGTTCTTAATAACATTTTTTTCCAAGGGCCCGATTAACAGAATTTTTTTTTTGCAACCTTTGTGTTGTGAAACAAAGAACTTTTTTTTTAAAAAAAAACAAAATCACATGTGGTAATTTAGTCTCATTTTTGCGTAGGTATTCTGTGTTCTCCATAACGAACTTACAAAGGAGAATAATGTGTTCCTGGACATGAAAGGGCAGGACAGGCTTTAGAGAACCACTGAAGCTTTCAGGGGAAGTAAACAACTAGATGCTTGCATCTAATTGCCGACAGCATCCTGGGCTGCATCAAAAGCAAAGTGACAGCAGATTGAGGGAAGTGACTGTGCCCATCTACTGTGCTCTGGTGAGATCCCTCCCTGCTCTGAGGAGCCCAAAACAAGAAAAAAGTGGACCTGTAAGAGTCCAGAGGAGGCCCCAAAGATGATCAGAGGGCTGGAGCACCTCTGCTGTGGAGACAGGCTGGGAGAGTTGGGGCTGTTCAGCCTGGAGAAGGGAAGGCTCTGGGGAGCCCTTATGTCCCCTTCCAGTACCTAAAGGGGCTACAAGAGGGCTGGAGAGTGATTTTTCAAGGGTATGTAGTGACAGGACAAGGGAATCGCCGTAAGCTGAGGGAGGGCAAGTTTAGAGTAAATATTAGGAATAAATTCTTGGCTGTGAGGGTGGTGAGACACTGGCACAGGTTGCCCAGAGAAACTGTTGATACCCAGTCCCTGGAAGTGTCCAGTACCAGGTTGGATGGACCTCTGGCCTAGTGGGAGGTGTCCCTGCCCATGGCAAGGGTTTGGAATGAGATGGTCTTTAACATCCCTTCCAAGCCAAACCATTCTGTGATTTTTATGGATGTGACCTAATATTTCCTTTTTTTTTTATTAAAAAATTAGATAAGAACAGCAGAAGGGCGTGACAATGAAATAGTTTTTGCAACAGTTTGAAAGGATGTTAAAGGGAAATAGAAGTAATTGAAATAGCCTAGAAATGGTGAAAATATGGAACAATGTAAAAACCAGGAGACAGAAAAGTATTTCTAACAATAATAAATGACTGAACAGTTCCTATCAAGTCCAGATCTCATAGTACATCTTCATATTTGAATTATAAGGGTGAAGGTATATAGAAAGTAACTTTTAAGTAGTAGTAAATACAGGTGACAATTGAACAAGACTTGGATTTTTCTAGTTTATGTTTGTGTTCAACTATTTGTTTCCATGGAATAGAGTCAATAGAACTAAATGAGGAAGAAATAGTAAAGATATTGTAAAAAACCTGGAAAGGCATGTTTTCAATTTAATAATAGAAACTGTAACTTTGAAGAGGAAAGCCTCTTTAGAAAAGGCATGTGAAAGAAGGAAAGCACTAAAAAGTGCTAAAAAGGCAATTGCTAGACTCTTGGGAGATGCCTGTTAATAAAAGAAAGAGATTATAATCCTTGTATTTCCTGAGAGGTTGCTAAAAGAGAAAATAAATATTTGATTGTATGATTACAAAAGCCAAACCTTCTGATACGTAAAAGGTGAAATTGATACACACTATCTAAATAAAGTAGTTAAGTCCAAGAACGATAATGAAAGAAGCAAGAGCTTTTCGAATGCATTTGTCTCTCAGATGATAAAAGCCAAGTGCTATTTCAGCAGAAGTAAGAGTCGGATTGAAAAATGGCTCAGGAAGAACCTGCCAGGGAACAGCAAAGGCAGTCTGCTCGCTAAAGGAAAGCGAGCCAGTGGCTTGGGATGGTGACACGGCTGGCAGGGGCAGCAGCCACAGTGACAAGGGTCCAGTGCCCCCACACCTGAGCAAGGTATGCAGGGTGAGCCCACAGTGGTGAGAAAGCCCTGAGATCAGTCTGGGCTATTAAATCTGAAGGTCTGGGTCAGGATCTGGATCAATGGGGTGCATGGCCAGGCACTGGTGTGGTGGCAACAGAGCTGCAGAAAGTCCAGGCTGGGGGGACAAGGGTCTCAACAGCAGCTCCCAAGGCACAGGGTGGGGATTCCCAAGTTCCTGCTCTTTTTTCCATAACAACAGCAAATAGTGAGGTGGCCTGGAACTGCTTTACTTCTTAGGACGGGAGAGAACTCAGAGCCCTAAGAACATCACAGTAAAAGGGTGGTTTGCATAAGAAAGAGCTCACATATAAAATAAATGATTTGGGTATCTAAAGAAGATTGAGTGAAGGATAAAATCAGAATGAATTAAGGCAACAGGTGACTATTCTAATGTATGGAAGAGGAGACAGATAACAAACCTAAGACAAGGAACCCCCAAAAAGTTAAAGAAGAGGTGAAAGAAAGGACATGAGATTAAGCAGCATGTTGTTTAAGGAATGATTGACGGTTTCAAAATGAGGGAACTGAAACCAGAGAAATATAAAGGGACTGAGAATGAAAATAGCATAGGAGAAGTGGAAATGATATCTGAATTAAGTAAGAAAAGGCAGCAAAAATTTCGAGGCCCAAATCTGAAGAATTCAGTCACTGTTAGGACCATCTGTGCCAGAAATGCATATAAATTGAGCATTTGGCCAAGAAATTTTGGTTTAGGCAACAGAGTTTTCCAAACAAGAAACGAGAAGTTCCTGATAGAAATGGGATTCTTAATACTGGAAATACACATCAGTAATTGGGAGTTGAGAAAAAAAAACAGTCTAAACTCTCTCCCATCTGGGTTTGATACCTGTCCCAAAGTTTTAGTTACACTTCCAGGTAGTTGAGACTGCAGGTCTTCACATTTTAACTTTGGCACTTATAATGTGATGGTGAATGAAATAGACACCTCTCAAAATATTTTTGATAATGGGTTTGTTAAGGCTGTCTTATGGATCTCACACTGCCAATCCTTAGCACAGAGAGCCAGCCACACTGAAGAGATGATTAAGTAATTATTGAGTGATTTCTCCATTTTTGGAGAATTTCATTACATCTTCAGGCTAAGAAAGGAGAGAGAAAGCTACTTCCCCAGGGAAGAATTTAATTGCTCTGGGAAAAAAAAAAAAAAGTCTTCATTGAAATGCACCCATCAAGAGCCTACTTCTTCTTACAGGTCCAGGCAAAAAAAAGTCTGTCACCCAAACTGCATCATTCTCTAGGAACATGAGGATATGTCTTTGTTAATAAACTAACCCAGGACAGAATCTGGGCCTGAGCACATACTGCTGAATTGCTGATGTGGTCATGTCCATGGCAGAATTTGGAGTGTTAAATAAGGACATTTTCAGACAATAGCCAGGCAAGGACTGGGGATATATTACGGGCCAAAGACCACTGCAAAGAGGTAGGTAGGATCCAGCTGTTCTGTTTTGGAGGGAAAGGAGATAGAGTAGCATGAAAGAAGTCAGCCAAATGGATGTAAGCCATGCTGTGCTAATCAATACCAGGGTCAGAGAACTGTTGCTGGCCCATTTAATTTATTTTTAGAAGCAGCCTGAAAGAACAAGTAGCAGCATCCCAGAGTTATCTCGACATTTGAAGTTATGTACTGAGGAATCATAAGAGTTGATAGCAAGGTTGCGATGGTACAGGCATCAGCTTTGGTTGTGGTCAGGTAAGTAGCTCCTTGATTTAAAAACAGTCCTTTAAACCTTGCTTCGTGTCAGTGATTACCTGCTGTCTGTACCGAGTCAGGGCTGCAGAAGGTGAAAGCTTACAAGAGCAAGATAACAAGTTTCAAAGAGTTAAAAGCCCAGTTCCCAGTGACTTCTAATAAGAGCTGAGAAGTCTAATCCTTCAGGTCTCTTTGAAAATCCTATCTGAAAATAAAAATTGGACGAAGTGTGGGATTTATTGGCTCTGACCAAAAAAATGAATAGAAGCAGTAAGTTTTCAGACAAGCTGCAGACTGGAATAAGAGAAGAGAAGTGATATGAATTTCCTAACAAGTCTTGTCAGTTTTCCTGTCCTTATTAGGAAGAACAGAACATCTGCAAATGGGGTGGACATGATCTTGAAGATAAGTCCTGAATCAATCAATTCAGCAAAGAACAATCTGTACACACGATTTTGGTTTTGGCAAATCATCAAACAGCTATTAACTGGAAAGCTAAATGGGGTCAGCAATTCAAGCCTGGCTAGAAGATAATAAAATCATAAAAGCATTATAATATGCATTACTTAAATATGAATAGTCAAGGCACATTTGAATTACATGTGGCCTGTTTCAGCTTCAGATGATGACACCCATGTTTCGATGTCTCCATGTAGGTGTCTATACATGGATTAGTTACCTAAGCTCCCATTATAGTCAACATGATCTGCCAAGGCCAGAGGGCTTTTGGGATGGTCAAATGTGGGGAGTTAAGTTACAGTGAACTGAACAGCTACTGACTTTTGTGTCTGCTGTGTCTACTGGTCACCCATCACAGCTACTCCATTCTTTGTCAGAATATGCCTTTTTTAGTCAAATTCATCACAGGAAACCTCTGCAATGTTTGTGTTATAAGCAAAGGATTTAGAATTATTCCCAAAATACCTCGGTCAGCCTATTGACTATTTTTGCAAATCAAAATATAAATCCCTTCACTCCAGTATCTTTATCCAGCTGAACATCCATACCCATATGCTACAGAGAAATAGTACCTGGAACTGAATATCCCACGGAAACTCCTGGATCTATTTTTGGCTTACATTTTCTTCAGTTTAACCTCGGTCCTATTTTTAGCCGTGGAACATTACTGCCTGCCAGTGAACCTGATAGTGGCTGTTCTAGGCCACGCTCAGGATCCACACAGCCCATACGTTCTCTCTTGCATTTAGCATCTGCCTGTATTACTGGTCACCTCTTGCATTTACCCAAAAGAGAACCAAAGGACAGGGCAAGCACGTAGGCACATTTCTCTGGAATACTTTCCCAGCCTTCAGAAATTTTCAGCTCAGGGAGTCCTAAATCGAAGATTATATCACATTCTTGAGTACTATTTCTAGAATATTATAAGAGTAATTATTTTTTATAAAAAGTGTTCTTGTGCGTTGACAGGATGGTGGACTTAGTTCTTTATGTTTATGTTTTCCATGCTACTTAGGAATTTTTAAGCCTTCTGTCTTACACGCTCCCCTCCTCCAGCTGGAGAACAAGCTGAATCCTTTCACTGGTTTTTCTGGATTGACTTATTTGACCATAACATGTTTTTATGGAACTACTGTTCCATAAAACAGCTAATACTGTTTTAGTAGCCTAAGTCTAAGATTTTGCTCCCTAGTCATAATATCTAGAAAGAGAAATGAATTCCTGTTCATCTAAACTTTATGTTGGATAAGAACACTTATATTCCATTTAGTTAATCTACTCTTAGTTTGCCCTAATGTCAAATAAACTTCATAGGAAGCATGGCAATAAAAGTTTTTCACAATAATGGTATTCTACCTTTTGGAATTTTCTGAAATTGAGAAATATTTTGTAATTTTTCCTTTACTGTGGGGAAGAAAATTAGAAGTAACAAAGGTTTTCTAATCAACAGGAAACAGATATGGTTCCCATAAAAACTCCTGCACTGAAACTTCTTTACTATCATGTTTATAATGTTAAAGTAAATCAGCTCTAAAATAAATAGTGCTGTGGGGCAGAGGATATTGATTAACTGCCTGAGTTTGGTGGGCAGTTCTACCCAAATCCAATTTTATAGGCATCAAGATGAGTGGAAAATTTCAACTCATTTCAATGCTGAGAAGAAGACTTTTTAGACCATTTATACAAATTGAGAATGTTATTTTATGTTTGGTTTGGGTTTTTTTGTTTGTTTGTTTTTTTGTTTGTTTGTTTGTTTGGTTTTTTTTTGTTTAATTACTGCATTAGAGTAAGAACAAAAGAGCAATTCTTCATGAGATTACACACAGATACTAATGCTAACTAAAAAGTGATGAAGGGGATATAGTCTGAAAAATGAAATTAGAAATTAATGAGATGATGCTCTTGCATAAACTAGTGTGGTTCTAAATCTCCAAATTTGCTGATAATTGGAAAAAGTAGGAAACAGTGAGTGTGTGATGTTTGAGTAGAATTTTATTAATTGCTGTATGTTGGAAAAGCTTGACACAGACAGAATGGCTGAGGTTAAAAAAGCCCATATAACCTGTGAGGCTTTTGAATGGAAGTGAGTGGCAATACAGCTCTGGCAAAAGTTTGATCTTAAAAAAGGTGACTTTTTAAGTGTAGAGAAACACTGTCACCATGAAAGGCATATTTTTCTTTGGAGAGTCTAATTTTTTGTTTAATTATGCTTATGGTAAGATTTATTAGTACAAATAATAAATTTTCAATAATATGAATTGAATGATGATTATAATTTTATTTTTATACTGAAAAATGTACCCAAGAAATTTAGAAAACTTCATTTATTTTCCAGAATATTTTGCTTCTCTTTCTACTGTATGTTAGGTATAATTCATGTGGGGGTTTTTTTGTTGGTTTTTTTTGGTTGGTTGGTTGGTTGGTTGGTTGGTTGGGTGGGGTTTTTTTGCTTCAGTAGCTCATTGTTTCATATAGCCTGGAGCAGAGCTGCCAGCTTTGAAAGTAGAGGTTTTAACTATGCTGATATATACCAGTTGCTTCTGAAGTGAGGTCATCTGGGATTTTTTTACCTCTCATTTTCAGCTCTGGATGCAGTTTGATCACCCCAGAGAACAAGTCTGTGGCAGGATACCAGATGCTCTCAGTCCTCCTTACCTGTCCCATCCCAAAGGAGTCAGTTTTCTGCTTTGCAATGTTCCCTTTCATCATCACAGGGCCTCAACTTAAGGAATAAACTGCATTAATTACAAAGTAGTATAAATTTTGTACTTAGAAACTTTTTTTTCAAAGTGGAGATACATCACAGTGACAAGTAAGAGCAGCTGAGATGTAGTAGTTTGGAATAACTGATTCCTTCTTGGCAGAAAGAGCAGTGATTTACTGGTGAGAAAAATTCCTCCTCTGTTCCTCTGACAATCACCAATAATTTACTGTGTCTTTACACTAACTTTAAATTTTTACAAGCATCCCAGGAGAAAAATGTATTCTCTGTACATACTTTCTGTGTCTTGTATTACCCCCTACTGAGGGGATTATGACACAGTGCTATTTAGTATCTCTCAGAATCCACAGCTGTAAGACACGTCTGTCTTCTCTTCACCTGTATCACAAATCAGGTGACATGTTTCTCTTTCTTTTAAATTTGTCCTGTGGATGCGTGATGTTTAGTTGTTGAATTTAATGGAAATACAGAGATGGGGTAAAGCACTGCCCTCTTGCAGGAGCAGTTTACATTCATCTTGCAGTTTTGTGAATGTCACATTTGGTTACTGAACGGCTTTTAAAGCAAAA
Source organism: Oxyruncus cristatus (assembly GCA_013399855.1). Lineage (NCBI taxonomy): Eukaryota > Metazoa > Chordata > Aves > Passeriformes > Cotingidae > Oxyruncus > Oxyruncus cristatus. Next base: position 1,165,420 of record VXAY01002926.1, on the reverse strand, counting down.
CTGCTCCAGACTCATCACTGAGATAAATCAGAGTGGACAAAAAGTAATTTCTTCTGTCTGCATGCTGGGATTTTTGAGGTTTATAAATGTGCTAATGCTGCCACTCTAACTTGTTTACTCAGGTTTCTAGATTTGGAATAATGTTTAATTTTGACTGAAACTATGTGACTATTTTAAAATTGAATTCAGCATTTCAGCCAAAATTGAGGCCTAGGCTGTAATTCATTCTGTCATTCTGTTTCATTCAATGCTTGTTCCTCTAATCTTGGATTCTTTTTATGTTGCTGTAGTTACTCAATGTCCGGTTACTATTCCCGTTGCTCATACTTCTTTCAGTCTTTCCATTCTAGAATGCCATTAAAATACATTCTTTAAATCATTACCTACTTTTCCATGAAATAACTTTTAATCATAGCTTCCAAACAGAAATGGTATAGAGACAGGCCATGATATATTAGGAATTCAGAAATTTCATTCAAATAAATACAAAAGTAGAAATTAGGTAACGTCTTAAAATATTTAAATAGGATTGTAAATAGTATTGACTCGGTATTGCAAAAATTGGAAATATCATGAGATGGTTTCAAAGTCATTTTTTGTCTGCTCCTGATCACGTTTTACGGATTTCTTCCATAATCTTGGGCAGTGGAAGCTTATTGTCAGGGACTTACCTTGTTTCATGTAAGGTCATGTCACATTTCATTGCTGGCAATAGAATCTGATGGGTTGGCTGCGTTAGTAATCGTCCTAGAACCAGGGAATAATTTGGGTTGAAAGGGACCGTAAAGACCATCTCATCCCACCCCCTACCATGGGCAGGGATACCTCCCACTCATCCAGGTTGCTCAAAGCCCCATCCAACCTGGCCTTGAACACTGCCTGGGATGGGGCAGCCACAGCTGCTCTGGGCAACCTGTGCCAGGGCCTCACCATCCTCCCAATAAAGAATTTTTTCCTAATATCTAATCTCAACCTGCTCTCCTTCAGCTTAAGGCCATTCCCCCTTGTCCTGACACTACATGCACTTAAAAAAGTTCCTCTCCAGCCCTCTTGTAGCCCCTTTAGGTACTGGAAGGTGCTAGAAGGGCTCCCCAGAACCTTCTGTTCTCCAGGGTCAACAGCCCCAACCCTCTCTCCAGTTTCTTGTTTTTCCTGATTCAACCTAAGCTTCCTTGGATAACTGTGTTTTTTGCCCGTCTAGTGTAAACTACTGTAACTTAAAAGATTTTTATCTCTCAAAAAGAGATAATTTTGAAATTTTTGACAAGGTTCTGTCTGAGCCAGGGAGGGTGCAGGGAGTTCTAGACAAACTTTTTAAGAAACTGGAAACCAGATTTGTCCTCAGTTATTTGAAAAAGCAAAATTCATATTACTTTGCAGAGTATATGTATGTTTGCTTTAACATGAAAGCCTACATTCTTTATATGTAGTACCAAACTTGACAAAACTACACAGAGTAATGAAAACACTTGGGACTAAGATTGATCATTATTTTGGATTGTCACTGTCTTGAAAGAGTAACAATGGCAGCTAAATTAGACAAATATATCTACTGCAAGGGATCACCTTGATTTGGAAATGATCATTGATTCAGCATTGATTGATACCAATATTTAAGCACAAGATCTGGTTTGGAATAAGCAATCTTTTCATGGGAAGCAAGATCAGCCTGTGGCAAACATCAGGAAGGCACAGGGTTTTCAGCAGTGACAGCAATTTGGAAGGAATACAGGTGCTGAGTTGGGCTTCAGTTTAAGTTTGGCCACAACCTGCCGTCAAGTACTTGGAATAGTACTTCTGAATCCTCTTCCTGTAGAATTCCAAGGTTTTATAGGAAGTGGACTACAGAACAAGAGAGCACTCCTCAGTTTTGGCAACAATACAAGTATTAACACAGTAGTTCCATGTGCATTCTAAGATAGTACAAAGTTCCCCTGATGCCAAACAAGCTGTCTGGCACAGCTGCCTTCTCCTGAGCTGGAAAACATCTCTCCTGCTGGGCTGTCCTCATCCTGCCCTCTCTTCTGAGGCTGGGAGCACTAATCCCAGCTAGAACTAGCCAGAGGTGAGAGGCAGGAATGAGTAGTCAGGGCTGTGCTCATGCCACTCTATGCCAGTATTAAGTGCTCATGGAGTTGTCATTCTCCAGAGTTTCTTTTCTTCTCTCTGTCTCTGGAGATAATTATCTTCTCTTCTTCCTGAGACACAGCCACAGTCTAATCTTCTCAAGGCTACTCATCATCAAGGAGCGACTATATTCTAACGTCAGAGAAAGATTTAATCCAGGACAGGTATTTTTTCTTAGAAAATGAAAGTGGCTGGAGCTGGTAATGGGTTGCAAATGACTCTATTAACTTGTCAGGTGTCAAGAGGTCATCAGATCTGGTGGCAATTTCTACCAGCTATGAATATTTTCTGCCAACGGTGTGTAAGAGTTTTTAAAATCCTTAATTACATATTATTATTGCCTAAAACTACTAGAATTATTTTTACTTTTCCTTCTGTCCTTTCATCTCCTGTTACTGCTTCATCCTTGTTGGGTTGCTCTGGTTCCTCACACTTAGGAGTGTGTTTTCAGTTCTTTGGACAATGCTCTCAGACATACGGAGTGATTCTTGGGGCTGTCCTGTGCTGGGCCAGGAGTTGGGACTTTGATGATCCTTCTGGGTCCCTTCCAGCTCAGGATATTTGAAGGCAGAATGAAGTGAACAATCCAGCATAGAATCATAGAATTATCTGGGTTGGAATGACTTCTGAGATCATCAAGTCCAACCCTTGATCCAACACCACCGCGGTTACCAGACTATGGTACTAAGTGCTGCATCCGGCCTCATCTTGAAAACCTCCAGGGATGGAGAATCCACCACCTCCCTGGGCAGCCCACTCCAATGGCTGATTACCCTCTCTGTAAAGAACTTCTTCCTAATATCCAACCTAAACCCCCCCTGGCAGAGCTCAAGACCGTAATTGTTACGTGTATTACTTCAGCCCAGTGCCCACAGCTCAGGGGCTTTAAAAAAAAAAACTCCTTGACTTCAGAGCAGGGATGCAGAGAAAATGGCATGAGAAAACCAAGGACACCAGTGTTCAAACAGCCTCCTAGTGAGAAACACTGAGTGGATGAACTTGGATATCTTCTAAGAACACTTCTTTGCTGAAAGTGGAGCCATACACTCCCATGCATTGTGCTGCATCTATGGTGTATCCACAGCCCAGTGTGTCACATCAGGAGGGGATTCAAAGAAAATGACAAGTAAAAGCAAGGAGTAACAATGTGATGGATTGTAAGTAACATTAGAGTGCCTCCTTTTTTTTTTTCCAACACGGTATTTAAGAGGTCTGTGCTTTGATGTATAATACAAAAGGGCACTAGTGGAGGGAAATGTGAAGGATGGTTGCGTGTTAGTGGTGTGCAAAATAGGAAGCTTGCTCTTAAATGGCTTGGCAAAGAATTAGCTGTGAAAAATAAGGCACTGCTGACAACTTGGAATCCCCCTAAGTGTGATGTCCCTTCTCCTTGAGCAGTCTTAAAACTGAAACAGTGATATGCTTTTAGTTATGTGCATTTGCCTTCTCATTATTGAAAATGAGTTAGGAGAATTTATATTAACTGATGAAAGGAAAAGCTGAAGGAATACTTTCAACTGGAAATTTATGCTTCAATTTTCAAATAATGAAGGTCTTTTGTTGACATGTATACCATTTAAAATAAAATAGGTTAGCAAATAAGGAGTATTTACTGTGATGTTGTTTTATTCTTGTTGTAACATTTACCTGGTTAATGTCTGTGCTGATCATCTCTTGCACTACCTGGCACATGCCTTTCATTTTACTTTATCTTAAATTCGTGTATGTATTTTTTAACTTGAGGTAGAAAATGTTTTTAAGAAATGTACACAATGATGTGCTATTTGGCACTTTTAAAATGACAGTACAAAACTGCTCTGCTACTCCAGTTTTGGAATAATTATGCTGATGTAATTAGAAATCTAAAGTTAATTGAAGTAAATGTTTTGTTCTGAAAGTGTTATCACTTTTGTCTCCAAAATGGAGTAACACCCAAGTGTAACTGCAGACAAGCTCTGCAGAAGTAACAGTCCTTGCAGAAGGAAAGCACAAAATCTGTTAAAGTACTATGAGGGGAAGGAATGGATTACTGGGAATTAATTCCCAGCGCAAGGTCAGCTTGATGCAGTGCCAGGCTCTCAATCTTGTACTGCTCTTAGCAAAGGATGTAGCCCTACAGGTTGTGGTAAGGGCCTCTTTAGCTGCTGAGACACAGGATCTGCTACAGTTGCAGATAATTAGATTTTTTTCCTTTAAAACAAGAGTAAAGAAAACACATCCTCCAAATACAAAGATATTGCTGCTGAGGGTTTTTCTGCATGTGCATACACAAACAAGGTAACCTGAATTATTAAAAGTGTGAATTTAAAGAGGATTTGTTGTGCCACATTTGTTACACACCCACACTCTGTGGGGGCACTCTGAAGTAAAGTGATTTTCTTTGAGTTCAGTTTAACTGGTGAGTTAGCTTTTTTTTTTTTTCACAGTGGGGTTGAGGTTGTCAGGGAGCTCTTGAGATCCTCACGTCCAAGAGCAGGACTGCCTTGAGCCCAGGACCACGTGCAGTGGGCTTTTGAGTACCTCTGACAGGGGAGATGCCACAATCTCTCCGGGCAACCTGTGCTGGTGCTGCCTGGTGTTTCCTGATGTTCCTGTGTTTCCGTTGGTGCCCTTTTCCTCTGGTCCTGTTTCTGAGCACCACTGAGAGGAGCCTGGCTCCATCTTTGCACTCTCCCTGTAGATATTTATACTTATTAGTAAGATCTCCCTCAAGCCTTGGACAGGAGTAACAGTCCCAGCTACCTCAGTTCTGCTCACAGGAGAGATTCTCCAGTCCCTTGATCATCCTTGTGACTCTTGGTTGGACTCTCTACCAAATGTCCGTGTGCTGAGGAGCATAGCACTGGACCCAGTGCTCCAGCTGTGGTCTCACCAGTGCTGAGCAGAGATGAAGGATCACTCCTTCAACCAACTGACAACACTCCCTAAATTTAGCTCAGGACAACATTAGCCTTCTTTGTGGAATAGTTCCTCCATGTGGCAAGTCTTTGCCTGCAGCATTTGGCACTTTGAGATGGAAAAAAACACCTATTTTTAAATTTCTCCCTTTGCACACAAGCACTGTGATAGTGTTTTAATTATGTACTTGGAGACCATTTTCCCACAGATCTCTCACTCAATCTCTCTCTTCAGTGAGTAAGACTTTATTTAAGGTTACATGGTCACATCTACCACTCTAACGTTCAGAAGTGTGATTTAATGAATATCTGGAAATTAAATTTACAGAAATGCTAATGTATAATTAATGTGTATATTCCCTGAGACATGCTAGGAAGGGGCTTACTGTTCCTGCATTATTCTCTGTACTGGAACTTCTGCACATTACTTTAATGGAAAAAATGACACATTCTTCAAAAGACTTCCTTCCCCTTTTCTGGCTTTGGGATTAGCCACCTGGTCTTCAGTCAAGTGCTGACTTCAGCCAGGCTGTGAGAACAGTAGGAGAACATTCCTGCCTGAACTGAAGCAATTGCAATTACCTGCACTGCTGATAATTCAGTGCACTTCAAACCTCCCCAGCTTTCCCACGCTGGTGTCCAGTAACATGATGCGGAGGGCTGAGACCTGTGGGCTCCGTGGGGCCTGTGGTGGCCCTTCGGGTTCATTCCGAGCGGGAATTACGAGTACCATTTCAGGTACTGCTGTTTATTCCTGGAACCATGAAGGTCTGAGGAGGCTGTCCTTTCCTGTGCTGCAGAGTAGCCCAATGGGATGAGCCTGGATGCATTTTCCTTGTTAATAGAGCAGAGGAGATTATTTGTCAGAACATGGACACTGTCTCAAAGCTGCCCTGGCCTGAAGCCTATTGGTTACAGAGTTGTGGCAGCTGCCTGGGAGACAGCACTTTTTTTGTTAATGTCTTAATTACTCTTCTTTTGTAGAAGAGTCACTAAAAGCTGAGCTGTTTTTCATGAGGCTTTTATTATTGAAGCAAATTGTCCTTACTGCTGACTTGTACATATTTATACAAATGTAGAGGCTTTTTCTTCTAAAAGAGGTGGGGGTAGGCTTTGAGAAGACATTGGTGTGCAGTCTACCTCCTGTTACTGTCCAAGAAATGTAAGTACAGGAGTTGCAGGTGATTGTTCTTTTTATTTTCAATGATGCAATGACAACTCTGGGGCTTGCTGTCAGACAAAATTTCTTCCTTAAGGCAACCAGTCTGTCTATAATGTATTCAGTCCATACTTACTCCATTTCCCTTGTTCTCTGTTGTTTTAGGAGTTAACTTCCAGTGGTAATTTCAATATGTTGAATATTGTTCTCCACTCCATGCAGTGAGCAGAAAGGGAACAGGAAATCCAGTTTAAACAGATAGTAGCTGAGGATTTACAAGGCCTCTCAAAGTCTTGTATATCCTGTTACCTCTTTCAGATGACATGTTGACCTTCCTCTTCGTGCATAAAAAGTGCTATAATCAAATGCAGATATTATTGCCCAGTTTGGGGCTTGGGAGCAGTACACGTACACACCAATGAGGTGCACAATTTGGGGTAATTTATCAGAACTCCAGTACACAATCTAGCACCAAAGAACTCACAATGACATTCCTAGCCAATTAAGATGGTGGTGTTAAATGACATATGGCAAAGATGCCCTCTACACCCTTTTCTTCTGGAGGAAAAGATGTGTGCAGATGTATTGCCACCTGGCAATTTAAGAACTTTCTAGGGTGACTGGCGAAGGTTTACTTAGAGTGTAAATATTTTAAATAACCTTGGATTCATTAAGAACTTTTTTCTCTAGCAGAGCAAAGAACTTATCTCTTTATTTTTATAGTAATTTTTCCCCTTGCCATGAAAAGTAGTTGAATCTATGGTATCTAACTTCTTGCACACCTGAAAACTATTCAGATTAGTTAAATCAAGATGTGCTTTAAACATTTCATTTATAAAAAAGCCTTAACTAGAAACTTTTCTTTCAAAAGTCCCCTTTCATGCCAAGATTACAGGAAAATGTACAGTGCACATTCAGTTTAAAGAGAGAATTCTATGGTAAGACTTCTGACTTGTGCTCAATGTGTGTATTATTTACCATCCTCAGTGTTTTGTTTCTTAGTGTGTGGCTTTGTTTCATTCAAGCAGTATTTTGTCTGTGAGGACTATTTAGGAGCAAACTGTACAAGGCAATGAAAATCTCTGTTAATTTTTATTTTAGAAGTCAACCTTTGCGTGAAAAAAATGTAAGATGCAAGCAACGCCCAACACAAAATTGCTTGCATTTTGGTTACGTATTTATGAAGAAAAGAGTTACTAGAGTTCAGGTAAAATCTTCCATTTTTCTGTTCAGTATTTATCTCAGTTTGCACAAATGGTGTGTGCCATGAAATGCAGCGGGTATGCAGGAAAGTCTGGAGGTAATACAGCTGTAAGATGGAGACAAGATCTTCAGTCAAGTATTTTTAACTGATAGTAAACTGATTTTTGAATATGTGGGGGTTTTTTTAATTCACTAACAAGTAAAAGTAAATTAACTTTTTCGGCACTTCTTAGAAGTCATAAAATAATTGCTGTAACCCTTAGGCTTCTTACACACTGACAGTTTGATTCTTGGTTTTGAATTTCTGGGTGATCATCCTTTCTCCCAAAGCACAGAATAATACTCTTGCTTTAATTTAGCACTCCTCTGGACTCTTTTTTTTTTTTTTTTTCTTTGATTGGCTAACAGGCTTTTCTCCTTTGGTTTCTGATCACTTGCACACAATTATTACAGGGAAGGTAAACACGCAAAGTTTGTTTTCTGCTCGTTCTGCAGAGCAAGGTTCTCTCCCGGTCTGTTTTGTTTCCTGTATTATGGCTGTCACCTTCAGTTTGCTCACGCTGTGCTTTCTGTTCCATTTCTTGTTTGGCGACTGTCAGGAGCTTGCTCTTGTTATCCTGGTGGGGATCCACGCTGCTGATTAATAGCACAAGCGGCTAAAAATAGGTGGAGTTCGAGCAGGCTGTGTTTGCTGATAATAAAATGTTATGCCTTTTATCCCGTGTTCTCAAACCTAATTCTAATCAGGTGACAAAATGACCACTAAAGCTCACAAAACGAAGGAAGTAATGGATCATTTTCCTAAAGTCATCCTTTACAGAATGGGAATTTCTTGTGAGTGGAACAGGGAAGACACAAACATTAATCAGCGCAAATGTTATCCACTATTATTTTTCCATGGGTGAGAGGCTCCTGCTGAGGGAGGCTTTTGTGAGCGTTGTGAAAAGCACATTACAAATATATTTTATCCCATTCCAAGGTGAGAGTCTTGCTTGCTTGTTTAACTAAATATAGTAAGTTTGGTTGCATTTGAAGATCTGAAATCTACTGAGCAAACATAGATATAACAAAGATGCCAGTAATTATTTTGTTGCTTAGCTGGAAATACACATTTGTACTCTTTTTTTTTTTTTTTTTATCTCAATCCATATGTAAGTTGTAACTATTATTGCAATGAGGTTTGCAGTTATGGTTGTCATTAACTGTCATGTGAAAAGCTGAATACAGGCTACTGCAGGCAACTCTCATACCCTTGGCGGTTTTCCTCAGTACTGCTACAGGTAAGTGCATTGTGGTTTTGGTAGGATAAACTGTCTTTCTAAAAAGTGATAGACCTCTAGTGCACAATTATAAACATTGCATGTTATGCTCTAGATGTAAACTGGCAGTATTAATTAATCCTCAGATGTATTGAAAAGATTCTGCTCACATAAAATTTGCAAAGCAATGCAGAAGAAAACTGAGTGCTTTTATAGGAGAGCAGGTGACACTGGTTATGGGGGAATATAAAAGGTTTATTCTTTTATCACATGCTAATACATTTCCAAAACTTTCATCTCTAGAGCTTAAACTGTAAGTTCTGTTCTTCCAAGAAGATTCATCTGCTTGGGAAAACTGTGGCAAGTCCTTTCAGATGTTTAAAATGGATGTATATGTTCATGTATTTGCCTACTGGAAAGGAAAACTCAGAAATTTTACAGTAGTTCAAAGAGCAGTAAAACTTTGTGTTTTCCTTTAGATACATTTTACTGCTTAGGTAAATGAAATCATAAAATTCTTGTTTTGTTTTTTTTTTTTTTTTTACACACTGAGGTTGAAAATATTGTTTGTGCATAAAGGAAGAAAATTTCATTAGCATGAAAAATACTGTTGGTTGCTATAATCTGTGTGCGTTTGCATAACTCTCCTCATTGGAGCACAAAATATCCTACCCTACCTAAACCTTCATGGTATTTAGATTCCAGAAGTCTGTCTTTGAAGTAACTGAAAGTAGACATTGCGGTTTAGAGATAGAAAGATTAAATACACTGAAAGCTGATTTCCAGCCTAGCCTGAATTGTAGTAATTGACTCTTTTATACCTTAGAACTTACTTATTATAAGAAAATAATATATTCACTTTACTGATGAGCTAATTGGGCTGCAGTGAGGATTGCAATCCTTTCTGGCCTGTATAGTAGTTCATCTGCTGATGGCTTAAAACTACATCTAACTATTTTATGTTGAAAAGGTAATGTACTGAGAAAGTAAAACAGGGAAGCATTTTGGTCTGATGGTGTTGTCTCAGATACAAGGAACCAGAAGGCTTAATGCATTAAAATAGGAGACTCCTGTATTAAAAAAAAACCAAACCAAGACAAACCCAAAACTTCTCCAAGTGTCAGGCTATTCACTTTCCTGTTCTGTTGGAGTATTTTATGCCATCTGTCTAGACTGTAAGATCTTTAAGGCAAAATGATATACACAAGTGGCACATAGACCACTGCTAGGACTGTTAATTGCTTAGTTTTCACAACATCTGGCACACATTATATAACACATTTGCTTCTGCCTGTTAAAAGCAGATAATATTTATTTACCTGACTGTCACTAGGGCTTTGAAAAGTCTCATGGAAACCAGAGGAGTAAATGAGGGGAATTGATACTTTTCAGACATCACAGTCCAGATGCAGCCTCTAACTCTAGGTTTTTAAACAGTGTCTTGCCTCTCACTGGAACAGTTTCCAATGCTCTCTCCCTGAACATCTGCTGATGGCTACTTTCAGAGCCAGAATCCAGGTCCAGACAGAGATCCCCTGATGGAAACAGCCAGCCTGATGTTCTTAAAATTTGCATGCTATTGTGGGACCCGTAAAGTTTCATGCTGCTGGTTTTATTGTGCTATCGGTGCCACCTCAGTTGACCAAATGGCAACAGTCATAAAAGGGGAAGAAAAACATTCTGTCTGTTGCCTGTGTTTCCTTCTGCTGAAACGAGGAGATATAAAAGAGCCCTTGGAGTATGGAAATTGAAAAGGTCTCAGCTGGAGATACTTGACAGAGCTGCCTCCAACAGAGCACAAGAACAGGAAACAAAATGGAAGCGAAAAGTTCACTGTGCAGGAGTAGCATAGACAGAGTTAAGCTTGAACTGGGTCACGTAACAGGAATTTATTCTTTTTTTACTTTCTCATTATTTCTTCAGGCTTTATTAAAAATGAAACCTCTTTGGTTAATCATCATAAATTAGTCATCCACCAGTGTTTGAGATATTGGCCCCAAGTGAACTAGCCTGCTATAGTAAAGCACAATTCAGATCCTGGGTAGCCTTTTCTTGTGAACAGGGCAAATGAGCTTGGACGTGGTCTCTGTTTCTTTGTGCTTGGATTCCAGCTGTAGTGGCTGGTTACGGAGGGCTCCTGCCTTGCTGATCTCTATAACGACCTCACTGCAGAGAGGAACGTGCTGGTGCTGTGCTTACATCCCTCTGACTGCAGGAAGCATCCAGATCCTATCTAGCCATATTTATCTGCATGAAGCTGCAGAAGCTAAAAGTCATCCCACGGTGTTTTAGCATATGTTGAAAAATGAAATACTGTCAAACTCCTACAGTACTTGAAATAGACTTGAAAGAGCCTCAGAGTTTTGCTCCTTCATGCTTTTTCTCTAGAGATCATTCAGGGATTCAGATGCAGTGGGGCACCGAAATAGAGAATGAATCTCTCACTTGCCAATCTGAAAATTAACCTTCTGAACGAAGTTCGTTTTAGATAACCAGAATCTCCAGTTTCATGCCTACTTTCCGTGTCACACACTATTAGAGCCTCGTATTGCTCCGTGCAGAATGTGTAGTTCAATAAGCGACACCCAAGTTTATACTTTGAAAAGAGAAATGTCTGGCAATTATGTATCAATGAGATCTCGTAATTTTTTAAGTCTGATTATTACCAGCACAGATGATGGTCTAAAAATATGCTAATTGTTGTTCCATCATACCTATTCAGTGTAGCCAACAAGGAAATATGATCGGCATTATAAATGTGCAAAATAACATTCTCGGTGCCAGTTGCAACAAGTTTAAGTTTGCCATTAATTTTGAGGTGGCTGAATGTCATTGCTATGTGTACAGTTAAAACAACTTCACAGATGGGAGAAATACTGAACATCAATGCCTTCTCTTTTCATATGTCATTATGAAGCCATCCATCCTGGTTTTGGGGTCGTGGGTGATGTCCTGCTTGAATTTTGTAACTTATTTACTTTTTTTGTGTGTGTTTATGTGTGTGTGTGTGCTTCTCCACAGACTGGTTTATTACCCCATGATTTTACAGTGATTAGATAGCAATGCAAGGAAGATTAAAGTGTTAATTCCTTTTATGCCACTCTTAAAGTGTCCAGCATAGGTAGGGTAAACACAATTAAAATAGGTAAAGAAAATAACTTCAGTTCTAATATTGACTGAAAAAGTACAGAATAATATTCTACTTTTCCACTGAGTTGAAAGGAATAAAAAACCCCAAGACAAATGTTTCTAAATCATTACCTTACTTCCACAGATGGACAATTTGAAGTGGTAGATGAATGTTTCTGGAATCAAAAACCTTAGTGCTTCCAGAGGCATTTTTTAAAAAATTTTTCTAAACTGCCTTTAAATAGCTAAAATGTTTAGCTATAGATAACACATGTAACAAAAAATATAATCCCAAATGCTTAGTCTAGAGGCAGACTTTTGAGGAATGTTCTGGATTTTTTCATGTTTGCAATGATTATTTGAAGCCATTCCTGGCTGAGTCCTGGATGAATTTTAGGCTGCAGCTGTCTTGCTGAATATTCATTATGAAATCCTTATGTTTAAAAATAAACCCACTAGATTTGTTTTCATCTCACAAACTTGTCTTTCACTATGTGCCAGTGACCTGGCATGATGACTGCATCTCTGAGCCTTAGGTCTCTGTGGAAAATCTTCATGTTTCAGACTCCTTCTTGTAAAAATATTCCACAATATTAAGATAATTTCAAGTATTTTTAGGAATGGATCTAAAAATATAATGCCAAGCTTTACTTAGCTGTTTTCTTCCTTCTGCTTTAAAAGCCAAGGTGGGGCTACTGTCTCTCATCCTAGGCCCCCATCTCCACCATCATACTTCCAGGCTAAATGGTGTGCTTTTCAGCCTGGAGTTGTTTCTGATTCACAAACTTGCTTATAAATAACAGAAGGCATTCTGGGTGACCAGAACAAAATATAGGGAAGGGAAGAGAAAGCATATTTCTTCTCTTTCAAGTAGAAAGAAAGGCCACTTCACTTTTCTATTGCTAATTTCTTAGAGGAACAGTATCTCTTCTGTAATGCAGCAAGAGCACTTGCCCAGTTTGCTTTAATTCCTGCCCTTGTCCTGAACATTTAGCATCCAAATTTCTCACTTCAAAAATCAGTGAAGGTTTGTCAGTGCCTATACCAGGAACAAGATATTCCCTTGGTGACTGTTTCACTCCATATAGTGGAAATATGACCACCTGTGACATTGAAAAATGAGGCACAGAGGAGCAGACAAGCCAAGGTTACAATGCCAGCAGAACTGGTATCAAGTAGAGACACAGCAAACCTTGAAACCTCATGAATCAGTTAAATACAATGTACAGTGCCTCCTTTTTAGTTTCTCCTTCCTCTTGAGTCCTTATATCCCCTAAACGTGTATTTTTCAAAGGTATTTAAATGATGGAGTCTCAACAAAATTACCAGTTTTGAAGAGGTAGACTTTAGGTTTTTGACATCTCAAAGAAGACAATAGAGGGCTCAGGTAACCCCAGTACTTACACAGTTGACATTTACTTTTAAGATCCCTACAGAGAAACCTGCAAGACCAGTTGGCAAAAATAGCAATTTGATGGCATGGCTCGCTTAGAGCAGATTAGAAAAGAAGTCTGGATTCAGTTGCCTACAAAGGGCACCTTGTGTTTCAGGTGCTGTGGGTATTCTGCCTAATGTCCCTGACACTCTAGAAAGGACTGAATTTCCCACAAGTCCTGTGCCATATCCCTCAGTGCTGTGTGAGTCTTAGTCTGTGGTCTCTCAAATGGCACTAGATGCCAAGGCTTTGGCGACAATTTTCAACCTTATTTTATTATAATAATAACAATTATAACGAATAAGGATATGTACTTGAAACGTATCACATAAACACACTTAATGTATGTGTATCCATACGGGTGTAATACAGATAGATATGCCTGTGGTTTTCCAAGACAACCATTGATCCTGTTTTGCAGAGTGCCTGGCGCTGACTGAAGGTGGGAGAACTAAGGTGTAGCAGTTAGTGAGATTAGCAATCATCTTTGATCTGTAATTGCAGCTCTTGGTTCGTGCTTTTGTCTGCCGTGCCTCCCGCTGGTGCAGGCGCTGCACATCCAGGAGCTCTGCAAAGGAAAACATAATGTACGTTATTATTCTCACCAGAAAGGGAGGGTAGAAACTAAGCAGAAAATAACAAGAAACAAAAGCAAATTACTTTTAGCTTCCCTTCATCATAAAGGGAAAAGAACACGGCAGGAAAATAGCTTCCATATTTTTAGGCATTTGTGAGTCACCCTAAATCTCTTCGGATATTTTAGTAAAAATTATATTAAAAAACCTTCTGTGAAGTAATGAACAAGTAGGTTTTTTCTTCTGATGTATTTCAGTTGCTTTTTTTTAAACTTCTTCAGGGTAAAGAATCAGTTATCCATATGGGAACGCAAATGTTGTGAAGTGAGCTATGTGGATTGTAAGAGGAAAAAAAGACTGGGTAATCTTTCCCGAGGTTGGCTGTTAGCATCCTCTAGTTCTACACTAGACTAGTAATAGCCATAAAGGTGTTCACACATGTGGAAAGGTAGTGGCTGGTGGGATAACCCATGGCCTAAACTCACTGTGCTGCCCATAAGGTCCTTATTGGTGAACTGTACAGTCCAGGAGGTTGGGCAGGCCGGGGAGGTGTGGTGGAGAGCACAGGGAACAGATCGGAGCTAAGTTACAGCGTTGTCAAAGGTTTGTTTATCGACAGCGCAGGTAAAGGCTTGGGGAGTTTTTGGGTTGATAAAAGGCTCCAATACCCTGTTGTCATTTAAAAGCATGCAGATACTTTCATATCTCTTATGAAATAAAGCATTACAACTAAGAGTAAGACAAAAAGAGCAGTAATTACCTTTCTACCTTTAACCCAGAATTGCACAAATTGTGTGTTGTTACATGTCAGTGCACAGAATTGTTATATGTCAGTGCACAGAGCTGGTGAGTATAAGGAAAGTGAGGGTTTTCGGGGAGGTTGGGAGGATGCAGGTACTTCCACTTGGTCAGCCACAAGCAAGCAGCTCTTTCCCATTCCATTACAGTCACTCCCTGTCCTCATACTTTGTCTAAATTAGGAAGGTAAATAGCTGGGTTGCTCTGATGGAATACTCCAGCAGACCTTGGCCACTCTGAGGACTGTTCTTTCATGGAACCTACACACGTTAACTTCATGGCTTTAGTTATGTAAAATTGCTAAAAACTCTTTGTGGCAGTTACACAGGAAGTGGCACAAAGTGTTTTTTGATTTTCTTGTTCTGATATTACATTAATAGCTACAGGTAAGTTGAACTGATAAACAAAACCTCTTACATATAAAAATCCTGAGCCTAACCTGAACCAAATTCCAGCCAAGACTCTGCCAGTGGATGTTTTTCAACAGCAGAATAACAATACAGCTCATATTCCATGGGCACCATTTTTTTCCCCCATGTGCCCCTCTGTGAAATTATACAAAAGGAAGAGAACTGTATATACAGTGGTTGTTGTTCTGGTCCTTGACCTGATGATACTCTCCAGCTGTCTGTAGGAAACCAAAGTCACCTTCTCAAAAAAGGCCAGTGCTTGATGTGAATTTGGTAGGTAAGTTTTATTCTTAACACAGCTAAAGGAAAAGTAGCTGTATGTTGTTTCCTTGTACAGACTAGTGTGCAATAACACATCACATTTTGCATTTTTTTGAGCTACCATTAGTGAAACAATTTCAGAGTTTCAGGCACTCTTGTTGCAGTCTCATGTTGTTTTGAAAGAACACTCCAGATGAGGTTGCACTGTAAAAAAACAACTCATTTACTCATCTGGGCATAATTTTAATATTCTTGTTCCTGTACTTGTGCATGATGCATAGCTTGTAGAACAGAGATTTAAGGTCACAAAGCTTTGTTATTTTTAGGGTGATATATTTGTTGCCTTTTTTTTTTTTTTTATAAAGTCTTATAATTAGGATTTTTTGTAAACACTGCATTTTGATGTACATAACACTGCATACACATTGTTCACTGCTGTCTGCAGAGTATTACATTCAGAAACAACACAAGATTAGATTTGTAATATATTCATCAAATAGAAAGTCTCCAAGTGTACTTTTAAAGATTATGGTTTAATGGTTTGGCCGAAGTTCAAATCCTGAAGTAAAAAAAAATATTTTTTTGAATAATACTGGTTCATTAAAATAATTTAAGAATTCTTAAGAGGGCTCCCATATGAGGTGCCAGACTGATTCTAAACCTCACTGAATATCATGTCTCACAGAATTATGCAAATGCTGGTCAACTCACAGTCAACTGTAGGCTGAAGACTCATGTCTGGAACTTCATAAAATATTAATATCAAGGACTTTTTTGAGGAAAAAAAAAATACAATCCAGCACTGAGTTAATGAAACTTGGGAATCAACTTGCAAAACTATCAATGGGATTATTGTAAAACAACTTCTGTTCTCAGGATGCCTCCAAGAAATGAGAGAGCTCCCTTCTACTAAACTCCCTGAAATCCCAAGGCAGCAGGCTGTAAAATCAGTGTAACATGCTAGCAGGAAAACAAAGGGCTGTTCTTATCTCTGCCACTGGCTTATCTCTGTACTTTGGACTTTTTATCACTTTTAACACATCGTGCATTCCAGACATTTATGTGGAGGTTATTCTCCTGAACTTCCTCAGACCCTCTGATTTTCTCCCATTTCCTCTTTTCTTGTACATTCTTCTTCCTCAGGTGAAGTGTTCATGATTGCCTCTGTAAAACTTTGATTCTCTCTTCAGTGTTTTCTTCTAAATTTGTATGTCTTGTTGTTTCCATATTTCTGTTTCCTCAATGATCTTCATTCTCTATATTTCCATAAAGGAAAAAAAAAAAAAGAAAAAAGAGAGAGAAGCCTCCTGAGTAAATGCTGTTAACCTCTTTATGAAGTTTGTATGTCCCGCTCTTTTTTTCATTAGTGTAGTCTCTGGGCTAATTATCATTATCAGTGAGAGTCTGGATTCAGCAGAGCCAGCTCTGTAGCGCAGAGCAGCTTGGTGGAGCAGTGGAGGAAGGTGGGAGAAAGTTTTCAACTGGTGAATAGTAATGTGAAAACCTCCATCCCTTTCTGTTCTCCATTATGTGCCTCCTACCTGGTAATTCTCAGCAGCAAATAATACCCACAACAGGTTAGGGAATGAGAACAAGGAGTGTGTAATATGGTAATAAAGATTACAATAGAAAATTAACAAAAATAAAAAAACTTGAACAACAACAACAAAAAGAGGGCATTCGGACTCTAATTCACAAAGTTGCCCCGACATTTCAGCTCTGTCGAAATCAATAGGAGTTAATGAGAGCTGGTGGCTATATGGTTACAATATAGCAATGGCTTTTGGCTAGTCTTAATTGTGAAAATTACCTGTATGAACTCCTGACAGGCTTCACGTTTTTTGTCATAAATAAATGAATTTTCTCCAGGGCAGCTCCTCCTTGTCATTTAAAGGACTGTAACAGATGAATTTCTAGAATCCAGGAGGTTTAGTCTTCCAATGATTTTTTCCAGAGAGAGAAAAATTGTGTATCTCATGTACTGTTTAGGAAGTAACCAGAATATGAATTCTGGTGCTACTCAGCATGCATCATATTTGTCATGCTTCAGGATTATCTCTAATTTTCTTGGCTTCCTCCCCAAATTGCTTTAATCGTTACTCTTTTCCTTAACTACTTCTCTTGATGTGTGTCATTATGGTGGCTGCCTCTCAACAACTAGCTTAGGGGAAAAAAACCATCTCACAGGTCCCACAGGGCAGGCAGAGCTACTTCTCAGACACAGCAGCAGAATGTATTCTGGGACAGCTGGTTCTGCTGCCGGCCTCGGATACATCAGGGTGAGTCAGGAGTAATTAGAGCACAATTGCTGGTCAAAATTAGGGCCATTCACTCTCAGTTCTTTCAAGTAGGTGTAATTTCACAAAAATAAGGAGAAATGGATCATTTTCTCTGGAATGAATGTAAACATCTGTCTGGAAAGGATTTTGAATCAATACAGGATAGATTTCTTTAAAAACATAACAAAGTATTGTCCTGATTCTGCCCCTTGTCATCATGATGCCCGTGTAGGCACTTCCATACACTACAGGACTTGAACAAAGCCACAAGGAGCTGCAGATTGATTGCATATCAAGAGGTAATTTGGGTTGGTTGGGGCAGCTGAGTTCTTGGTAGCTTTTAAAAAAAATTGAAATATATAAACATTTTTATGATACTTTTATTTTTTTTTTCAGTGGAAAGAAAGAGTTTTGGGCATCTTCACTAAGTACTGTTAACTTTGATGTGCTACCAGTGTCCTTGTGTGACCTGTTTCTCATAACTCTGTCCCAAACCAGAAAGTGCTGCAGCTTCATTCGCAATTCAAATTCCCAGGGTAAATTGTGTAGATAAATCTTGATGCCACGGTCCATTGAATTTTACCTAATATTATTCTTTTTCCCTCAAGAACTTTGAGAGACTATGACTTTCTTCATTGACTTTCATTATTTTTCTCCAGCACATGAATAATTAATGTGGATTGCTCTGGACTGTTTAAACTCTTTATTAAAGAAATTGCCAAGTGTATATAGCAGTGTCTCTTTCATGAGCTGAACCCAGGTGATTTCAGCACTCTAAATCAATACTATAATGGGATTCAGAAATGCATAATAAAGCTATGAAGCTGGTTTTCCAAACACTCTCACAACAATAGCAGTAAGAGCAATTTAAACCATTTTCAACATCTACCAGGCTTCAATACGGATACACAGAAACAGATAGATTTAGGGTGATGTTTGGGTCCTGACTCCTTCTTTGGTGCTTATCTGTTAAGTGTAGCTCCCAAACCCATGTGTGGTGCTGTCCAGATCAGAATTACTTCACTGCAATAAGTAACTGCGAACTATCCCCTTGCACTTCAGACTTCTCTGAGTTATATGACACTTTTTACCTTTGCAAGTTGTTTTTGCCAAGTCCACAAGATAATTTACCCAGCACAAATTAACTGTGAAATAGAGATGAAGCAAAAAGGAGAGGGATTTCTGAAAAGTCTGAGGAAGAAAAACAGAAGGGGTCCTACGTGACAGGCACTGGTCATACTGCAGGTCTCGGCACAGGCATCATTGGTTAAAAGATGCTTTACTGTTTTCTAAGTAAAACAGAACAGAAAAGACAACAATACCAGAGAGATCCTCTGCAAGAAATGTCTTTGAAGTCTGCTCAAGATGGTGTTGGAGAGGAACATTACTCTAAATATTGGGCAATTACTTACTTTTAGAGGCAATATAAGCGGATGAAAATTGCTGTGAATTCCAGTTATGTATTTTTAAGCACCAAGGAGATACTCATTAAGAATGTCTGACAAATAATGAAAAGAAAATTTTGGTGCTTGTTAGGGGAAAATGATAAACACACCTCTTTACTTGCCCTTGATTATGTACATAATGGGAATTTTCCCAAAACATGAGGCATGACTTTAAAGAACCGTTTAAAAAAAACACGCTGTCACCGAGTCTGGCTTTTGGACATGGATTATTTCAGATGATGTGACAAAAGCTTCTTTACCATGTTAGGGGTTTGGAATATTTTATCTGAAAGAACTATCTTCCAAAGCCCATAACCCCCAGACAGAGTTCCTGTTTCCTCCACCTAATGGTTCATTACTTCTTTGACCCGGCTTGTCTTAGCCCTCACCGTGGAAGACATCCAGAATTATGTTATAATTAGGGCTTGGAATTCACTCCCATACTGCAATTTTGTAAAACAAGTATTCTGGAATAGACTGTCAGTTACTGATGATAAAATGAGGTTGACAGATATAATGATGACAGTAGTTCTTTCACTGAATAAATATTACAGAGGGCTCTGAACTGCAATCCTTGCTGGTCTATGTGCAATGCTCTTGAGGAAGGCTTTGCTGGTAATGTCATTCTCTGCTGTATGTAGGCTTCAGTGTTACTTTTTTCATGTCTTATGGTTGTGAATAATACTAGAAGGCTTTGCTGCCAATAGATTTTATGGAGAAGGATATCGAACAGGCAATAGCAGGTAAAAAAGTCAGGTTGCTTGTTGTTGTATTCAAAAAGTGAAGTGGAATTATTAATTTAGAGTCAATGTTGTTCAGCCTTCAAATTCTCTGCTAACAGTAAAACAATTTTTTGGTTAGTCACAGTTGTAATTTCAGTGGGTTTTGGGTGATTTCAGTTTACTGCCCAGTAAGGAATTTAATTTTAGCATCTGGTGACCAAAAGTATTGAATCTCAGTTTCTGAAGGCCTGCTCTGGATGTTTATGACATTTTGTCTACAGGTTGTGAGCACTCTAGCTGACAACTTGTAATTTTGAAGGAACAACTCACACATTTTATATTGTAGAGATGCTATTTTTTCCCAATATGGGACACCAACATGGCAAAGGTCTCCTGTCTGGGGATGCTGTTACTTGAGTAAATCACATTTGACCCCTCCTGCCACAATTCAAGTGTGTAGGTAAAAGATTTCAGTCTTGATCCTAAGAGGTAATAATTGTAATGTTTAAAAATTACCTTCTATTTATTCTCCAAAAATGAGATAATCTACTGTATTTTTTTAATTTGTTAGTGCTTGCTAGTGTTCAATGTAACTAAGTATTAGTGCAGCTCCGTGTTTGCCAGATTCTATCTGTGCTCCCCATTTGCCTGTGAGCCAGTGGTGAACTTGGTTAAGAAACAGAGTAGAAAATGTAGCATTGAGAGAATTGTAGTATTTCAGAAGAGACAATGCACATTCTTTTAATATTTACTGTGAAAAAAAGGCCGAATGACACACCAAAACAAACGCTGCCCATATGAGCTGCTTTCTTTCTGAGCCCTGGGCAAATGAAAATGCTGTTCTGAAGCTTTCTCAGCGATGGCCTTTCAGTGTCTCCTCTCTTCATGAGCTGTTATTACTGCTCACATCTTCAATTATTCATAGCAGTGACCTTTGCTCAGTGGTCCCCAGAAGAACAGCCCTACATCATCACAGTCATGGAATTAGTAATCAGATAAGTTAATATTATTTTCATCACAAAACAATTCCTTTCTTTAGTGGTGAACATGCTCAGACTGATTACACGCAAAGGAAAAGATGTAATTTTTTTTCCCCCCTAAGTGCAGAAAGAACAAAGTACAGCCCTTGCACAGAGAGAAATAATGACTTAGGTCACAGCTTTCTTGCACTATTTGCCTATTTAGTGCATCAATGTTGAAGGGCAAGTGATGTAACAAAGGTAATTGAAGTACTAATATGTACTGTCATTGAGGCTTCAGGGGCAAATCTTGGCTCCAAGTTTAGTGCTGACATTTTTCCTAGTTGAACAAAAACTCTATTCCATAGTGAATTATTCTAGCTGGGAGTCGTATTTCAATATACAAAATCAGTATGAGAAAGGATTGAAAGAAGGGGAATTCTGAGACGAGGAAGTGTTAGCACCAGATGGCAACACCTACGGGAAATCTTTCCAGACTTTACTTTGGAAACTTTCTGTGTAAAGGATTGCACAGTCCTCCAGTCAACCACTGCAGGGATTTCTTTTGTCATCTTTATGACTGTTAATTTGGATTAGAGTAAGGCCTGGATTTTTCACCAGGGATCAGTGCTCCACTGTACCAGGCTTTGTACATGCACACAATTAAGAGAAAAAAAAAAATCAGCTCTCAAGATTTTACAGCCTCACAAAAACACCAGATACCTATTACACTCAAAAAGGTGGAGCAAAGAAAGAAGATCAAAGCTTAGTATTTTTCATGTTGTCACGAATTTATGTTGCTTTCTCTCTTGGAAGAAAGAGCCCCTTTAGTATTACGTGCCACTTCGATATTATTTTTGACCACACTGAATTTACTTTTCTTTCATCGTTAAATTACTATTCCAAGCAGTTGATGATAAATCACCACAAAGTTTAGAACAGAACAAAAGAGCAAAAGAGAAAGGGGCTAAGAAGGGAAATTTAAAAGGTAGGGCTGGGGAATATCTAAATTTTTTATTACAGTGAATGTCAAAATGAAACTTAATTAAAGAAACAGTGGCATTTTGACAGGCAATTGATAGGTTTTGAATTATGAATATATACTTACATTGCACATGTGTGTACATCTACTCACATCTGTAACCCCAGGGTTTGGGAAACCGAGAGGAACTCTGCTTAAAATGTGTGATCAGCTTAAAGTACATTTTCCCCATCCATTCTTGCAATTTTGTGTAATTCCAGACGTGTTAAGCACACATGTATGGCAGACAGTCAAGGATGTGTTGGATAGATCACAGCTTTAGCAGACTGAGCAAATTCATCTCACACCTCTATTAGTGAGAGGAATGTCTCTCTCAATCTGATGACTTCTCCCATCGGTTTTCTTCAAGAGATTTGATTCTTCCTACCCGTGAGTTCAAATTATCATTTGTTACTGTTGTGTTACACTATCTTGTTTGTTTGTTTTTTTTGTTTTTGTTTTTGTTTTTGTTTTTTTCCAATCAGAGCTATCCCAGTTGTGTGAGCTGAGCACTTTTAAAATGTAATTCTTGGACCATATTTCTTGATCCCATTATGGGGAAATAAACGTGTGCTCACTTTTGAGAGTCATTCACAGCTGGGGCCAAAGACCCAACAAGGCCCACCCTGTGCCCAGCATTGTCATGCCCAGGTGTTCCCTGTCCCTTTCTCTCATGAGCAGAGACTGAGACCCTTCAAGGTCTCCTTACCTCGCCTAGCGACCAAATCTGAAAGAAGCAGATAAATGTGGAGTGAACTTTCATTCTGGACTATTAAAAATGTTAATGATCATCAGCTTTTGATTAAAGACACACACACTGGCTAAAATTTTGTGATGGGGTGAGGTTGTTACAGTCTTCAAATGTGAGCAGATGTTAAGTGCTCACATGAGAGCTGGGAGTGAAAGGAGAGGCAGAGAACCCTCAACAACAGAATATATTTAGATGGTTTGTATTTTCCCAGTTTCTGATTGAAAAGTTGGTAAGTTCTTGCCTATTGTTAGTTTTCTCGTTTTGGTGATTGTTGACGAAGAGGGGCTATGAGCTACTTTTAAATTTTAATTTGGAAAAATGCTTACAGACTTTTTTACATTCTTGGAAGAGACTTTTAGTGTAAAACCATCGTGAGTTGGTTAACTGGAGGAATGGACAGAGAAATAAACATAATATAATCTATTTGAATGATAGTCGAGTTTTAAAAAAATACTTTCCTGATAAGACAATTTTTACAGCTTCTTCTTGATGAAGTTCAAGTGATTTCATCTGGTGCCTTGACTGTCCTAACCTTCAGAGGCACCTCTTATAAATCCAAACTAGCAGCATATTCTGGTATGATTTAAAATCTCCTATTTTTTCTTCAGGAAAGCAGAAGTGCGGTATACCTGATGAAAAGAAGGAAGGGAGTAGTTTTATTAGAGTCTTACAAGAAGAATATCTTGACAAAGAGTTTTAAACTTTTAGCTCCTGTACTTGCAACAGTATTTTGTGATTATGTTGTGCTGCCTGTCTGAGAAAACAGAGATGGAGGGTAGAGGGAGAGGAAAGGGAGGCAGAAGATTTTTCAAGGCTCTGTGGAATCTCTTTTTTTTAATATATTTAATAGTGTACCATGTAAATGTATTGTAATATACAATATCTTGACCTGCTTTGTCGCTACTTAGATGTGGGGACCATGCAAATGGTAGTGAAGAGGTGAATCTTCAATGCAAGTTAAGTAAGAAACCTCTTTGAATTCTACATTTTGCAGAGCAACGTCTGTTGGATAATTACATGGAGAACTTGTCTTTTCAGGGCTGCTGTTGAAAGTGAGATTGGGGATGTGGGTTTGGTGTGTTGTTGGTTTATTTTTTTTGGGGGGGGGTGTTGAAAGTATTGTATCCACAGTTTATGTATATTGGGAGATGATCTGTGACAGGGAGATTTTGATAGAAAATGCAAAGTAGTTTTGCTCCCATAAGGCATGAACTGAATTAAACGTATTTTGGAGATGATACCACTTAACTCTTCAGTGGTGATTATTATCACCGTTGCTATTAGTAGGGAGATGATATTTAAAATGAAATATGATGCTTATTGTCAGAGCAAATAAAAACAAGAGGTAAATTACTAGCTAAATTAGCATGTTGACTGGTTGGGTGAAACATTCATAACAATCAACTCAAGCAATAAGTAACTTGAAACAAAATGTTTTTCAAGGAGTTTTGGAGGTCCTTGTCTATTTTAGAGTAATCATACATGGATACAGTTTGCCATGCACTGACTTTATTAATTTGCTCTCCAAGACAAGGAGAACAAAGGTTTACAAGCCTAATTGCATCAGATGCCTTGCTGTAAATGAAATAAACAACTGTTATTAAAAGAGAAACTAAAACATGATAAAATCAGTTTTCTTTTGTGCTTTTCATGGAAAACGTATTAGTCAATAAAGCTAAATCAGAGTTCTGTATAGAGGTAGCTTGGCTGCTTATTTCTTTGTACTTAAACAGGCTCATTTTGTTAATCTTGTATCTGTATTCTTCTGCTCTGAGACTATCAGTATATTATGGGATGGCCTACCTCAGGCAGCAGGTGGCTGTGATCCCAGCTCCCATGTTCTTCAAAATCAGCAGAGTCTGGGTGAACCAGTCACTGCTCTAATGAACCACTCCACTAGAAATATTCCTGGCTGAAATTTGGCATCCGACACCTTTTGGATCTGCAGCACTGCAGGATGAGAAATCAATTACAATACAGTCTTCCCTTCATCACAGGGCAGATTCTGCAGCACTGGACAGACGTATTTCAGACTTCTGGCTTTAACTTCTTTGTAGTCTCTTGGGAAAACAAGGAGGAGAGATTTAACCAGGGATTTTTTCCTCATCATAAAAACTTTTCTTTAGAAGAGATAAATTCAGATTTCTGACCACAGGTATACTGAAGTATACCTTTCATTTGTCTGGGTTATATTAGTGCTTCTTTACCTTCTTTTATTATCTTTCTGCAGGCATTCCTTTTTTTTTAAGTGATCATAACTATGCTTTTAGTTAGACTATGTGCTGTACCCCGTGATGAGGTGTTTTGGTCACTGCCTGTCATTCTTGTCTGATGCTCCTTGGGAGTCAATGTACAGTTAAGGCATCCTTCTGCTTTGCTGGCTCAGTCAGTACCAGGGCTGCAATCAGATATCTTCAGGAGTTTTTGGACACTGTTTCAGGTCAAATGGTTGGTACAGTGGACTTGTCTGGAGCAAAGTCCTACATGTCTCAAAACCATGTTAGAAACCACAGTTCATGTACCGTGTAGGCACATCCCATTCTGCCATAATCTGCTTGCAGAAGCTTTCCTGGTCTGAAACGTCCCTTTCAGAAGGTACCAAATATATATCCACAGTTTACTGGGGCATGGGTAAAAGGATGAGAGAATTCTCTTATTGGTGTTAATATTGTGAATCTGCTTGAGGTTATGTGTTCGTGGTCTTTGCAGGCAGGTGTGGGATAAATGTAAGGGACTCTGGTGGTGCTCCAACACATCTTGAATTTGTGTAGCTGGGCTTGCCTAGCTCAGATGCAGCACTGTGCTAATCAGTCCTGCTGAGACACAGCATATTAGTTCAGGCTTAATGATGTGCTAATACAGTTACCTGCTGAAAGGCTCTACAGGCATACATAAATCACTCTTTCCTTCCCTTCCCCCCCCCCCAATTTTTCTTTTAGCAGGGTTTGGAGCTAGGTAATTCACAGTCAGAGAGTCTTGAGCCTTTCAATTCTTTTTATAAGGACAGCTTACTTAATCCATTTGACTCTGATGCACTCTGTGCTCTCATGGAGATAGGATGGCTGTGGAGACAGGATCTGTTCATGTGTTCAGATGTGAAGCTCCTGGCTCTTTTTTTTTTTTTTTGGATGCACAGTGGGAAACAGTTCAAGATTGTTTTA
Source organism: Oxyruncus cristatus (assembly GCA_013399855.1). Classification (NCBI taxonomy): domain Eukaryota; kingdom Metazoa; phylum Chordata; class Aves; order Passeriformes; family Cotingidae; genus Oxyruncus; species Oxyruncus cristatus. The sequence goes on along the minus strand of VXAY01002926.1, from coordinate 1,139,829 downwards.
TATCTATAACTCTTTATAAAACTACAGATATTTTTCAGAGAAGTTAAAAGGCTTAATTGTGAAAATGTATTCTCTAGGGCAGTTTCTGTGTTCAAAATGCAGCTTTATTCCATGGATTTTATCCAGTCCTAGCTCTTTGTCAGAAAAATAAAGAAACTGCTGGTTGTTTAACCACGTGTGTGCCCTTAAGAGTAGCAGGATATCTCATGCTGCTGCTGTACTTGGTCCTTGTCCCTGTCCCCCAGTGTGGAGTGAACCAGAGCAGAGACATTCCTTGCCCACTTTTCTGCTGTTCTCACAAGTATCAGCAGGATATCAGGATCAGTTTTGTTTAAGGGTAAAAGGGATAATCACTAGTGTCTCAGTGCCTGATTAGGTGACATTAAGCAACAGGAGAACAGAACAGTTCATCTGTGAAGATGTGTGTGAGTGAATGAGCTGGGCTTGCCAACCTGGATGCAGTTTCTAGGGTGAGGTGTGGAGCTGGTGCAGCAGGAGCCTGTAAGGCAGCATGTTTTGGAAAAAAATTCCTACTTTAAATGGAAAAAATCCTAGGATCTTTCTCACAGACCTGTACTGATTTTTCAGCTGTCTGTGAGGTGTTAGTAGGCATTGCATCATGGTGTTAGTAGGCATTGCTTAATTTTTAAGCTTTTCTCCAGGGAGTTAATGCTCCTGAGCATCTAGACTTTGTCAATGGTGGCAGTTACTAAATCCAAGCTTAATTTGAGCAATTTATACCTGATTTCTAGGCTTGTCTCACCTCAGTTGCAATGTCATTAGGAAGTTTCTGCTTTCTTGGAGTTTGTTTTTGTAGTGTATTGCAGCATCACTGTGCTGTGGTATAACAGTGTATTAAAAATTAGGAGAACATGAAGTTCCTCAGATAAAAGAGGGAGACAAGTGAACCCTCAGTAGAGGAATGAGGGGAAGAGCAACATTTAAGGTTATTCTGGATATAGCCAGTTAGTAAGTGCTGTTTAATCAGACCTGTTCTGGACTTTCTGTACTGCCCAGTTTAGACTCCCAAGGCCAACCAAATGTCTGACTCTTGCTGAGCATTTAATAGGTCCTCAGTCTGCACTAATTATCCACAGTTTGAAACCTGTGTTAATTTTTACCTTTCTATTGTGTTTTTTAGGCTGCCTGTTTGAAGATGACCTTTGCAAATCTTTTGAAATCTGTGTAAATGGTAAGTCTTCAATATTTTAGTTGTTGATTAGTCTGTCCTCCACTCCAGTTGGTACTTGATTGATTCAATAAACCAGATTTATATATGAATGAGAAGGAGAGGAAAGAAAAAAAAAAAAGATATCAGGTATGACTCCTCTGGTCAGCAGTCAGGGGAAATTAAATAGATTTAAAAAAAATATAAATATTCTCTCAAGCTTGAGCAACCTCATCTTTTTTTAATGTGAAATAGACTGTAATTAAATTAAATACTGAGATATGGTAACGTTTAGTTTGCTTTTATATGAGTGAAAATAACTGTTTTGTTACCTTCAGGTTGTTCCACTTATTAGGGGATGATGCTGAGTAATTATCAGTCTCCTTTTTCTTCAAAAGGTTATTATTTATTGTGATAAGAAAGAAGGCCTCAAAGGAAGACTGCAGTTGTTCTTGATTACGCTGCTTCCTTTTTCTGTGATTTTTCCTTGAACTGTGCAAAAGCAGCTTTCTTCTGCTCTCCTTCCCAATTTCTTTTCATTAAGTCAAAAAAGCCATCACAATGTATGAATGAGTCTAATGGAATAGAAGGAAAGACTTTTTCTAAATAATAGTTGAACAGTCTCAGTTTGCTACATGAAAGCATTTAATTCCCGATGAAGGACAGAGTTAGAGGGAGAGCTTTGAACTGTCTTAAAATATGTACATCTGCAATTAAGGGGTTTAACTTTTTTTAAAATTAAGTACTGTACATGAAGTTTCTTGTGAGTGTGTGGCATGACGAAGGAGTTTTGTTTTCCATCAAACCCAGAAACTGTAATACGGGTCTAGTAATAATCAGAAAAATGCCAATTTGTAAAAATTCTGCATTGAAGCTTTCCATGACTGACACCAGGAAGGGTGGTGACAGATTTCTGCAGTGCTGTGTTTCACTGACTACCAGTGTTTTCAAGTACCTCTCTTAGTCTTCCCCAATGCAAGTATATTTAATCAGGTTTTATGGTAGACCACTGTTTTATCTGGCAGCCAGTGCATAATGGTGAATTTATTCAACAGGTTATGGTAATTTCTGTACTTTAACTGATCTCTCTGTTGAAGACTTTGCTTTTCCTATAAAGGTTACTTCCTACTTCTTGCTCTACCTGTTTTCTTAGTTGAAGATGCAGTTTCTAAAGTCTTAATCTGCCCCTCATTAGCGTGCAAAATTAAATTATGTCATTGCATTTGAATTCGAATGGACCTTTTCTGTAGATCTGCTCTTATTTTGGCATGACTAACTTAAAGAAATGTCAGTAATGAATAGGCCAGTTGATCAATAGTATTTCCTAATGTCTGATATTGTTTAAAAAAGAAATACTTGCAGGGATTCTCTCAATGTGTTTAAAGGTAACTGCATAGAATTTCACTTTTTTTATTGCTGTATCAGGGCAAATGTTGTCCAGAGTGGATTTTAAATGCTGTTCTTGATACAAGTGAAAATACAGAATTTTTGAGGAAAATTAACAGGATCTTTGGAAGATCATACTTGGAAGCACAAAAATGCCATCAATATTTACTTTTTTATATGTACCAGAAAGGAAGCAGGGCCACTTGCTCCTGAGCAGTCCTTCACGTTTTTCCTCTCCAAACTGCTGCTGATTCAGCTGTATCCCTGAAGTTTTTCTGAAATCCTGATATGTTAAAGTGTGAGTGCTTTGCTGGGTTGAAAGCTCAGGAACTGAAGTCTGGGGAGGTCGCTGTGCTCAGGAGCAGAGCTCATTTTGTGTGTTCCAAGGTCACGAAAAGCTTTGCCTCCTCAGTTGTCACACGAGCGCGTATTTCTGAAGTACAGTGTGAAAGTGGGTGAGACACAGCAGCTCCTTTTCAGTGGCATCTTCAAGTGCCTGTGATCTGCAGATCTGCTCCTGGCTCCTGCAGCAAGGCTGATCCTTTTGATCTGTTTCTCTGCCTCCAACAGAGGCAACTGAACTTCCCGTGTTTTCAAAACTAAAAACTGGGTTTGCTGCTGAGGGCAGAAGTCGCAGTATTTGGTCATGGCATCAGCTGGAGACTACAAGTACATTTCATGCGTCAGACTCGTAAAAGCATGACCAAAACACCAATAACTGAGCTGTTTAATGGCTTAGAAAAATAAAGTACTGTTATTCCCTTCTTGTTTCTTCTGAAGGGAGATTGTGACTGAAAGATTTTGATAAATGTTCATTCGCATGAGTAAAAAAATGAGTGTTAAAAGAAATTTTTTTTACTGTTAAAAGCAACGTAATCCAGTTGTAATACCGGAGATAAGCAGCATAACAGTTTACATCAGAGGCAATAATTGCTTACATCTGTTTAGGTCACATGCTATTTTCACAGGGTAAAGTACCTGCTGTAATAATGGCTGTTGACTTTTCTGCTCCTTTCCCTCATCATATAAAGGTGTTTTATGGCTTCAGTGATGGGTTCTCACTTATGTTTGTTTAATAGCTCCAGCAGCATTCATGCAATATTAATTTATTTCCACAAACCATTTATCAGTTTTCTGAGCTGCACTGACTCATCAAGTGGTTTAAAAGGAACATATTGTTTTATGTTTATTTTAATGGCATAAGGATAAGCCAAAAGAAAAAAAAAAAACTGAGTTAGTTTTCCTGGACCCTTCCTTTGCAAAGCCAGAACTTTGAGAGGTAAAGTGACTTAGATGTCCCTTATTTATCTTCTTGTACATCATTACCTCTGTATTACTGGTGGAGGAACTGACATTTTCACCCATCTAAAATGCTTGAAACTTGAAAGCCTACAGCTAAAAAAACCTTGATATGAAAGGTGAATATGCTTGTGAGCTGCGGACCCTAATAGAAAATCTGACACACTGTAAGTTTGGAAATACCTGCTCCTCAATAAATGCTGAGAAGCTGTTACAGGTAGTGCAGGAAGCAAATAACATCTTAATTGAGCAAGATATATAGAAGGAAAATAATATAAAGAATAGGATTTGCAGTGAGGGTATGTGTAGTGACACAGCTGTGGCTAAAGAGGGATATGGCATTCCCATGTTCATGTAGGTTTTGGTATCTGGGTTAGAAGTTTAAGCAAAAGAGTTTGCCTCTGTGTGTATTTTTTTTCTTGACAATTTTGCCCAGAATGTGTTTGTATGAAAAAGAAAGAAAAAAAACATCAAGAAGGAATTTTTAGGTGATTTCCAAGACAGAAATCCTTCATTTACTCTTGAATAGTCTTTGTATTTATATATTAAATGTAGTATAACTGGCTAAGTGGGAATATGTCATATTTTGTTTTGCATTTTAAATGATAAGTAAAGCAGTTCATGTAAAACATCAGCTCGTATATCTTCCTTGTTGGAAGGTTTAAACAGACTGGCTCCTGAAAGCAGCAAAACAAAAGGACAAGTTTTTATCCTTTCTTGTGAAATCATGCTGTTGAATTCTAGCACTGCCACTGGGAAAGACACCATGTGGTATAGATAGAAGCATTAATTTCAAAATAACCTTCCCTTATTGGCCTCTTTCCTCCCTTTATTAAACTGTTTGACCTGCTCATTTAGAAGGGTGTCATTCTCTCCTTTAGGTTTAATCTCCAGATATTTAGCTCCAGAAAGCAGCTTTGTGCTGTGTTTTATCCATGCGTGGATACCGGGATATCTTTGCTCCTATCAACAGAGCCTTTATAAACCGGGGCGGTTTTGTTTATGAAAGATGTGGCTGCAGGCCTCCTTCCCTCCTGAAATCACAACAGGGTTCACGCAGACACGATCAGATAGTAGAAAACAACCCTGGGAGGCCAAGCAAGAGAAGTTAATTAAATGCAGGCGTTGGCACACTGTGCATCATTAAGCCAAGCCTCGCTGACAAACACCAACCTTCTCCTCGGAAGACACAGTCTGATGTCTGCAGTGGCGTTTGAAGACGCTGTGCTGCTGAAAGACTGGGCAAACAGCACTGCACAGCTGAGCCTATTGCTTCATGTATGCAAGCTGCACTTCTTAGGAGGGACTTAGGTTAGCACAGTGCGTCAAAGGCATCCAAGCATTGCAACACAAAGTCACGAACCCTTCCGAGTTTGGATGTCTCCAGGTAGTTCAGAATATTAACGCGCTTTCTTCCTCAGCTGCAGAGCTCCTTGAACATTTGGAATGTAAGTCATTGTATGTGCTGGTGATGAGCCATAAATGGTAAACATGTGCTACAGATGATAAGGGAGAGAAGTCAGAATCCCTGAAATGGTTTCTTGAACTTAATGTGTTACGCTTTGAGGTTTTCCAGATCATTGCCTGGTAGGATGGGATTGCAGAGGGAGATGCACCTCAGCATTGTTTAGCTAACAGATGTCTGCAGCTACCTCGGCATTTGCAAGGCACTGCTCTTCAAAAGCCATCAAATTTTTGTCAAATGACACTATAAATCGACCCTAAGCTTTTTGAACCTTTCCAGTAAACATCAGTGCTTGTTATAACGAAATTCAGGCTTCTGAGGAGTAACACTAAGTGGTATCTCTACATACCCTTCCTTTATTGTGTGCACAGAGAATTTCTGTGCTTTCCAAGGGTATGGGGACTCTTCACAAATATCTTCAATCCTAATACCACCTGATGTCATTCCTAACCTGAATTCTGAAGTAAATGGGAATACATGTATGTTTGGAATAAAAAGGTGATCAATGATTCAAATATAAGGATTTACTTCCACTGGTTCTTCCATACCAGATCGAGGAAATCATGGATTTTTTTGTCACACACTTTACTTATTCAAAGCATATTTTAAAACATTATGTTAGAAGAATGTCAGAATATTGATACTCAAGAAGGAGTAAAGTTTAAAATCTGCTATTGTATGATGGTAGTCTGAAACCCCACATCTTTACAAGTATTTACAGACTTCAATTGAAATCAAGAGTGAGTTAACATCTAAATACTTCTGAGAATCTGTGGTTGTGAGGGTGGTGTCTTAGTTATTAGGAATATTTTACATTTCTTAAAGAACACCTTTTGAAAATAATTCTGTGGAAATAAACACCAGCGTTCACTGAGAGGAGCACTTTCAACACTGATGTGGAACATTTCCGAGCAATCTGAGGTATTAAAGGTGAAAAATTAACATTTTAAGTTTTACCATGAGGTTAAAAATGTCGGTGCAGTGATGACTTCATCTACTTTACCTTGAAACATTACGGTGGGGGTTTTTTTCCTCATTGAAGAAAAGGCCTATCTATTTTCCAAACTGCATTTTTGTCTTGTGTTTGTCTTGATGGGGTGTTAAAATAGCTACCTGTGTGATGGTGGGGTAGAAATGCCCAGCACAACTGGTATTAGAACTGGAGGAGTGACCAAGGGGAAGTTACACTCTTCTCCTTAGGAAAAGATGTTTAGCATGGTAATGCAACTATGGCTGTCCAATATCTCAGCTGTCACTAAAAGCTTTATCGTGGGGTGTTCATGGTGCAGAATCTCAAGGTGTAGCTCCTGCAGGGCAGAAAAGCATCACTCAGACTTCACAGACAGTGTGCTGTTCAGCACTGGGTATGAGAGGCAGCTCTAAATCTTACCCCCAGCCATGGGTAATCCTTTATATTCCCATGTTGTGCTAGGAAATAAGGCTTGGATCTACTGGGTGCTGTATTTCATGTAGACAGACCTCCTGTTTTTTAGAGCTCAGGCAAGAACACTGCTGTGTTGTTACATGGAAACTTTCTCAGTGTTGTGATTTGTGATAGTGTATTTTCTTGTTCTGAATATCAGCATTGGCTTTCACAGAACCAGGGCAAGCACTGTGAGGAAACTTGTTTGACCAGTGTGTTTCTGAGTGATTTGGGGGGAATTTTGGTGTTTGATTCAAGAAGTTTGATTAAAAGGCCCCACCTCCCCACCTGCAGACTGGGGATGTGGAGGTCGTGTGTGTGGGACGGGACTACATCACTGGAGAGTAAACAGTTATCTGGTATCTCTCTCTCTTCAAAATTATACATTTATGGTGATAAGGTGATAAATCCCCAAAACCCAATGTAATAATCTGATAGTAAGTGGGGTTGAAGATCTGAAATTTTTGGATTTGCCTTTTTTTTTTCTTTTTCCCCAGATTCAGTATTTCTCCCAAATATTTGGGTTGATATGAAATCTTCACTATTACAAGATGTGTTAATTAAAAAACTCAACCAAATCCTATTTGTCTACTGCTTTTTGGAACTTGTACTAGGCATGATATATAAAATTCAGGGTAACTTGGAATATCTGTGTTATGCTAGCATGCCAAATGTTTCATTAAAATATATTTGGGTATTAGAGATATTGTCTTTATCACGTATCTTGTCAGTGTGTGGCCGGCTCTTTTTAGGTAAGGTACATAGTAGCTGTTGGCACATTCATTGAACATGTTCAGAGATGTTGCCTTTTTCACTATTTTTTTACACTTAAAAAAAAATTACCATTTGAGAGACCGTGGAAAAGTACAGCCTGTTTGATGAAGGCATTAGGGAGTCTCAGCAAGGTTTGTGCCTGATGAATCATGAAACACAAGAGCTGAAAAGGACAGCGTGGTCTGTAGAGAAGAAGAGAACACCAAGGGATAATGTTCTGGCAATGAGGTGGAAAGCAAATGAATCCTGGTTTGGAGTGACACTGCAGCAGTGTGCTTCTGCTCCGAATCCATCATCCTTTGTCCTCTTTTTGTGTCAAGGGACAGTCAGAAGTCTTTTGGTTTACTTCGTGATTAAGATGTTTGGGTTATCACTTTTGAAGGACAGGGGTTTTTTTCTTTAAATTGTTCACCTTTACTAAAAAGACCAAACCAAAACCCCAGCAAAAACACTGCATAAAAATTTTTGTGAAAAGAGAATTCTAATAAAAATCGTCAAAAGAGAGAAAATGTGAAATTGGTGAGTTGGCAGTGACAGCTACACAGCAATACTGCAATTATGGGGCAGCTTCAGATATGAATGAGATATGACTTTTTTTCCCTGGTGTTAAAGGATACCTTCTACTCTAGCATTTGATTGCTTGAAATTCCAAAAATGAAGTGCATAACTTTGGATCTACTTCCTTATTTTGGGTTTCATCTACTCTCTGTCAGATGTGAAACTGTGGTGTTTGCCTTTGTTATCCTAAATATCAGTAAGTGACCATTGTCTCAGCGCAGCAGTGATTAGCTGGGTTAATTACATTAATTAAAGAGGTACTTTGGTATTTAACAGAGGCATCGATGGGTGTGTCTAAACGAGGACAGACTTGGAAACTTTGGACCCATCCTCTGCCTGGGAAAATTGTGCTTTTAAAAACAGTCGTGCTGCTTCTGTCTTTCTGAAAACTTCCCTAGTCCTGTCTAGTAGAACATATGCTTAAGATGTGGGATCAGGAACCAAACAATATATTTCCAAAATGTACCAGTTTTGCAAGGAAATCAATGAATGACTTTCGGCTATTCACTCTGTGTTTTATTTGGTGTGTGGGAGGCAAAGCCGTAGATTTACTGAACATCTCCTGAATAACATCCTTCTGGATGATTCTTTACAGTTAAAAGGTTGCTTTGTGCAGAAGATGACATATATTTTTTCTTACTTTTTTGTCTTTTTTTCTCCAATTGTTCTGTTAAAACCGTTGTCCCTGTTTGCTGCCCAAACTGCACATCAGTTGGCTGCTGTTTCATTACAATAATCATTTTATGAATACTGGTTTGCTTCTGACTTCGTAGCATTTGACAAGCACTTGTAGTTTTTTTACTCTCAATATGCCCTTAGACAGTAAAAATAATAGGAAAAAGAAAAACATTTATGGTTTGCAGGGAGAAGATGTGGTCCTGGGGAAGTAACTTCTCAGAGAATACAGGAGGAATGAACAGCAAAACCTAATGACCTGGATCACCTGGAAGTGTATCTTCCTCAGCAGAGCAAAAGTGATAGCAATCTTCCCATGAAATAGGGACATGCTTTTTGTTTGAAGACAACTTTTATTTGAAAAATATATGCAATAATTATTAACATCCATGATAACATGTAAGAAGCTAAGGAGGAGGGTATTACTTTATAATATTCTAAATGAGATGCAAGTTCATGTGCATATGAAACCATAAATATATAATATGGAAAAATACCTTTAAATTGCTGTGATTGTTTTGAACAGATTAACAAAACATATGCCTTTTTTAAGAATTATTTTTAAACAAAGAATTTAGAAGTTTTATCCCAAGCTGTGTCCCTATTACTGGAAGTCCTTAATTTAGATTGGTTTGGTCCAAAGCAGAACATTCATCTGAAGTGAACTAGAAAATATATACCTCTTTTTATTCTAATGCTTAGAACTGATGTGTTGTAATAAAGAACAGTGAGAGGCTTTTATTGTTGTATGTCCTCATTTAATAAATAAAAACTAATTGAAAGTGATTTAATCATAGTACTGTTGATTAACAGGTTAAGAAAAGTCATTCTCCTTTATATGCCATTCCAAGACTGTAATTTAAACAGAATTTTTCTTCATGCCCTACAACCTCCATGGCAACGGCAACAAAAGTTGCTCTAGAGGCAGACAGAACAATAAATATATTTTACGGTCCCAAACTCTTCATTGTAATTTGGTCCTTTACTGTAATAGCTTTGGCTGCTGCTCTGCATAAGTTGAGAATATTTGGTTGCTTTTACTGCTGTATCAGCGTGTTCCCCTGTTGCCCTGTGGTAGGACCACTGTGATTTAAGAAGGTTGGTAACAACAGTAGGTGTCAAGGCTGAGTAAGGGAATACAACATTTAATGTTTGGACTCTTTGCTCTTCAAGGAACAATGTCAAATGGAAAATGTTTTCATTTTTAATGTAATGCAGTAAACATTTGTGTTAATAATGAATTTGCGATATTATGATAAGGTTGAAAATGTGTACCTAATTTATTCTATTTCATATTGACCCTTTTAAGATTGTATTTAGTCTTTCAACTGCATTAACTCACTGAGTCCTTCAGAGATTAAGCTACCATCACATTTTTTTTCTTGGAAGAAGCAGGACAGGTATGATTGTGAACAGCTGCACTCTGTGCGATTTTTCAATGGCATGAATGTCTATTTTTAGCCTTCTCTATCTGTTATTGAACTGCAATTGATGCTTTCTCTATCATAAACTCTATAATAGATGAGAAAGGGGTGTATTATCCAACCAGAAACTATAGTGTGCTGGTCGAGAAACATCAGTTGAGGGGAGTTGAAAACTAATGAGACCTTCCTTCAGATTTTTTCTTTGTCCTGTAGTCCTCTCTCTTTACATCATGCTGCTGTATCCCTATTCCTGTGAAGTTCAGATAGAAAGGGTATTGAGGGACAATCAGATGGATGGACTTTTGGATGGCAAGATTGCTAATAATTTCATAGTTTATTGGACACTTATAGAAGGCAATCTGCAATACCCAGTCACAGTGGAAGCAGTTTAAAGGGCTTGTGGATTTCCAGAATTAAATCAATTTGTTTTCTTTGGAGGTGTGGAGGGTTTTTCGGGGTGGTAGTTTTGTTTTTAAATTTTAATTCTTTTCCTAGCTTTAAGTAATAAACTTGACTGCTACTTGTTTATTGTGACTTAAAAAAAACCCTAATCTTTCCAAATTACAATAGTCTTCTGCTAGTCTTCAGATTTAATCTCTGTTTCTAGAATGTTGTTTCACTTCCAAGTTAGAGATGTGTAGATTTAGTAGACTTCTACAATAATTAAAACTTCCTACTTTGCTGACAGCCCACCTTGATAATTATGGAATTTTGCTCATGGCTTATGCTGAGTATTCAATGGAACAAACTGTTCCTTCAGTGACAGTAGCTGTTAGAATAAGTTTCCTTTCAGTTTTTACCAATAATTTTGATTGAGGGGTTTGGTGAAGGATTGCTTCCTAGATATTTAATTTTTTAAGCTCTTCCACTTATTTCTTTCTTAGTTAAAAAATTTCTGTGAATAATAGTTGGGAAAAATGAATCAGTATGTTCAACAAAAGATAATGTGGTGTTGATGCACAGTTAAGAAATACCAGTCCTATTCCATGTCTCAAATTCTTTTTTATTCATTTCACTTTTGTTATGGTAAACTTAACTTTAGATGTCAAACTTCCATGGAGTGTTTTTTTAACAAATGTCAAAGTTTAGTCTAATACCAAGATTTCTTTTCTCCATTTTAAATGGGGTCCCCACCTTTGCCTTGAAAGTCCAGGGGATACTCTTTCTGCTCCTCCAGTTAGAGCTCACCCACCCAAACTCTTGAGCCAGAAATGATTACAACTGAAGAAATGGAGAGCTCTGAAAGAAGTTTGGGCAGGAAAGAATTCTTCTTTCAGCACTGTGTCACTGAAGGGTGGGGTGCTCAGTGGCAAAGGGTTGATGGACGTGTTTAAAGTTGCAATACAAATTATAAATCCGTTTTCACTACAAAGGGAATCAGGCAGTGCCCATTTCATGTCCCCACATCTCTTGCATTGCCAGTTAGAAGACACACCTTTTTGCTGGGCTTTATTTCAAGTATCTAAAGAGATTTATACTGGCCCCAAAATGTTGGTTGTTCCTTGCCCTGCCTGCTCCCCTCCCCCCACCTCAAGGAATAAGGTCATTGAGTAAGATTATTTTGTTATTTCATGAAATATTACCCTTCACACATGATGCCAAAAAGAATTACTGTTTTCAATGTATTTTGTTGGCATAGTAATTGAAAATAAGTTATGACTGGAATAGAGGTTAACAGCATATTTTAGAAAGGAAGACAGCAGGAGCTTCAAAAATGCTATTTCATCTCAAAAAATCTGTAGAAAGACTCACTCTACCAGAAATAATCCTGCTTCTATCCCCAAGCATCTCTTGGCCAACACATTAACTAACTCTTAAGTTCTGAAGATGCCATACTGTGCTGCTTTGGGCTGAGCTAGAGTTAAATTTCTTCACAGTAGCTGCTATGGGGCTGTGTTTTGGACTTTTGCTGGAAACAGTGTTGATAAGAGGGATGTTTTAGTTGCTGGTGAGCAGTGCTCGCACAGAGCCAAGTCCTCTTCTGCCTCTCGTAGGACCCCACCTGTGAGGAGGCTGGGGGAGCGGTAAAGGCTGGGAGACCACTGGAGTTTGGGAGGGGACAGAGCCAGGACAGCTGACCCCAACTGACCCAAGGGATGTCCCACCACCATGTGGCATCAGGCTCAGCAACAAACCGGGGGAGAAGGCTGGTGGGGAGGCTGCTGCTCAGGGACTGGCGTGGCAGTTGGTCAGTTGGTAGTGAGAGATTATTTCCATTAGCATCATCTTTCTTGGGGTTTATTTCTCTTGGTTTGTACTTTTTCTTTTCATTGCAATTTATTACTATTTCATTTCAATTATTAAACTGTTTTTATCTCAATCCATGAGTTTTCTCACTTTTACCCTTCCCATTCTCTTCCTGCTTGCTGGGGGGTTGGGCAGTGAGCAAGCAGCTGTGTGGTGCTTAGTCGCTGGCTGAGTTAAACCATGGCATGATTTCACAGAGATTCTGGGGCTTGTGAAGTTAATGTTATGGCTCCCTCCTGCTTTGCCTAAACAAGATTCCTACAAAAGCAGATCAGCTGGCTCAAACTGTGCTTTCTCCCCAGTTAAGGGTAGAATGGCATCATTAGTTCATCACAGACCAAAGGAAATGATAGTTGAGAATTCTAGGGCTGAGGTTTTTCTTCATGCATTTCATTTGTGTACTGCAGTACAGGAGTAAATAGTTCCCTTTTTTAACTGGAATGACTCTATGTTAGATGTAAACAGGAAATGGGCATTTGTTAATTAAGCTGCAGTAAGTGCAAATTTCAGTGCCACTGCAAACTGCTTTTAGGAACCGTGACAATGACATAAACTGTTTACTAAACAAAAGCTGCTCCTGTCTGTCATGCAGTTCACATCCTGTTTGCTATTTAAAAGTTGTTGGCACAGGTAGAAGATGTTTTTTTGAAAACAATGAATAAACACAACTTTCTTGGTCTGAAATCAGCTATTTTCAGAAATACAGTTTTAGATGGAGAGACAAGAGGAGGCATAAACAGTTTTTTTTTTTCCTACCGTTTCTTGCCTATTTTTTTTTTTTTTTATGAGCTGGTGCTTTTCCATCAGGTGTTAGGATTTTATGGAGCTGCAGCTCTTATCTGAACCTGCTTCTTCAAGCAGAAAAAGACTTTATATTCACGTGAAAATAAAATCTGTTCCCTTGCCTCAAAGGAAGCTTTCAAGGAGACATTTATAGAGGTCTCCTGCAGGACACTGGGGACCACGGTTTTGAGTCTCTGTGTGCCCCACAGAGGTGGAAATGTTAGTTCTTGCTCCTAGAACAGTGACCTGGAATAATCTCTGCCCTCCACATGGTAGCTGGTCATCTTGCAGTAACCAGGAGAAGAGCAGGAAGGGTTTTAGTCCGAAAGAGTATCCCAAAGTTTATGCAACAGGATGTCAGTACACATACTACAGAGAAAGCTTTTGGATTAAAAAAAAAGATAAAATCCATATGTAATAGCAAATCCCCTAAGGTTCAAAATTTTACAAAAGTAATTGACTATGAACTATCTCTTGTTTTCAAAGTTCTGCAAAACTTAGTCTCATCCTCCATTCATATCCCCTAGACTGTTCTTTATGTTGTTTGAATTATGCAGGAGTTGCTCTGCAGTCTGTGTGCCCCAAGATGACTCTTTTGCTGGAAAAAATTGCATGTTACAGCTGTATAATCAATGACATAGTCTAAAATCACCCCATTAAATGAGAAAAAAGTGCAAACAATGTGAGAAAACTCATATATCTCTTGTAGAGTAAGATGATTATGATGATATGTGAGGTTTTCTTGGTGGAAAACACAAATTAATGCAGGTAATTTATTTTAAAAAGCATTATCCTTTGCTAGACAAGGAGATTTTGTACGCAGTCTAACACACTTGCAGAGGAGCAGAGCCATATGTCACTGCAGCAGCGTTGTCCTTTGGCTTCAGTAAAATGAGAACGAGAAAGATTTTATTGCTTTGGGTGTTAATACTGCTCATAATCAAGATGAAACTGAATTACCCACAGTATCAGTGTGTGAGATGCTGCAGTTCAAGTGGCAACAATGTTATGGGGGAGCCGATTGATTTATTTGTGCCTGTTTGCTGTCTGTGCCTGTGAGCCGTGCTGTCTGCGCCGCTGGGGCAGTGCTCAGGGAGCCTCGAGTGCTGAGGGCTCACTCCCCCCCCAGGAGCAGCTTCTGGGAAACATCTTCCATAATTGCACTTGAAGAAACTGTGAAGAGTATTGATTAGTGGCCATTTTTACAGGAGGTGGGGCTTTGACAACTCAATTTTGTCTTTTGTTGTTAACAATGTCTGAATCAACTTCAAACTCAGCTGAAGAATGCAACCCTTTCTGGCAAGGCCAAGATGACGATGATGAGATATTCTGACTTCAGTTGCCCTTACAGCAGTTTTGGCACTGGGGACAGGGCCAGTAAAAGTTCTGGTTTGCTCTTTTCACCTGGACTCCGTCCTCCAGAGCTCTTCAGCTCAGTGTTGTTCCGCATTCAGCCGTGCTGTCCTTGACTTAATCAGAGCGAAGTCTGACTGTGACCTTCCACCTTTTCTCCTTGCTGTAGCCTGGGATGCTCTCTGTGAGCAGCACTTGCTGCTTGAGGGAAGGGAAGGTAATTTTTTTTTTTTACAAATCAAGTGCAGGGATGCTGAAAAGATGCTGAATGGGGGAAGAGAGATGCTTCAGGACTGTGGAGGGAGCTTGGAGGCACGAGATGGAGGACGCAGTGAGGAAATCCCAAAGGCCATAAAAAGCAGGGGACACCTTGGCTTCCCCTCTCCCTCCTTCCCATACACACCTTCACCCTTCTCTTCCCAGGGTGTCACCAAAAATGAAATTCAGTTTTGCCTCCATAGCTGAGAAAACTCTGAAACACTGCAAGAAGGCTCAGAGTTGGGTGAGGAGAAGACATGAAAAGGACATCTGTGAAGAAGGCCTGATGGTGGAGAAGAAGTGAAGTCAGTGTAAATTACTTGTATTTTTCCTTCATCAAGACTGGGATAAAGAAACTGTTTCTGTTTCTCTCAGATTAACTTTTGTCTTCTGCAGCAGCCAGTTGGGTCAAAAGCACAGCAACTGATCAACCTACCAGACCCCTTCAGATGACCTTTGGACACTGTTTCCACTGACACTCCCATCCCCATGTCTAGAGGGTTAATTACTAACCCAAACTAATATTAATTTCAGATATTTGTTATTTAAATTCAATGGAGCCCTCCACACATCTTACTGTGCTAGGTCTTGACTTGTGAGTCAAGTGCCAGGGTATAGGTGTAGCTTATAGGTCTCTAAAAGCTTATATGGACTTGAGAGATATGTAATGTTTGGCAAAGCTACACCTCACCAGCAATTTCTAAGAGAAAACAGTAAAAAAATAGTACCTAATGAGGGTTATTGTTTATATTCCAAAATAAGATGCAAATACTCTTTTCTGGAGACAGCCTTTAACTGTTTGTATTTGGTGTTTGAATACATCCATAATTTATTATAATTTTAAAATACCGCATCTTTTATTTTCATCTTTTTACAAGGATATTTAATTTTAAAATGGGAAACTAGCCTTTTATGGGGGAAAAGTACAATCCTCTTGGGAAAAATAATTTATAGATTTGGTGCCTAATTTTATTCTGTGAGTCATTCATTTGCATCAAGAGTGCTTGTGTGAGGAAAAGGCTAAAAGTCTTGGTTTACTTGAGGACTAAGTTAACTTGATTGCCAGAGGTCTGCAAGATCATATCCAAGATAGACACATAAGGAGAAGGTTTCTTTTCCTGAATCTTCCATTCTTTTTGAGGCCTTAGCCTCAGAGAATAAGAAGCAGGAAAAAGAGATTGTCTAAAGTGAAAGCTTATTAAAGAACATGTCAGAAAACCCGTAACACCCAGCAGTTGTATGGACATCTCTCTTCACAGAATCACAGAATCAACAGGGTTGGACAAGAGCTCTGAGATCATCAAGTCCAACCCTTGATCCAGCACTGCAGTGGTTACCAGACATGGCACTAAATGCCACATCCAATCTCATCTTAAAAACCTCCAGGGATGGAGAATCCACCACCTCCCTGGGCAGCCCATTCCAGTGCCTGATTACTCTCTCTGTAAAAAATTTCCTCCCAATATCCAACCTAAACCTCCCCCGGCAGAGCCTTAGACCGTAATTGTTATGTAGGTGTGTTGAGAGGTCAGTTGTTGGGCTTTTCTGTTTGGTTGGTTTTTTTAATCAGTCAACACAGGAAAAATTATGTGATGGAATGATGTGATTGTATTTAATAACTTTCACCTGACAGTTGTGAGCAGTTGAGAGTCTATTCAGTGCTGGATGAAGCCAGTGGGCAGGCACAGCGGGTTCATTTCTCTGGCTACCCCTGTTAGCCTCTACTCCTGTTTAGAAGGTTTAGTCTGTTATCATTGTCTTACCCTAACCAGCTGTGGCTCAGCAGTGGTTCAGCAGCAACTGGATGAATTAGCTAATCTCTCGATCTCATTACCACCTCTTCGCCTGATGCACTCGGAAGGTTGCAAGCAGTGTACAGCTCTCAGCAGGACCGGCTCGATCAACAGCCCCACAACATCAGGGTCATCGTAGAAACTGCTGCAAAGGGAATCATAACTGGAGCAACATGATCTGTGATTCGGAAAAAAAACAAAAACCCATTACTTAAGTAGTAATGTATTCTGTCAGGGGTTGGTGCCAATGTGGTGTGTGGGGTTGTGGATGGGTGCCATAAAGGCAGCTCCATTGATATCATGGGAAATTCTGAATGAATGGATATCGCCGGATGCCAAATTCTACTCCAGAATAACCTAACCTAACACATTTCTTTGCCTGTCCACCATTATTTCAGTGGCAGACAATGTAGAACTGCTAAGAAAGAACATTACAGAGGTCAATTCACTGTTCTAACAAGTTTCAGACTCTTTAAAATACATTCTTTCTCTGAGGTGATCTTGAGTAGCAATAAAATGGCTTCAAAAGTATATTTTAGTGCTGGATTTCCAATACTTGATGTATGTTCCCTTTTTGTTCCTGTGGGATAATTGTATTATCAGATGTAGTGGCATCATTCATGAAAGAAAAGAAATCCAAAGACATTTTCTTGCTTGAGATTAGCCTGAGAGAGCTAGAGATGCTGGTTAATTTGCCATATATTCAGCCATGTACCTTTCCTATTGGAATTAGTTGTCAGAGAATGGAAGAGAATGGGTAAAATTGGTGTGCAATAACAAGGAGTAATCACGTAATGGGATGTGGAAAGCTGATGGATTCAGGTCTGGTTGTGGTAATAGGCAATAGACATAGTAAAGGATTTCATAACTGCAGCAGATTCTGATAGAGCTGGTAGATACCAGAAAGAAGGAAGAAACAAAACCATCAAGACTTAGATAAGTGTTCAAAATGGCAAAGTTTTACAGTATTTATATGAGCACTTACAACTTTGCAAATCTTTTCTGTTTAGAATGATTCAGCATCAGCTGCAAGTGGCAGCAGTGACTGATCCTTTTTCAATTGTTTATGAGTGTTTAGATTCTCTTTCTAAGGGCACCGTTATGTCAGCAAAAAGTTTGTAAGTTTTCCAATATCTTAGAAATAACTTGTTGAAATGCCAGCTTTAATTTTTTCTTTGTGTGTGTATGTGTCAGGTTGCAAGTCTTGCAATAATGTTTACGCACCTGTAAGCAAAGTAAACGTGGTCAAATGTGTCGTGCAGAAATTCTGAAAGAAAACTGGCATTGAGACGTTTTCCCGTGATGGGCTGGGTGTATGCCAGGAACACAGGAACACTGTCTCCCTCTGCCACTCCGAACACGTGGCAGGAGGGAGCAAGATGTTCCCCCAGGCTTTCAGAGTTTGGTGTTCATGAAACGAAGGTGGAATAAGATTGATTATTGAGCTGGGTTGTGTCTTCTGCCTCTGGCCACCTGCAGTTCTGCACGTGATCTTTGTGCCAATGGAGAGTGGCCAACCAGAGGTCATGTTGTAATGTCCTATGTGCTGATCTCAAAATCTCTGAGCGCAGAGCCAAGGTGATACTGGGATTTAAACCCGGTTTAAGAAGTGCGTCCTGTCCTTCACACAGCTCCATACCCCACTAAGGATCTTGCCACATGATCAAAAAATCCATAAGCAGAAGCACAAATGCCCATTTTTGCTCCAAGGAAGGTCCTTGTTCCCTCCTGACCCAGTAGAGACCCAGACACAAAGCCCATCGCTGGCTATGGAAGTATGTTTGCCAGGTTGGCCAGAATTTGTGCTGGGGGTCATGGCATTAATTTGGCTGATGAAGTTCCAGTGGGTTGTGCCTGATGCTGTGCTGCTGGTGGGAGTCATCTCTCAGCTTGGATGATCCCTGCCAGGCCAGTGATGTGGCTTTGTGAAATCCTTCTGTGGCTGGAGATGTGCCCACAACATGAGGCCACTGTAGCCATGTTACGAACAGAGCAGAAGTAATACTTTTCATATATGTGTATATATATATATTTCTAAACTCAAAACTGAAAACCTTCAAAAATACTTTTGCCAAATATGCTTTGGGATCATAATTTGGACCATAACTCTAATTATTGATAGTCAATCATTATGTCCCTTTCAGAGATATAATTTCAGAGACTTTCCCAGACAGTTCCGACGCTTCTTCCCTTAGCCCATAAATACACAGGTTTATGTTGCTGTAATAATCACGGAGGCAGAAAGAACGAATGATCCATTTTCAGACAGCCCAGGGGGATGCAGTGTTCACCTCCAAGAGTATGGCTTTAACAAACTAATTGATTTTAAATGGAAAAATTGCATCAGTATTTGGGATCTGGAAAATGTACAGCTAAAAGGACTTATTTTATAATAATGGTATCTATGGCATAATGGTTATCTTGTATGTGATGACAGTATTGTCTGGGGAGCAGTCACAGCAACAGAGCTGCCCTGTTTGCTTTGCAGTTCTCTGACCTGCTTATTAGAGGACATTCATATTAAACAGATGCATTTGTATGAGAGGTGTTTAGGGGGACTGTTGTTAAGGGTCTGTCAGCACTTTTCTTTGAAATGTGTTATTAATATATGCAAACTGTATTTTAAGTGGCTGCTCATCCTTGGTCAGTAATAGGCAGAATACAGCCTTATATCATCAAAATTTTACGTCTCATTTGCTATTTTATATGAGAAATAGTTGCAAATAAAAGTAGGGAGAACCTTAAACTGCTAAAATACATCAATTGAATAATTTTATAGGTTT
Source organism: Oxyruncus cristatus (assembly GCA_013399855.1). NCBI lineage: Eukaryota > Metazoa > Chordata > Aves > Passeriformes > Cotingidae > Oxyruncus > Oxyruncus cristatus. Next base: position 1,120,440 of record VXAY01002926.1, on the reverse strand, counting down.
TAATATTGTTCTGGGTAGTAGTAGAGGGGAAATGAAACGTTTCAGCAACATGCAGTGTTTTGCATTATAATATAATTATTTAGTGGGATTTTATTTCATGTGGGTTTTTTTTATTTTTTATTGAAAGTGAGTTTGTCTACCAGCACTGTTGGACTGAAAAAAACCCAATAGTTTAATTTCAGAAGAAAATTCTCCCCATGAAATTTAAAATAGCAAACAGTATGTTCTCCCCCAGAAAGGACTGTTCTCTCTTCCTGTTCCCTTTCATTAGTCCCTCCTTGAGTTCTGACCTTTTATTTTCTGCATTAATGCAGCTCTGTCTCTTGGCTCCTCATCAACCTTTCCCTCTCGTACCCTGCTGAGGCAGGCTTCCCTCAGAAGCAAGTGCAAGACTGGAACACACGGAAGGCACAGCTGAAGACCCAAATATGCCCCGTGAATGTCACTGAAGAGTCATGGTGGGTAGGGCTGTTTCAAAAGCAGAATTCACAGTCTGGGCCATTGTGGCAAATCCTGAAACTGTACAAGAAAAGGGAAATTTGAAGCTCGAGTTGTAAAAACACAACAGACCAGCCACCTCTACCCACAACTAATATAGCATCTTGGTTCAGTTATTCCAGAGAAGACTTTACAATTTCTGTTGTTTTGTGTGGTTTTTTTTGTTGTTTGTTTGTTTGTTTTTAATAGAAAACCTACATATTAAAAGGCTCTTTGGAGCTGAGTTCTTAAAACTGTGATTGCTACAGCATGATGGGGGTGTAACTTGCCTTAAGTGTTCAGTGGTATCTGGAGCAAATGTAGCTGGTGAATCCTGTTATTGTGTGTGGTTGGCAGTTACCTGTACAGCGTAGCAAGGGAAGCCTCTCAGAAATGCTTGCCCATCTTAGTACTGATGTGTTACTTATTGGTAAGTCAGCATGAATAGGTGTAAATTACTTTGATGTAACATTTTGCTGACCCTGTTCATATCATAGATGAGCAGATGGTATGGAAAACATTTTGTACCTACGCCAGAGAAAGGCTTCAAGACTGAAAAACGAACCTTGGGCTGAAAGGCTGGGGCATGATGAGCTCACTGTTACCATCTCTGATGAGCTGACTGGAGAACAGCCCAGGCATCACGACTGTGCAGCACCTTTCCTCAGGAGCAGCAAATCCTGCAGAAGGCACTGGCTTACAGGGAAGAAACTGCCTTGCCGAAAGAGTTGGAAAACTGTCAGTGAGCTCTGACTGATGTGTAATGTTGTGAGGAGGCTGTGAATTACCACCGCATCAGTCAGTCACAAGTGCAAAAGGAGGAGTGGATTCAAAAGGGTAGTGGGTCATTTTGGCCTTTCACTTGTTTACCACTATTTTTTTTTCTCTTCATTTAGCTGGATTTAGAGAAGCTGGAGGTGTGGTGCTGAGTGGGGAACGTTTGATCATCCTAATGCCCTGATGCTGTAACTGGGTTTTCAGATTTTGAGGTGAGGATTTAAGTTGGTGTTTTTGTTAGCAGGGTGCAGTGCTAGAGATGCAGCTCTCTAACTAGCAGCCAGTTGCTAGGAAAGCACAAATATAATACAGAAGTGAGTAATTTGATTCATGCCAGCACAAGCGTGTAATGGGACAGGTTTCTGCAGTGCCTGTGTATATCAAAAATTTGTTCAGGTGTATATCAGCACAAAGTTATACCAAGTGTGTGTCATATAAATCAGCAGAAATAGTGTGTCACAACCATTAGACACCCGACTCAAACCACACAGGAGACTATTTACTTCTAAGGCTATGGGAATTGTAACCTCTGCTTACACATGCTCATTTATGGCCGCATCTTGCACTTTATCTTAGGTGCCATAGTGGAAATCCACAAAGAAATACTACTTTTGAATTCACAAAAGTTTTATTCAGCAAGGAATCCATTCACACCCTCTAGAGCCACATAAACATGCCTAGCGATGGGCCTTCAACTAAACTATGAATAAGAAAATAGTTCTATAGGAATAAAATATTCTGTGTCATAACACACAGGTAGAAAGGACTGGGTTAAAGAGTGTGACCTGTATAAGTTTTATTCCTTTTTAAGAGTTTGATTTAGCATGTAGAATTTTTAGGTGCAATGTTGTGTTTCTGAGAGATACTTTGAAGAGCAAGAGCAGTCATATTGCCATCTATATAGTAAAGCCTTTGATTTGCAATGCTTGCTCTATTAGCAAATAACACATTTGAACTAAATGTAAATGCCTCACAGGTGTTGTTTCCACCTCCCAAGTCCCTGATTTGCTTTATGAATGTTCTTCCCTCTGAGGATTATGAGTTGGTTAATCATCTACGCATGTGGTTTCTGTTGACTGGAGAGTATGGGAAGAGACATTAATAAATAAAACCAGAGCTATGCAGACCTCCAGATCCCTTAGATTGCAGCTGAAAACACTTGTTGGACAGGCAAACTGGGATTATTGTATTGCATATCATAAAAAGAAAACTGTAGAGAAGTGAGGAGGTGAATAATATACTTTTATGGAGTCTGGTAATAACAGAAATACATGTTTTGGCTCAATCCATCTGAATCCATTCATCTTAATTTAAAATGAAGAAATGAATAGTGCCAAACATACAGCTACTTTTATGACAAACTTAGATGTTCATTGGTTTTGGTTTTTCTTTTTGTTCTAACAGGAAAGTTAGAGAAGTGATTACCACAGAAGCATGTAAATTATTAATTCCCTGTCCGTTTTATTTTATAAGTGGCACAAAAATTGACCTAAGGAAACAATGCACAGTGTAGCATGGGAGGGAAATTAAAAATTAAACTCTTTGCCAGAATTCTGTCAATACTGTGCTACATCCAATAATGTCAGACTTTCCTATAAATTTACTATTTACCTTTGCAAAGTAAGCACACCAAAGTTATGTCTGCAACACACAAAAACTTTTTGTTGTTTATTTTCTAGTAGAATGAAGCTGACTGTACAGGTCTTGAAACTGGAACCTGTGCAGCTGCATAGTGTCATAGTGTTGTACTTGACAGAAGTAGCTCTTCCCAGAGGTGAATTTTAGGGTGCCGTTCAGCATTGGGGTGATTCCTGTCTCATCTTCCTCCCCAGCCACAAGCACCTGCTGCTCTTCTTGTGCCAGAGCTGGTTTCTCTGGTTTCAGAGCCCTTTGGATTTCAACAAGTCTTCCTGATGGATAAGGAACATGCCTATACAGTTGTGTGAGGGAGGCACAGGCATCCATAGCAGGCTGTTTTGGGGGACAGGGAACTACTATGTTTACCATCAGCAATTTTGCCTTACCTGTGATGCCAAGCAGCTTCCTTATTAGCTCAATTCCACTACTAGAATTACTTTTCCACACTTTATGGGCATTTCAGTTTGGCTCTCAGTGCACAGGCCTGGGCCTCTGCTCCCACAGTTCTGCAACCTCATTTGAAATAATGGAGTTTAATGAACTCGTCATCTGCGTTGCAGTTCATGTACTGCTAGGGCAAGTGTGGGGTCTGAAACGGTCAATTTTTCCACATTAGAAACTAAATAGTATAAATGAATAGAAGGTCGAAATCAAATTAATTTAATTCTGGTATTTTTTCAGAGGGTGTAATTAAGAGAGGCTTGAGCAATAAATCAAGTCTTTACCATCGTTTATTAAACAGGTTTGAGTCAGCAACCTGGAACACAGTTGGGAACAAGTGAAAAAGCTCACCATTGTCTGTAATAATAACCTATTTTGACTGGATTGCATTCTTCACAGAGTAAGAGTGTCTTTTTAATGACAGCATTAGGGAACAAGTAGCTGCACTGTTAAAAAAGTATTTCCAATAAGAGGAGCATTTTTCTAAAATGGAAACAGAAAGCCAGCATTAAAATAAGCTGGAACTGTTATACAAGAGTTGAACTCTTTTGTTTACAAACAACCTACTGGGTTAAACTTTCTTTGCTTCGAGAAGATGTGGGTGTTTAATATTTGCTAGAAATAGATTCTGTTGTTGTTATTTAGATGTGGAGTTAGGTATGCAAAGTGGAAGATACCTGAAATCCTTTTGAAATTTTTCACCTCACAAGTCTGCTTGGTCCTAGAAGAAGACAGACCCGTTGTGTTCAATCTATGTAATCAGTGTTGGACTCATGGCACGGCTTTGAAGGCTTTACGTGGCTTCCAATCTCTAAAAGTGCAACCTGCTTTTAAAGAGAAAATCCAAAGGTGTAATTAAATTACATAACCATTTTGGTGTGGTTGACTCACTGTAAGGTGTGCTGTGTAGGAGTGTGTAGCTACTGAGCTGACTACTTTTATCTTGCAGTGAACAGGCTCGTAAAGGTGTAAGTCTAGTGCATAACTGGAACTCGTGTGAAATGTAGCTTGTCCAGAGTTTGGGCAACAAAATGGGCCTGTAACTTCAGTAGTGTTGAAATAGGTAAATACATATTTTTAAACTGCCTTCGATGGTTTCATTTGAATTTTCAAGAAAGTTTCTGGGACAGTGAGAAAGATTCAGGTTGCTTGGTAGGGTTGTGTTCAGCTGGATGCCTCATTCTGGGAATGAAAAGATAAATCAGTCTCTATCAGGGCATTTGCTGATCTCACTGCTGCCCAGAGCTCTAGCTGGGATTTTTACATGTCCTATGTAGGGGTGATTGTTTCTGTCCCTTAAAGGTTGGACTGGACTCATCAGATCACTTTGCCATCAACACTGAGTCTTAGTTTTAGAGGTTGCTAAGCCCCAATACCATGATACAGTGAAAAACTCAAAGTCCAGGTGTCCCAGTGTGGGAAGTGCCCAGCTGTGCAATGCCTTCCCCTCTTGATGCCTTTGGTAGGCTCTGGATTGCTTCTTAATGGCGCAAAAATTGAATCTTGAATCTTTACAGGTATTTACAGGCTGGTAGTCATTAGGCTTCTTTGGAATTACTTGAGCTTTTCTGAAGTTAAACCTGTAATAATATAATAAAAAAATCCAGCTGGTAGTGCAGTGGGCATCCATGCCAGAGCACAAACCTTCTCGAGTAAAGGGTCAGGTTTTTCTCCCCTTGATTTTAATTTTTTTCTTTTTTTGTCAGAGAGGGATGCCTTCTGGCAACAGAAAGAAGTGCAGGTGTACAGTATTATAATTACATATAGCAGGATTTGCATATTGAATGACCAGGTGTGGGAAGCAAAAAAAAAAACCAACCACCCTTAAAAATCTCCAACAAAATATATGTATAAACATATACATGTTTATATAAAAATGAAGAAATTTTTAGTTAGGTATAGAGGCTAAAATTAAAAAAAAAAAAAAAAAAAAGATCTCCTTAGTCCTTATTTGTTCTTTCATTTTCAATGAATTAAGCTCCCATATTGCAGCTTTATTTTCTTCCCAAACAGAGCAAAAAGCTCAGGATCATGCATAACTCAAGAAGGCAGGGATGACACTGAACCAGAGCTTAGTTCGGCTTTATTCATAATAGAGCTGACAGTTAAGAACAAATCTGCAGAATGTAATTGCAAATCCTTTAACCAAGCAGCAAGCTGAACATCTGCAATGGAACTGGCACCTAAATTTAAGTTAAGGCATTGGTTTAAGTTCTCAGAAAGCAAATTAGGAAGCTAACTAGATCTGTAATTGCAACAGAGATTGCAACAAACATGGAGCTGGACTTGAGAATATTTTTATCTTTTTTTTTTTAATTCAATAGTAAGCAATTGTAAAGATGTGAATTTGCAGATATGGTTTATGTTTATGTAAGTGAATACTCAGCACATTCACACCTTGAACGCTTGCATGTTTTCATTATTTGTACAGCTACAATAGCAGGGAGCTCCAGTCATGCAGAAGATGCAAGACAGGCAGAAGGGAAATGAACTTCCTTGACTTGTTCCAATGGACATAAAATACAAAAGGAGACAGACAGGGGTAGTGAGGATGGGGAAAGAATAAACAAAACTAAGCAATAATAATCTAATAAACAGAATAAAAGAAGAATGTGGGTCTATGAACCTCTTGTTGATTTTTCTTAATTTCTGCTTCTTTAGTACCTGGAAATATGTTAATTAGCTTAAACTAAAATAGCAATTACATTATTTAAATGTATTATCAAAGTTAAATATATTTTGCCAGGTATGCAGAATGTAATTATTTTCTCACACTCTGTGCTCTCTCTTGCTTTCCAAGATCTCTTGTGAAGGACGGAAAACCCATCTGTAATGTCACTGTTATTATTAAGAGAATAATAATTCCTTAAGAGATTTAAGGGCATGAATCCGGTATCGCTATCGGGGTAAAAAATTTAACCGTGGTAAAAGTTCATTTAACAGGTAGATATCTGTTTTTCAAACAATGTCAAAAAGCCAATATATTTTGAAGTGAAGTTAGCAAAAAAAGTAGGAATATGGCTTGGTTGGTTTGGCCATGTTCTCAGCCAGAGCTGACCAGTGCCAAACTACTTATGAACTGGATTTTAAAGTAGGGTTCAGCTTTATTCAATTTTGCAAACAATTAGGAAAAAAAAGGTATCATTTCTTTCCTAAAAATAAATAATTGTGAATGACCCAAGGAATGGGCAGAATGGGTTTTGATTAGGGCATGGCTTCTTTTGGGCTCCCAAGCACTAATAGTTTTGGTACCTCCAAATGTAAAGAAGTGCTTCTTGAAGTGAAGAGTCCACGCTGGGCAAAACAGGGGAGGACAGTCCCCCAGGCATGTCCTCAGTAATGGATATAGGTGGAAAAGAGCTTGATATGGGATTTTACTCCGGTAGCATGGCAAAAAAGGTGACAATTCATGATGTGAGAACAAAGAGTTACTTAGGGACTTGGGGTTTGGCTTTGATTTAACTTTCATCAAGTCTAATGGTAAGGCCACTCTGAGAATGCTGCATAAAACTGTCATGACAGCATTTAAAATTATTGTCAAAAATTGGAATGGAGACAGATGAGAGCAGCCAGTAGAAATGATTTTAGGTTAGAGAAAAGCATTAAAGTACATAAAACTCAGTTTGTTCAGTTTTTCATAGAATATTGTGGGATTGCATGACTGTTGTGTGATAGTACTTTAATGCTCAGCAAATACATACACCAATAGAACCACTTCAAAGCAAGAGGAGTCTAAATATGAACTGGTGCACAAAAACTGACAATAAAAAAATAGATTGTTACTTGCCTGATTGTCTTTATCTTTTATATATATATATATATGTATATAACTTGAATATGTTTTTTCTGCGATTTTGGGCAGTTGATTTGAAGAAAGGCGTGAAGCTGAAGGCTGAGAGGCATGAGCAGATTGGTTAAATGGCTAAATGGTCTCTTCTGGCCTGAACTCTGGCTATTCAATTTTTACAAAGCAAAGGAGCAGTTTGGATCACTTGCTGTATCAGTGCACGGGAGCACACAGACTGCAATTCAGGAATAAAGGTTTCTGAGACTGCACTAAAGGACATTTGGAGCATTATTTGTAAACAAGGCCTATCTTGCTCTGCACTGTTTCTGGCCTGTTTCTGAACTGCATTCTACCGTGGGGACACAGCTTGTTGTGATGGAGTTTGAGCCATCACTGTCATTTTTAACATGGCCCTAATCAGATCTGACCGCCTCAGATCTAAATAACCCAATTCCCAGGGCAGAGCCGTTTCATTAATCATAGCCTTGCCATTAACAGCAGAGCTGCACTTTAGAATAATGAGGGTGGCAGAGGATTTTCATTAAAATACCCTGAGCAGAGTAGGTTTGAGAAAGACTGTGAGAATTCAGTCGTGGGTCACTTTCTAAATTAATTTTCTTAATTCACTTCTTGCTTTGTGGGGAACATTTCTTTCAAGGCCAACAGTCTAGTGCCTCACTTTTGGAGGCATGCTTGTCAGGTTTCTTAATTAATCTTTTCTGCATAAATACTGTCCCAGAATAATTTATGGTTTTATTTCAGCTTTCTTAGACTTTTTAGAGCATTAAAAATTCTATGTTATCTATGATAGCCATTCCTAGACTAGTCCATTCAATTATAAACCTTCCTGAAAAGAAATTTCACTGAAGAGAATGTTATTCTGAACATTGATGGTATCGGCAAGGTGCAATCTGACATTTGAATTTGAAAAACATCTTGTCTAACAGTTAACCAAGTAGGTGTCTGCATATTTAATTCCCCTTGCAAAACTACTGATGGGCTTTTGAAATTTTTCATTAGCTCTAATGGGTGAACTACGCTCTTTTTTCCCCCTTTGTGTACAACATAAGGATTTAAATTTATGGCTGTACTGCAAGTTTGTGATAAGTACCTAGACGGTTCTGATGATGAGAGTTACTTCAATTTGCTATTTAAATTAGTGAGAGCTGAGTAGGGAGTGAGATATGGGAAGAGAACCTCTAAGTTTATAAGGTTTGGTCCAATGTTTATTGAAGCTGAAATCTACCCAAAGCACTATGAAATAACCCCGTGTATTTGGGGGACTGGTTTGTCTTCAGCTTTGGCCCAAAGAAGAATTGTGGTCAGTATGTTCACATCAGCATATGGGAGCCCAAAGGATGGAGTCAGAGAAAGAGAAGTGGAGGGGGGTTCATCAGCTCTAACCTTAGATATTTGGAGTTGGGACGTCAATCTCTGAGATCGTTGTCCAAATGTTGCCTTTTTAGGTGATAACTAATGTAACATGCAGTTGGATCTTTTCTGTAAGGGAAGTTAAATTGTCCCCTTGACTACAGCTCTGTGAATGAGGTGAATATGATGACCAGGTCTGCCCTATACGTGAGACCTGCTTTTAACCACATGAATCCCATCCAAGCTGTCTTGGATAATGGCCAGTTTCTGGTACTTGCAAGCGAAACAAAAGATCTGGCAGGTCACGAAGTACCTAATGCGGTCAGCACTCCCCAGGATAACTTCTGTCTCCTTCCTTTGATTGTCTGAAAGGGAAATCGAAAACCCACCCCCTGTGAAGGAAACTTGTTCTAATTAGGTATAGCAAGTACCAGGCATGTCGGTCAAGTGAACAACAAAACACAGTGTAACCTTGGCCATGGAATCTGACACCAAAAGCAACCAGGGAGAGCAGACCTTTGCTGGCACCGGTATCTGATGCCTTGCACCCTTCCCCTCTCAAACCATGGTTGATTAGACGTGCCAACAGTTTAAAAAGTGTCAGCAGGAATGCCCACAAGAACAGTCTGAGATTGTATTAACTGCTGGGGGCAGCACAATAATTACTGAACTGCAGACTGCACAAAACCAAGACTTCTCCTTTTGCTAAAGCCATCATATAGAAAAGGAGAAAGATTTTCAGGGCTGGAAAAAGAAGACAAGGGAACAGGATTGTCCCCTCATGGTTATGCTGTGATTGAGTCCTGCTTCCAAGATTATGTCAAATTTTCACTGAATAGCTACTTAATGTACAATACATTAACCATCTTGGGAGCAGAAGATGGAAGTGATAATAGCACTCTCTCCAGCTGAATATCCTATTAGGGTGCAGAGTCGTGCTTTTTATTTTGCTCTCTTTCTGGCTCCATGCAGCTTTTCTATTCATTGGCATGGCTTCAGCTAAAAGGAGAGTTGTCCCAACCCCTCTTAAAGTCTAATAGCCTGGGACTATCCTGTGATATGGCAGAGCAGCAGGTGAACCATCTTCAGACTGAAGAATGTAGATTTCTCATTTCCTGAGCACAACTGCCAGTCAGTAGGCTATGTATGTGTGTATATTATAGGTACTATTATATCTGCATGCCTTAAATGTAACTCCCTCAGAGATCTTACTAGACAAGAGCTGATTTGAAGAAAGATACTGAATATACCCTTGCTTTGTGTATTTGGATCCAGCCTGTGCTCTCAGTACACTGAATGCACTGGACTCCTGCCTTGTTCAGAGGCAGTTCCACTTTGTTACCAAGAATGATGGCAGTGGGGATCATATTTTCTCAATGTAGAAAAATACAGGGCTTTACTGGTATTTTCTGGGCATTAGCTGGACTGTCAGTTGCAGTCCGGCTCCCAGTGACTTCGGATTGAGGATTTACACTTGCACACAGAAGCAGAACTGCAAGCACTTGTAGAGTCACCAGGTCAATGAGGGTGATACTTGAACTGCCTCTATGTAAAGGTGTATGGTGGGGTTTTAATTATCTGGCTATTCCCACTGGAGGAGGCTGTGATTCCTCTCCTGCCAAGATACAGTGAAGAAATGTTGTGCCTTTTTCTGAGCATGCCTATGGGACGTGACTGGTTTGGGCATTGCTGGTACATTGCAAGTCACTGTTGTGTTTTTGGGTCTTAGGCATTCTGCAGCCTTTTGAAGGGTTCATTTTTATATCACAGATTTGGACTGGAGAGAAGGGTTTCAAATCCATGGTGAGAATACTTTAAATAAAGTGATAGTCTGATTTGTGATACTGATTTTTGTGCTGAATGCAGGTTGGAACAATGTAAAACTGAAATAGTCCCTCTAAGAATGAATGGCTTGGACTGTATGGGGCTGAGCTTTATTTATTCTGGGTTTGTCAATATCTTTTGCAATGTGTTTTATGTTTTTACATAAACACAACTAGATTTTTTTTCCCCTGCTGCTGTGTCCTGCCTCACACACAAATGCACAATCCAGTAGGTGGTATTCTTGATGTGAACTATGTAAAGCTAGAAAAGGAAATATATTTTCCTTTTAGTGACAACACACAATGTGTCTATGACGTTTTCACTTGTTCCCAGTTGACTGTTACTGGTCTAAAGTAAGTCTGAGGAGGTTTGATGATGGAGAAAGGAGCTGTGCTCACATGCCATGCTAAAATTTATTCCCAAATAGAGCAGTTTATTTTAGGATTGCACAGCAGACTCATTTGAGTACTGGTGAATGTTTATAATGTTTATATCTGATTCAAAAGTCTTTTCTTAGTTTTAAGTAAAGGGCAGCAATTAAGACACCTTGTAGCACATTTGTTTATGAATCATTGGGCTTTATCATCACTAAATACATTGACATCAGTATTGTGGGAATTGCAGCTACTTGTAAGTGGGTTTGTTGAAAATTTGTTGTGCAAATACTGAAGCATTTTGTGGAAAGCTGTTTGATATTTCTGGCTAGCCTGAATCATTTTATATTTTGAAAGTGGCTGGATTTAACCTTAAATACTCCAACAGTTATCTGTAGAACTTGTTGTCAAAACTGTCCATAGGTGTTTACAACAGTGTTAACCAAAGATTCTGTTTATTTTTAATATTTTCCTTCCTTCAACTACATTCTCCCTCCATTTTTCAAAGCCCATGAGGTACTATTTCTAGTACTGTTGCTGTGGTTCATAGAATGCTACTTCATAAAACACTTCCCTTTGGCTTACCACCAGTAATTAGTAGAATGTCAGAGTCCATTAAGTTCTTAGTCTATCGATTTAAGTGAATGAGGTCTACTTTGTATTTTAAGGTGTGACTTTAGTTTCAGTTTAGTTTTTTCGCAGTACTTCGTACATTAGCAGTGTTCCTCCATCACTGGTCAGAAAACACCTAAGATGTATTTCATGGAGGTCCAAAGCCCTGCCAGCCACTCCCCTGGAAGTTCTGCAAGCTTTCTGGGGTAGGTCCAAGCGGAAGAAAAATGAGCTCTGCCACTTGTCTTCTATCAAGAATCTGCTTCTCTGCCACACAAACAAAAGAACTGTCTTGCTTTTGAAGTGGAGAAGTAAAGCAGTAATAGCCCTCACAATGAGAAACCCCCAAACTCTTACTGGAACAGTTCCATTAAATCTGGGTTGGCACTGTACTGGGATCTGCTCAGAAAGCTCTGCTGGATCATGTTTTTTAAAAAAATTATTTCCAGTCAATATTTAGGTATTGCATTTCTTCTTTCATTTGCTGCAGTTGATGATGGTTTGGCTTATAAACCACTGAGGATACGGCTTTGAATGCCCTGAACATGAAACCACAGTCTTCCACTCGGGAGTGGAGTTATGAGGCCAGGTGAAGCCGCAAAAGGTGGAATTGTACCAGGATAAGACAGGGCCAGCTCTTGTATCTCAGGGATTTCAGGTGGCCATGCACCTTTAGAAGGTGAGTGTAAGTAGTCATAGGCGATATTCACCTGATAATGGAAGATCAGTGGACATTCATCCACCTGCAGTCTGGTGACAGTTGTCATCTCAGCCAACACTGGAACTGGGGGCTGGTTTTGTGGCACCCTGCAATTGGGATTGATGAACCAGTGTGTTTGACTGGTTGTAATAAATTTGCATCATTTTACAGATATTTTACACAAGAAATGAGGAAAATCTTCTATCAGTTTATTAAATTATAGTAAGGAGTGGAAGTATGTGCTCAATAGCAGGTAACACACAAGGCTCTGTTTCTACGTGCTGTGGGAATGTCTCTCAGATCTTGAGCTATATTTATGTATTAATTCAATTTCTCGCTCTTTAAATTTTACATGAGCTTAATGTACTTACATGTTGATTGAAAATGTAGTGCCAAGTTATATTAAGTTACAATGGGGGCAGTTAAATTACGAGTTGAGTTCCTCTTGTTAAAGGTGATCAGAACATCTCTTCTGACACCCTTCACCCCCATATTTCCAACCAGATTAATTATATTACAAAGAAAAGTTTTCTCTTTTCTGTAGAATGGTGCTCCCTTAAAAAAAGCTACTGACTGTCGTCAAGCAGCAGAAAGAAAAAAGCCATAAGTGGCTACTGCTGTTGATTGATGTGCTTGTATTTGGAATAGGCTGTGTAGGAATGTAATACTTGTATGGAAAAAATGTTGTTAGAAGGTGGTTCAGTATGGCCTTGTTTACATTTTTGAGAACTTTTACCCAGATAGCTGAAAAAAAAAAAGGAAGTTCATGAGAAGGAATAAAAAAATTCTAGGCCAACTGCTCTACTCTCTCAACTGTGGGCCACTTCTGGAAAACATTTAATTTGGCATCATTTGACTTTTGAATCTCACAGCCAGACTTTGCTTAATCTGTTTGTCATCAGTGATGGACCACTGCAATTTGCAATTTTTTTTCACTCTAAATTTCTTTTTTTTTGCCTTAGCTGGTATATCAATATGGGCACAAATGAGTTGTTACCTTGTATTACCCTTAAGATCTCAGAAAGTGTGCATATATCTTTTCTGATATTATCAACTTCTCAAATGTGCAAAGACTGCCTACTATGATCACTGTTATTAATAAAGACCATAATATAATATTGTATGGATAAACAGACACAGTTTCCAAAAGGAAACTATTAATTGTCATTCAGCATCCAGTACTTCAGTTACATGATGTATTTGCTAATTGCCAGCTTTTACATATTGACATACATTTTTATTTAACTTTACCTGGAAATGTCAGGAGGAGGGTTTAGGGAAAATAGAAGAGAGATGTTAATTAATATTGCTCACTGTGGGATGCAAGCATTGTTTCAGCTTCAAATTAGAGCAGTGCTCATTCAGGCGTTCACTGCTAATATGTTATAATTAAGGACTTGTAGAGCAAGGAAAAGTTAATGGACAGCATCTCTAATAACGATGCTGTACTTCACTCCTGAGTTGCATTACAGCACAGGGAATCAATATGGCCCCACAGTTCATCTATCACTTGCCTTTGCTTCAGGCTGCTCTGTGTGTGTGTGTGTGCTATTATAGATGTGTGTGATTAAAAGTCACCGAAGGCCAGAAATTAGGAAAGGTTTAAAAATGTCCTGTATATGTGCAACGATTAAATAATCAAAAGGGGCTTTTAAAATTCTAGATACGTGCTTGCGTTTGTTATTTTGATGGGATAAGAAATTTAGCACATTTATAAAGCTTTTTATATATCCACAGGACTAAATATTTTCTCTGCAAAAGCCTTTCTTTCTTAAAGAATCCTGTGCATTGTAATTCTGTAGGTAGGTAGGTGGAATGAGTACTGGTTGTAGAAACTAAAGATATGAGGAGGACCAGTTTTGTCACTTTTGCCATTCCCCTTGATCTATCCTAAATAAAAATAAAACTGTTAATTCACAGGTATTTATGTAAAATTGAAATCATTAGCTACTTTACAAGAACAGTAAAAATTTACTGTAGAGAATTCAGATAAGGGGCATTTCATGAAAGTCATAGATATGTTTTTATAAGCATGATAATTATAACAACACGAGGGATCCACTTTGACTTGTTTGTTTATGGGAGACTATTTAAATCTCTGATCTCTTGAGTTTTGTTCAAATTTTTCAAGTTATAGCTAACCAACTGGAAGAATTTCTTCTGATAAGCAGGTATGTTCATGTTCTGCTTATATCTGAGGAAGACATTGCTGCTACAAAGGTGGGAAAGTAAGTCTTGTAATTGAGTTGGAGTTATCAAGTGAGCATCTGAAATTGCTACTTCCAGATGGCTACTAGCTGCTCCTCCATCTACTTGTGAAAAGAGATTGTCAGACCTTGTTTTGGTGATGATTCATCCCTGACTGATAGTTTTACATAATTATATGATTCTCTGCCTAACGTGAACCTGATATTTTTGTGTTGTGGAATAAAAAAATCTTTCACCAAAAAAAAA
>VXAY01002926.1:1078896-1105864 GCA_013399855.1 Oxyruncus cristatus | reverse complement strand
GTTTAATTTCCATCCAAGGATTTCAAGATATTTTAGGATTTTGAACACCTTAGGTCTCATAAAACCAGCTCTTTTAAGGAATAAAAAAACCCTGGCCTTAGGTAAGACATCTAAGGCTAGTAAGAATTTGGGCTAACCATACAGACTGAAATCTGAAAATTTGTTGATTCCTGATATGTAGTATTACAGCAATTCACAGAAAATGTAACATTAAAAACCCAAAATGAAAACCCACGGAAAATCAATGGGCAGAGTAAACTTGCTATGAAGTCAATTTATAGAGCTTTCATTTCTAAGGATCACTTTTATGTACATAAAAAAACCCGCTAATGTTGACTTGTGGAGGTAATCCTTACAATTCCTAAATTTCTCATCAGGAAGTGTTATTCAAGATGACTCTTCTGTATCTTGTACAGCTGATTATTTCTACCTAGCTACAGGTATAGCATCTCACATTTCTCCTTACCGAATTTTGTCCTTTTATTTGACAAGATTATTTTAATTCTACTCTTGTTCCCTAGAAGCTTGAAAGAAGCTGCAGGCCGTGTGTTGTGTACAGACAAACATTGCATTTGATCAGCATTCCCTAGGTTCTATCATCTAAATGATTAATGAAATTACTAACTAAATATTACTAGACCCAGGACAGGCCCTCTTCACAATCCTACTTGGTACATCCCTCTCTGCCATCCTGTTTTGACCTTTATCCATTCCTAGGTCTAAATATGTTTTTCAAAATAATTTTACCCATTTTAAAGGTGTCAAGTCATTTAGACTTGCTAATGAAAGTGTCGTGTGAGATGGTACCAAAAACCCTGCTAAGGTGAAAATAAGACATCTACTGCCCTTTCCCTTCACACAAGGGCTTCATGGAAAAAATCAACTTGATTCAGCAGTCTGTTATTTAAAAATGCACGTTGA
The DNA here is from genome assembly GCA_013399855.1 of Oxyruncus cristatus. Taxonomy (NCBI): domain Eukaryota; kingdom Metazoa; phylum Chordata; class Aves; order Passeriformes; family Cotingidae; genus Oxyruncus; species Oxyruncus cristatus. Next base: position 1,104,943 of record VXAY01002926.1, on the reverse strand, counting down.
CAATACTTATGTAGTTTTTCCTATCTTCTAGGTGCTTTTTATTTGCTGCAAGGTTTTTCTGGAACTTCAGTTTAAATCAACATGTCCATATTTCCTAAAACTTACAATTTTCTCTCATTCTAAAGAGTGATATTTTGATTTACTTTTCTCAACCTTCTTGAGCCACGCTTCTTTCCCACGAGTCCTCTTCAGTACTAAGTGCTCTAAATTTCCTTTAGTGTCCTTTCTAACAATTAATTTCATCAGGCCTGTGATTTGAAAATGTAGAATTTGATTAGATGCTCATTTACCTCATTTTAGCTTCCATTTTCTTGTTTTTTTTCCTAGTGTGTAGCCATTAATTGCCTGATCACACTTCTCAAAATAAAAAACAAAGCTAAAGTTTGAATATTTTCTCTTGGTCATCTCTTGGTAATTCTCCTGAGTAACATTCACTTCTTGTTTTCAGTGTACTTATTTTTGTGGGGAAAAAAGTGCCAGAGAAATCCATGCATTGTCTGATCATTTAAAACCAATTCATTTATTTTCCATACAGTATAACTATGATGGCTCTTATTTGTGAACCAGCTGCAGGATTTTGTCACCTTATCTTTATTCCATCTTTTTCCCTGCAGAAATTTGTACAAATATTTTCACAGTCTACAGGGGTAATTTTTGTCTTAGTATGGTTTGGGTTGGAAGGGACCTTTAAAACTGATGCAGCCCAACCCCCCTGCAGTGAGGAGGGACCTCTTCAACAAGATCAGGCTGCTCAGAGCCCTGTCCAACCTGACCTTGAAGGATTCCAGGGACGGAGCATCCACCACCTCTCTGGGCAACCTGTGCCCATGTTTCACCACCCTCATTGTAAAAGATTTCTTTCTTATATCTACTCTAAATCCACCCTCTTTTGGTTTAAAACCATTACCCCCTGTTGCTATTTACTACTATTATGTATGAGGGACCCCAAGGTGATCTACCAATCATAGAAAGAGAAACTGGGAAGGATTGAACCATCCATTTTATAACTATTTTCATGGTTTTTCTGTGTCTTTGTAGCATGTCCTTTTTACCTGTTCCTTTATGTTATATGCTACCCTTTCATCTTTCTGACTTTTGTCCCATGGTGTTCTTGCTACTGTTCTTGATATTTTTACTTGACTTCTAAAGTGATTTATTTTGAAGAACTTGTGATTTATCTACTCTAGCCACAGTGAAATTAGTCTTTCCAGAATCCAGTCCTTACTGGAATTCTCATAGGAAGAATTCATGACCTTTGCCATTTTGCTGTCTCTTCCACCCATAGCTCCTTTGACAGGTCTTGAAAAGCCCCTATTTTCTGTCAGAACAAGCTACTGAGGGGATTTCTTTATTGCTTTCACATGCTTTTATATAAATAAACATTTCCAGGTTCCCTGCTGCATTCTGCTTCCAGTGAGCATTTGGTAGTTCTCTTGTAGTTTGTACTTAATGTTCCTGTACTTTTAAAATTCTTTTTGGTGTAATTGATGATGAAGCAGTAGAGACCTATAAAATACTGTTTAGTAGTGCATGTGAACATACACTTTTCTCTAGGCATATATTCATATGTCTACAAAGTACAAACAAACTGCAAGAGAATGTTGATTTGGCTTCATTTTGCACTGAGAATTGGCAAAGGTTAGTACCTGCTTCACAACACTAATGGTGTTACTTGAAGGCTGTGTATTTTTGTGATGTCTAGTCAAGTTTTATCATTTGTAATGAATTTAAAGAGCGAAACACTAAGGCAATGCCTTTTAATAACATGTTTTGTGGTAGAAAAGGTTGTGTGCTGACGCTTTGCCTTCCTCTGAGCATTTTGCTTTGCATTTTCCATACAGTTTCTACAGATGAATAATGTATAAACTTGTTTGACAGTAAAAATGTTGCAGGACTTTGGAGTTTGAGAGCGCCAACGTGTTTTGGCATGTCTGGTAAAAATTATGTATTTCAAACAGCTTCCTAATCTGGGCAGACTCACACAACAAATAGCATTCTTTTATTGAAAACAGTAACTAGTCTCAATTACATTATACAAATTTTACCTTTAACTCCAGAATCACCCTATACTACTACATGATTTCTGCCCCAACCAGGTATAGTAGCACCACTCTGTTTCTGCCATTTTGCCATCTGTCGTCTTTTTTTTGTGGCAAGAATCACAGAACTTCAGTTATTGACTAGTGCAGATGACAACTGAAAAAAAAATTAAAAGCCATTTATATTTAAAAATCATTAATATAGGGAAACTGGATAACTATAGGTCTCTTGCAGCTATCTTGAAACTTCTAAGAACTGATGGATTGAATAACAGGCAAAAATGATACTATTGATATTTTTCAAAATCAAAGCTTCCAGAGATGTGTGGTCAGTATTTCCAATTATCAAATATGTCTAAACATAAAGTTTTTTTAGGAAAGAGTTGTTTTTCCAGAAGTTTTGGGACCTTCCACATGTAAAAGTTTAACTTTTGCTTTTTTGTGCCCCGAAGTCCCTTCCCCAGCAGGGCTGACAGCAGTGGACAAGTCAGTTGTGTGCACACAGGCTTTTTGGACCATTTAGAGGAATTAGCACTTATCATTCAGAAGTGGTGGGAAGCTCACCCTCAAGTAATTTGCTCTTTTAAACCAATTTTTAACAGAAGATCTTGTGGCTTCATGTCAAAACACAGCTCGGTGCCTTTTTCCCAAGCATCCTTCATGGGGCAAAAAGAGGGATTAAGAGAAGTTCAGGAGTTTCCTGGAAGCTGTAAAGGGCTTTCTTCAATTTGAGTTCTTTCTGCAGTGCAGTCACCACCTTTCTCTACAATATTTATTTGTACCTGTCTTGAGGCTTTTGGTCTAAGTAGAATTGTGTAGTTCACTAATGAGAAATTCCACCTACTATCTGTGCTTCTCCCTAACCATCTAGCAAATGTCATTGAGGGTGCTGAAGCTGCTAAACATTATTACTGCATTTCATGTTTTTTTCTTCCCTGGGTAAAAGGAAACACCTTCAGGATTCCGTTTTCTTCATGCTCTTCTGTTGACACATAGAAGAGAAACTTGAAAAAAAAAAAGTAATTTAAATAAGGAGGACAGGGACTTGATTCTGATTTCCATTGCTTCTGCTTACCTATGGTATTTTATTCATGTAATCCCTGTGCATTAGCATTTGGATTTATGTATATATCCTCAGCATCAGCTGCCAATTGCCCTGTTTGTATAAATAAATGCATTTTTGCTGCAGCAAAGACTCTTTTGGCTCCCTCACTTTATTTTCTTGCTGTTTTGAAGTTGAACACATTTCTGAGGTACCAGATGGCCAGGTATTAAATGCATAAAGTGCATTATTTCCTCCTTCCCTCCCTGCAGCAGTCTGTTTCTGTCTAGCTATGCAAATAGGAGTGGTTGAGATTAAAAGCAGAAGTTGGAGCTGATATAAACCCCCAAAAAATCAGGTGGCATTGAATAGGTCTGAAAAGTAAGCAACTTTTAGCATTCTTAAGCTTCTTAGAATAGACTTAAATGAAATTTCTGGCTGAAGAGACCATTTATTCATGATGTGTTTCATGCTGACTGCTGGGAGAGGGCAGCTTGGAGGTAGAACTCTGCTTTAGTCAGCAATAACATCTGTTACAAACAAGCTGGAGTGGTTCAAACTCAATGTGATAGAAATAATTGTCAACTGTTAATGAGTTGGAGTGAATTTTAGCATGAGAGTGAAGAATATGTAGGGAGTTCAAATAGTTAACCGTGGTGTTGAGAACTTGACCCGGTAAAGCCACGGTAAGAGGCTGTTATTGCCTTACGGGGGTTTAAAACCCCGTGAAACGCAGATAAAATACGAACTCCTCACTGCTCATTTTACATAAGGCTTGTTTAAATGGGTTTGTCTGAATGGCAGGTGGGTATGGGTAACTTTCAACTTTCTGGTGTTTTGTGACTTCTCATACAAAAAGTAGTAGAGTTTTTGCAGACATGTTTTAACTGAGCCTCTCTCAGTAGGCAAAGTCACTTTGCCGGGTCGTCCGTATCTTTTGCTTCATTGGTTTAAAGTTGCACATTTCATTTTAGCTCTTAAGATTTTGCAAGTAAGACAATGTGCTGTAGAAAGAAAAATGAGTTTAATAACTTTGAGACTTTTAAGATATCTTGATATTTTATAAGAAAAGATGAGATATGCTTTTTTTATGACTTTATATATCCAAATGCCTGGTGTAAATTTCACAGCTTTATGGTTATTATTGGTTTCCAAAGTATTTTAGAAAATCTCCGGGAAAAGGTCTTGTAAAGTATGGAGCTTACTTTAGAAAGAGGTTGTGGTATACAGGACTACTGAAATTACTTGTGGCCTTGCCTGTCATTCATTAGTGAGTGCAGCAGCAGCAGCATTAATCAAAAGGTACTCACTGGAGAACTTTCATCTCTAGCATACTGCACCCATAAGTCTTCCTGTGCTTTTCCCAGTGTCAGCAAGATCTGACATTTTTAGAGCAGATGTGTAATTTCTGTAAATATTTGTAATTCACTTTACAAGGCATATGTATCACACAGGAGATGCTGTGATATTCAGGCTTTAATGTGTACAACATTTTATGGTTCAGGGGGCGTGACCTTAATTTATTTTCAAAATAAGTTTTTGAATAGCAGCACAGAAGCTTTATAATACAACGTACTTCAGTCTCCCATACGAAGTTGGGTTGGTGATCTGACGTAAAAATAGCAAACAATACATTTTAGTCCATGAGAATTACGCTGTGGAAATACTGGAGCACAACACCTTGAATCAGATTGATGCTTAAAGCCTACGGATTTCAGCAAAGTCAAAATATCACCTGCTGTCTCTCTCACCCTGTCATGCCTGGCTGTGACATCTCAAGCATCATTGTCTTTTTGAACCCTGGTTCTGATGGTAACGTGACCAGGCTGATGGCTTATTGCTTCTCATCCTACGTGTTTGTTCCAGCACCTTGTCTCTGCACACCAAAGCATGTGACAGTTTCATTCCTATTTTCTGACAAAAGTAGGTCAAGAGTAGGTATGTCCCTGTTGTCATCCAGGGTTTGTACTGATGGAAGGAAATCTCTTAGAACCTCTCTGATACCTTCTTATTCCCCCTTTCACCTCTTGCTCTCTGTTTCTTAGCAAAAGAAGACTTATATTTCTAATGTATAGCTGTGTTCAGCAGGAATATTAAAACATGTTTATTTGGGAGTTTACTCGGGGAAATAGGTGCATTTGGTACTCTACAATGAATCCTTGTAAGGAGAGCCATGTGACAAGAACAGCAGGAAATGTGAATGGAAAGCCATCTGGTCCGTGCCACTACCCCTGAGGATACGTCTGTGCAGACTGGAGTGACTGTTGTGGAAACTGTGTGCTTGTAACATTCGTGCTGGGTTGTTCCTCCATGTGTCCTGCCTGTTCCCGGACTGTGAGCCTGGGGCCCTGGTGTCAAACAGGGCTGTGTATGTTACAGCTGAGAGCTCACACTGCCTGTGCTGAAACAGGAACAAACACAGGATTACTGCAGTCAAACCAGACCTGCTGAAAAAGGGGTATTAGGTTCTAAAATTGTTTTGCACTCTCTTGTACAACACCAGTCCTTCTCCCACGAGAGGGAGACAGAAAGTGCGCTCAAATCTAAGGATTCCTCCTTTGTATTTAGTATGAGGAGACCCTAATTAGCAAGGAATTTTGCCACTCTGGAGGGAACAAAACTCACAGAATGAGTAAGTATCAATAGTGTGGGAACATTTGGTATGACAGAATGTTTTCTTGTAAAGGAGAGAGAAAGAGACTGTGTAAATGTGATTATGGATTTTGAAGCAAGACAAAACGTTTCTCAGCTAGATTCTGGCTGCGTTTATGTTTGCACATAATGTAGTGCCATTGGAGCAGACCTTCCAAGCAAAACACTTGATTTGCAAACCTGACATCCAGGCTTGCAGAGATTTCAGGAGGTGCTTTCCCTGGGAAGACCTCTGGTCCGATCCTGGGACTTGAAACCCACTTAGTGCTTCCTTCCATCAAAAAGGTGAATGTGTGGATTCCTCCATGGAAACCAAAGTGTGTTCAGTGAGGGTGAAGCAGAGATTTGCTGCAAAAACATATGACCTGTGAAATAAAACAGCACTGTAAATACACCTTCTTCCTTCCATTTTTCTAATCTTCACGCCAAAGATTTTTGCTTGACATGTGACATTTCATATGGAAACCCCATCCAAACTTAGATTTTGTCTGAAATGTGTTTCCTACTATGAAATCTGAGGATTTTCATAGAGAGAAAAGCAATGAAGGTGATAATGCCATGCTGACACCATCCTCTGTTACTGAAATGCCTATCGAACTCTGAAATATATAAATTATTATATGACCATTTTTTTTTAAAAAGGAGGGCAGAAGAGATGAAGTCTAGCTTGGTTTTTCGGGTATTTTTTAATCATACTGGGATAGGGAGAAAACAGTGCTGACTATGTCCTCTAAACCAGAGCAAGCCTATCTATACATCTATTTGAAGAGATGCTTTCAAAACCAAATTATTATTGATGGTCTCTGCTACATTCCTTCGTTCTTGAGGTGGTTTTGTTGTTGTTGTTGTTGTTACTGATATATTTTTCAGCAGTAGTCCTCCTTCTCAGGGTTATTGATTGTTTCCTGCAATCAGAGCTCTGCTGCTTTCCACAACACTGTCTTTGGCTTCTGATTCTGCCTGTTTTCTTTGTGCAGGTTTGCACATCAGTCTGATTTCACTTTAACCTTTATCTTCTGTTCTGAGCAGCCTGTGCAGCCACTGCAGTAGCAGGGACCTGAGATTCTGGTAGATCATCCAGAGCTTTTCTATTTTTTTTTCCAACCTGTTTAAGGGCACTCCTTCTCATTAGGAATAAAAGCAAAACTAGACAAACCAATAAAACCTTTCAATGCAATAGAATTGTAAATGGTCTGAGAAAAATGAGATTGAATGAAAATATTTATTACTTCTTGGTCCATCCATTGCTACACAGACTAATGCAAAGTTGTTTTGCTACCCAGTGGAGAGATAACAATGGAAGTTTACTGTGAAGACGAAAAATGGTTTGTGCTCTCTCCCTCAATACTGTGTTTTTAAAAAAGATTAGCTCTGCATAGTTGACACAAGCAGCAGAGGAGTAGCAACAGTGCAGAAACTATAAAGAAGCAAAAGCCAGAGACTGTTTAAGTGAGATGATTTAACATTGCCTTGCTTTATTTCCATGTGCTTTGCAGTGAAATTTGTTCCATGCAGTTTTAGAACAGCTCTCTTGGAGAAATAAAGAGGATGTGATGCTCCAGAAAAAAAAAAAAAAAAAAAGGTTAATGGAGAGCTAATTCAAAAAAAGGAGGAAGCATTTGCAACTTACTCTAAATTTCTGGGGAAAAGCTGCAGTATGTACAGTTCATCTGCCCACTCTACCTGGGCAGATGATCCTCTACCTGGTTAAAAAAAAAAATGTTGGTGAGTAACAAACAGAGAAGATTGATTTCTCAAAAAAAAAAAAAATCTAAAAGGATTTCATATGACCTAATTTCATCCTTTGACTGGGTAAGCATACACAGTAAACATGATTAAATCATCAGTTTAAGGAGGTTTTTGAGACTTAGATTCTCACAAGCAAGTTGTAAGAGATACTGTCCATATGAAAGTCCCTAACCAGGTGTGTGCATCATTAACAGTGCTAAAACCACCCCAGGATGGGACCTGGAATTGGTGGAGACCTCATGGGCAGCAGGTTTTACCTGCCCTGAATCCTTTCACCCCATGACTCCAGTAAATGCTTCCATGGGGCAGTTACTGACCTGCACTGTCTGCTCGTTTGGAGATTCTTGCCTGGTGCTTTGCAATGTCCTGATACCCCTGAGAGTGTGCTTATGAAATCTGCTGGTGATTTACAGGCCAGGAGGGCCTGTCAGCATGTGAAAGGACACTTGAAATCCATAATAACTTAAAAGATATTTGGAGAAATAGCCTGAAATAAACACAGTGCAATTCACTGAAGTGTCACGTACTGCACTTACCTGTATCATAGCACATGTGGAAGGGGCAAGACTAGCTAAGAAGCAGAAAACATTCTGGGATGTAAAGTGCACTGGAAACTCTGCTTGAGTCAGTCCCATCATCATGCTGCACAAATATTAAGCATCTTACTGGTGTGTTTAAGGGGGAATGTTATGGTGATTTTTTGGGAGGGAATACTCCTTCAATCAGTACTTTAGTGAAGCTTATTCTGAATAAATGCTGTTTTGGTGCTGGAAGGGATCTGTTTGGAGCAATGTAGGAATGATGTGAAGAAAGACTGATGAAAGACAGTGTTCTGAAAAAGAAAATCCTGAGAGGGAAGAAAAAAGGTTTCCCTGTAGCGAGAACAAAACCTTATAGTGTAAGCTGCATCATGGGAGATGCAGAGAAAGCACAAGGATAAATGTCCAAAGCTTACAAACAATGAGTAGAGAAATAGATTCCTAGTGAGATGTAGCCTATAGGAATAGATTAAGAATTTTTGCTTCTGCCTGGAGGTGGATGATGTGGGTTCTCACGAGGTCTGAATGTACATCCTATTTTTCCTGAGATGCCAGCTTGCCTGGGTGGAGACCTTGGAGAATTGAGAGCCAGAGGAACTGCGTGGAAGAGACAAAAAATGGAAGCAAAATATGTTCAGCTTCCCAGGACTTTAATCTTTGAGTAGAGAAAGACACAGGTGCAACCAAATGATAGGCAGTCACTGCAATGTGCCAGGATACAAGTGTGTGCTGTGCTCTGCCATCTGTTCCATTAGTTACGACTCTCATTGCAGAATCCTTCGGGCCCTGCTCCTGCAAAGGGTTTGCCTGCCTACACACTCGTCTTGAGTCCCAGCCTCAAGCTTTAAATTGTCTTTAAACTTTATGAGACGTGAAAGTTTTCTGTCGCTTTGGTCTTTTATGTTGCAATTCATTTGAGGTATCATATGGCTTGTGGGGGAAGTATTTGGATGGTGTAGAAATCTTCCAGATAAAGTGGTTCTTTTAGGGCTTCTGTTGTTGTTGCAATGTCTTCCTTGTCTGTTCTAAACTGATGTTGCAAGTACAGTAAATCTAATTTTCTTGTCACTGACATCTTTATTCTGTGTTATCACCCCAGGTCTTATCCAGTTGGATGGTCCACCTTTGAATATGGGATTAATTTTGCCTAGTTTTGGCAACTCAGAGGCTTGGGTATTTAGCCTAAACAACTCTAGGTTTCTCCTTCAGGCAGTGTATGGCAATAGATGCCTTTGGAGAAGGATTTAGTGGTTAATGTTGAAGGAAAGGACTTTGTGTCTGGAAAGAAAGGAGAGTAAAAGCTTTGATTACAAAAGAATGGGAAAATGTCACTTGTATTTGATGTGGAAAGTGTCTGTTTTTATCAACTAGCCGTTAGGATCACTAATTTCATGCTGTACTGGTTTGTTAGTTTTGGAATATGTATTGATTAAAAAGATGAAAAACAACTGAGAAGCTTGTATAGTATAATTTTGTTTTGACTCAGTCTTTAAAATACTCAGACATGTATTTTAAAGATATACCTTATTAAGACATAATTAAATCATTATTCTTGCTGTGATGTGAACGCAAATGGAGCGGCATTGAATAGTTGCCTTTACTTTGTTGTAGGATCATGCACTCAACCTGTGATTGAGACAGCACTGTGCGAATAAGCTGGGTGGAGGTTAAAAAATGTCAACCCCCCACCTTTTTAGCTTCTTTTTCCCCCAAGTTTCCTTATAACACCTGTAGTTTAATCTCCTTCTCTGTTATGTGAAGGTCTGACAGAGCTTTTGTAGGTAGAAGTTTTGGAAGATGAAGCCCCCTCCATGGAGTTTGTGTGCAAATATTTAAAATGTTATTTAAGGGGGAAAGTAAACTGTGATAGTCTCAGGTAATCAGCAATGTCAAAGAAGTTTATTGGGGATTAGTATGATCCAGCTTTGTAACTGAAATCCGGCTTTTATCTGCTTCCCTGCAAATCATGACATAGTCATACATGTATAAAAACAGGCTGTTTATGGGAAGAAGCATTCATTTTGTTAATTTTTGTGTGGTAAATATGTGAGTGGTTCTTGGATGATTGCACATATAAGTATTAGTAAGTTTTATCTGTAAATTTTGGTTGTGGAATCTGCGTTTCTGCCTTTGGAAGTAAAGTCTTTTGAGAAGTCATAGATAGAATTACGCAAAATATTTCCCATAAGCTGCTTTTAATATGCTTTTCTCTTAATGAATATATCTTAGCTTCATATTTAGTTTTTGGCTTTTATTAGTTATTTCTGTGATTAATGCATATAAATGGGATGGTAAAGCTTGGACTCTTGCAGTCACTATGAAAGCGTCCATAACTGTTGGAAGTGATTTGGGATGACTTCCTATTCCCTTTTGGAGGCTGCCATCTTGTGTTCTGAAATCAAAATTTCCCTTACCATGATATCTCTCTCTAGCCACTGTAGTTATGAAAATGGGTTTTAAATTGTGAACACGGTGAGGATAAATGCTGTATTATTTACCATAATGTGTAGATTGTATATATATATATATAGCAATTTGTTTTCCTTAAAGCAATGTGATCCTGACAATCTAGGAAGGGATGTTTATGCTGAAACCCATTGCTGGTCATTGAGAAGACAACTGATGTGAAGAGCTTTGCAGCTGACTGTGGGATTTAAAACTGAAAGATCATTTTCTTGCAGATTTACATGAGATCACTAGCAATATTCTTCTTGCAAAGTTCTTGTTTGGAGGTAATCTAAGTGTGAGGTATGCAGTATTTGATATTAAAGAACAAGGTTTTGGACTGCCTCTTCCAGCTCGCTCCATGAGGTTGTCTTCAAAAATCTGAAAATGAAAAGTAAAAATTCAAATGCAGATTCAAATTTCACTAAGGTTTTTCTATGTTATGGTTTTGGAGACGTGCATCTAGTTTTAGGCATTTTGTTTTCTGTGGTATTTTCTTTTGTGAAAAGTTGAACGAGCAAATGCAAAGTTTATCTCATGTTTAGTAGTGGATTTTGAAATCAGGATTTTTTTGAGCTTTGAGGGTTAGGAGGGACCCATAATGAGGCCCCAAAGCAAGAATGCGACAGATTTGTGTCGACTGCCTTTTAGTGGTAAAGGTGCTGGGCATCATCTTTAATTTACAGCATGAAGTGAGTTACATTCTGAAAAATGTCACCATCAGAGAAAATGCTTAGAAAAAGTTCTCAGTGTCTCATATAAACAAAAAGCTGGAACTGGACTTTTGAAAGTGGATGTGAACAGGAAGGATTTGTTTGTTTTTTTTTTTTTTCAGACATTGGAATTGATTTGCATTGTGCTGCTTTACAGTAGTCGTGTATTTCCCTGGTCTCTTTACAGAGTGAGTTCCGCAGAACTTTGCTGAAATACCTATCTCCTGTCTTTTTGAAATGAAACTCGAAGTGCTATTTGGAAATCCACTTCAAAGTGATATTTTCCCCACCTGTCGAGATGTGAGGACTCTGATTATTCTTGATTCATGTATGAGGGAAAAAGAACGTACATGTGACACGCTCAGTGAAGAGGTGTTGCAGTTGTTCTTGATTCATCCATGCTCACGATACTGCTATAATTTTAACAGAGCTGCTCCAGTGTATGATGTGCTCTCGTGATGCTTTGCCTTTCATGTTTATTTTTAGCACAAATTTACACTGGGCTGAATGTGAAAACTTATTTAATATTATGGTCTGTATTCACAGTCATTAGATAAACCCCCCTGAGGCAATCAATGGCAGGTAACAGAAAAGCAAAGGGTTTCGGTTGTGAAACCGTGAGGAAGCCTGTGAGAGTGCTCAAATGCAAATTTAAGCCCATCACTGAATTATGAACAAAACATGGTTAAAAAGCAGTTAGCAAAGATACTGTTTTTAGAGCCAATATATAGAATCTACCTCTGCTTTTAGGGCAATCTGTGCAATTTCTAAGGTTTGCTGAAAGAAAGAGGGTAAAAACAGTGCCCACAGTGCCTATTTGTGTACGTCCTTGAGCCAGCAAATTTAAAAAGAATTTTTTGAGAAAGTCAGGTGAAATGCACCGTCTTTTATTGACAAAAAAAAGTAAATGGGGAAATGAACATCCCACGTGGTTTGTGTTCTAGAAATGGCTGTACCATCAAAGGTCTGCGTGTTTCTGTGTAGCTGGAGATCCCAAAGGAGCAGCTGAAATCCAGGATGTGTTTGTTTAACCAAACGCAGCAACTTTCAAGGCTGGTTAGGTAACAAAAGTAGGGCTTGAAATGCTGAAAAAATCAGTAGCTTGTCAGTGGCACTGCCTAAAATGAAGACACAATTGTGGACAGAAATGAAGAACAGATCAAAACTGGGTGTTTTTCTAACACACCGGCCAATGTTACCATGTGTGTCAAAGGTGTAAATCTGTCATCATCAAAAATATCAGCAAACCCAAAAAGTCCCCAGGCTTGCTGTTCCTAGTCCTGGAAAATGGAAGGAAATTGCAGTCATGCATCACTCTTAAAGACAATGCTAAAGGAGAGGCTGCCACGAGGTGTCATCTTCAGACATCAGGGGAGGGGATGGATGACACTGGAATTAATTTCAGACAGCTGTTAGGCTGCTTCAAATTGGTTAAGTTGGTGCCTTATTAAAGCAGAGAGCAGAGTCCAGTGTGTTCCAAGGAAGAAATAAGAGGAAACAAGTACAGTCTGGAAAAATCTGCTCTAGAGGCTATTGGCTTTCATTAATTCCATTTATATAAATCCAGAAATGGATTTTCTGCTGGGGAAAAGATTCTTAGTAGCAGCCAAACGTATCTGGCAAGTCTGTTGCAAAATGACTGGCAGTACACTACACTACAACTACTGCAGAAAGGACTGGAGTTAATGTTTTTCTGGTTAATATTTTTCTCAAGTTCAGTAGTAGAAACAGCGCTTTGATTTCTTTGGGTTAGCTAAAATGCAAGAAATTGTTCATTTGACTGAACTTGCTGAATCCTTGTCCAAAACCTAGGAAGAAGCTATTCTTTGTTCTTATCAGTATTCTGAAACTAATATAAGTTTCTTTCTTTGAGTGAGTAGAAGTTTTTTTCTCAGTCAAAGCAGAGATTTTGTCTGCAATATCAGTTACTTTGTCTTTTTTTCTTTGGGCAGGAAAGAGATATAGTAATTTAAATGTGAAAAGTCTTCAATTTTGTAGGTAGCGAACAAGGGGAAAAGATAGAAATTAAATTAAATTCTTGATGCAGCAAGAAGAGGTGAGTCTCAACTACTGTTTCAACAAACTTTATCTGGCGTAAAAAAAAAAACTTCATAATTTCAGTGAGGATCAAAAGCACTGAGATGAAATCTTGTAATACTCCTTTCCAAAGGAAAAAAATGCTGTCTAAAATCTTCCGTAGCGTCTGTGATAAAGATTTTCTCTTCTTAGCTTGTCTCACCAAAAAGATATAAGTATGATCCAGTAATCTTTGTTTAAAGAAACAAAATTGTTCTTACTTTTTCTGAACTTTAGAAGCTTAGACATTTCCCACAGGTAGTTTTCCCATGTAAAGCATCAGGTTCCTGTGGATGGAGACACAACCTGCAGCATCCTGGAGGCTCCCTATCACACTAATGAGTAAAGAGCAGGGGAAACTTCTCTTTAAACACTCCTCCTCATTCTGAGGCTGTTGCTAGTCCTGTGGGCACAGGAAAAACATATACAGTGTGGGACCAAAGAAGACCAAAGCCCCATTAAAGCCAACTCTTCTTTTAGGGCACATGTCCCCTTGGTTCAGGCACTTATCAAGTGACTGTCTCCAAGTTACTCTGCATCTCTTGAATAGCTGTTAGTGATAGCAAACAGCCTGAAAAGAAAAGGAAGAATAAGACACCTCCTGAGATGACTTTCTGCCTGAGGACAAGAAGCACTCTTTGATATGAGTGTGCTGTTGGTTCCTTCTCTACAGCATCCTGCTTTTCCTTTGTGTTGTATACAGAGAACACATTCCTTGGACAGGAGGCCTGAAGACTTACCTGACAATCTTCCATCGGTAGGATTGTGTGCTTGGAGGCACATCACAGTGTAATTTTGCTGCAAGACTGGCACAAGGGGGTGTCCCACTTGACACCAACTGACTGATAAAGTTTAAAAACTCAGCTGATTCTTCTTTTCTGACAGGGTATAAACTGCAACTGGGGTTTTTTTGTAGCTCTGAAGCGATTGTTACATGGAAATGAGTCATACTAAAACTACTCACGGTTTTTACAGAGTCTAAGGCTTTTCACAGTGTTGTGTAAAGCTTCTGCCAGTGAGACCCTGCGCAGAGCTGGCACTTGTTCTGCAAATGCAACAGAACTCGGGCAGCGGAGGATTCAGCCTGTTAGAGGTTTTCAGCAGCATCTTGGGAATTCGCGGAGGCAGTGAGTTATCAGGTGTTCTTTCTGCCATCCAGTGGCAGTACTGATACACTGCAAAGGGCCCTCTTGGCAAGCTTTGCTTAAACATGGACGGCGGTGCGAAGCTGGGGATGTGATGAATCACATCCTGGGCCTTTTGAATGCAGTTGTTATTCCTGGTGTATATCCATACAACACACGTACTCAAAGATGTGATATGAGCCATATATAGATTCCCTCCCTACCTTGTATATGCAGTTTAGCACACACTGCAGCTAGCTGCAATTGTTACATGTTTGTGAGAAAATGATGATGTTTATTGTGCTTCCAACGAGAAAAATGTAAAGCGAATTTCTGAACACAGTTCTTTGGATAATTCTATATTCTTGGCGTATTTCTGAAATAAAAAGGAATTATATCAATTATTAATATTAAAATTTAAAAACTCCATGCAACTGGGTGCTACTTAATATGCTTAAAAGTAATTTCTCTTTAGCTTTTAATTTACAAAGAATAATTTTAATGGAATTTCTGCATAGAAATTCTCTTTGGTTTTATATTCCCAGATAAGCCAGCATTCCTTTTATTACAGTGTTTTAATCTTTCTGCTCTGGAATGACTAATTTCTTTAAGTTGTCTTCATGACAGTTAGGTAAAGATTGGGATTTTTAATGACAATGTGCCTTAAATTAGACCTCAGAACTTAAATTTCTTAACACCTCTGTGTTAAGCCCAAAACACACCTGATGAAAACATGAGATGCAGATGATTTTGTTCTTCAATTACTGTTTTCTTAAATGCATTTCTATGACTTGAAATTGTATGAGAGGGTCTGGAGCAGAGAGAAAGTGTTTGTGTAAGGCACTACTATTATAAATTGCAGGAGATTAATGAACTATCTGAATGCTTAAACCCCCCTAATCTCCATACTTAGTAACTAATTTTAACTTATTTAAAAGCTGAAAATTATACCTCTCTTTATGGCTAATGATTTTTTTATTCTGTGCCTGTGGATGTACTGTAGTGCCGTCCTAGGAGGTGTTCATCTGTCTGGGGGACAGGGAGAGACTTTGTGTGCTGAATATTAAAACAAATTTGTGATATAAACTTGGAGAGGTCATTCCATGTTTCTTGGTGCAGAGACTCTGCAACATGGATGGCACATGGATACCAGTCCAGGAGTACTGCAGGTTGGTCTGATTTTACCCGGCATGGACAGATCTTCATCCTGGTGCACTTGACCCAGCAGATTCATTTTGTTCCAGGTGTGGTGTCCTTAAAGCTTTGGGTTTTTCAAGCCCTTTTATGTTAAATTTTCCATTCAGAAATGATATATCTGGAAAGATTTTTTGCAGCCCATAAGAAATGTTAATCTTTCCAGCCTTCTCAGACACCTTACTATTTCCTACAAAGGCACAGTGAAACTACAGAGATAGAGCAATTTTGAATCAAGGCAAATACTGAGTATGTGGTATAAGCAGTATAATACAAACAAAGCAAACCAACACTATGACTGAATTAACTCCTTCATCCTGTATTCTTTGTATTTAGATATTTGTATTTTGACCTATCTATATTCGTCTTAACTGGGCATCTGACCCTTTATTTTCTGACATTCAGTACAAAACTAAGTAATTTAGGAATGTTATAGTCTTTGAGGCCTAGGTACCTATATAGTTTTTACTGTAGCATATTCATCCTGTTTGTTGGAAATAAATCACAAGTAACTTTCTATTTTGGTGGATACAAGTCTTATTTCTTGTTTTTAGCAAGACTGTTCTGGAAGAGTGAATTTTTTCCTCTGGTTTACAAATCCTATCTATACCCATGACCTGTTCACAGTTTAAATATGTATAGCTGTGCATTGGGCTTTATGTAACAGTGTGTATTGTACAGCAGAGGGAGTATTTTGTCAGGAATCGAGACGGCGATTTGTCACTGTGTCACTGAGCTCTTGGCACATCTCCAGCTTCAGTAAAGCTATAGGATATCTTTCTGTCAGGAACAATCAGGCACTAGCATGTTAAACAGTATATAAGTGAAGAGGTTGGATGGGATAAGCTTTAAGTTACTAAACCCTTTCATTTTTTCAGTTGGTACAGAATAGAGATCAACATTTCTGAAAATGAAGTGGAAAATGGATATGATGTTAAAGATGAAACATTCAGTTATTTACCTTTCAATAAACCAGGATTTTAAAATGTTCTTTGTGAATTAATTACAGAATCACAGAATTAGAGGGGTTGGAAAGGATCTCTGAGATCATCCAGTCCAACCCCTGATCCACTATCACTGTGGTTACTAGACCATGGCACTAAGTGCCACATCGAGTCTCATCTTAAAAACCTCCAGGGACAGAGAATCCACCACCTCCCTGGGCAGCCCATTCCAATGGCTGATTACTCTCTCTGAAAAAAAAATTTTCCTAATATTCAGCCTGATCTTCCCCAGCAGAGCTTAATACCATGCCCTCTTGTCCCACTGCTGGTCGTCTGGGAGAAGAGACCAACCCCCACCTGGCTAAAACCTCCTTTCAGGGAGTTGTAGAGAGCGATGAGGTCTCCCCTGAGCCTTCTCTTCTCCAGGCTAAACAGCCCCAGCTCCCTCAGCCTCTCCTCATGAGACTTGTGCTCAAGTCCCTTCACCAGCCTGGTTGCTCTTCTCTGGACCTGCTCCAGCACCTCAATATCCCTCCTGAACTGAGGGGCCCAGAACTGGACACAGCACTCCAGGTGTGGCCTCACCAGTGCCGAGTACAGGGGCAGAATCCCCTCCCTGTTCCTGCTGCCACACTGTTCCTGATCCAGGCCAGGATGCCATTGGCCTTCTTGGCCCCCTGGGCACACTGCTGGCTCCTGTTCAGCTTCCTGTCAATCAGCACCCCCAGATCCCTTTCTGCCTGGCTGCTCTCCAGCCACTCTATGCCCAGCCTGTAGCGCTGCAGGGGGTTGTTGTGGCCAAAGTGCAGGACCCGGCACTTGGCCTTGTTGAACCTCATCCCGTTGGAATCAGCCCAATTATTTTTTGAACAAGTTTTCTCCTATTTCTGTTCCCTAATTCAGTTTTATGCTCATTCTGATTTTTATGCCTCTGGGAGTGTAAATTTGCAATAGTTCAATTCCTTGGTGTCATTTGCCACTCTTCTGCTGGAGTTGAAATGCCGTATTTTGGGCACTGGTACAGGGCCTAGGCTGTGCAATGGGAGATGTGGGCAGTGTTCTGCAAGTTCTTCCATTCATGGTTTAAATGGAGCAGCAGGAAGGAGTGGGACAAAATAAATCCCGATATTCTCATGACTTATTTTATTACCATATGGTCCAAGATTTCAAATTTCAGAGTAGTAACCTCTATAAAAGGCAGGTATTAAGTAAAACCCAAATGAGCTCTTTGCTTATGCTATTACAGAAGAAGTGTTCATTTACGGCCCAATAACCACAAAGGTAAATTGACTTTAAATTGATGATGCCTTTCAGCCTTGTCCCTGTGCTCCCTTCATCAAAACTGATTGTTTAATTCTATTGGAATGCTAGAGACCAACCACAGCTCTGTTTCTTTTCTTTTTTCAAAAAAAAATTCTTATTTTCATTTGAAGATATTATTTGTACTTTAAAGTCTTGATGCTGGACTCACATTTCTATTATTTCACATTTCCTATTAGAGTTTCTTTGGAAAACTAGATATATTGTTACCTGGCATCACAACAAGCAACAGGAACTGAACAAAACCACTGTTTTAACAGAAGGCTCTTGGCAATTCAGTCTTATCACAGAAGTGTGTGTCAGCAACGTAGGGCTCAAATCCAGAAGGAGTTTATTAAGTCTTTATTCCTGTACCTGAGTCTGCTTCTCAGAGATGTGTCAGAACAAGATGCATTCAGTTCTGTGGTGATGCAACAGATCTCACCCTGACTTTTTATTCTAAGGTTTTTATTTTTTTTCATAAGAAGATAGCTGAATTAAGGTGCAAAGAAAGCTTCTGCGCTGAATAAATGCAAAGCTTCCTGGCCACCTTAAGCACAAAAATTTTGCTGACTCCTCTATGTATATTTTATGTAAAAGCATGGGATTTTCTTTTATACTGTGTGTCAGAGCACTTCCTTCTTCCCTATCCGATGCAGATCATTCTATTGTCTGTTGAATCCATCTGATGCACAAGTCTCATCTGCAACTGCACCCAGAGTTGGGACCTGGTGTGCTTCCAGGGCAGCTGGCTCCCGTCCCAGCTCTCTTGTCATTTTTGTTTTGGGCTCTGTAGGGTTTCTTGTTGACTCAGATTTACTATCAGCTTTAGCATCTGAAACAGCAAAGGCAAACTCTTCTAAGCCTTGAAACCTGTGGTGAGACAACCCGAGGTTTCTCAGGTAATTGTGTCCAATGATCCATAATGGCACAGGAACTCTGATTTGCACTTTCACAATTTTGAGACCTGCCCTGCCAGCAGAGTAAAAAACCTTTTGTTGTGCACTGGTTTTTACTCAAAGCTGCTCTTCTAAGAAAAGCAACAAATCTGAATCTTCACTCTAGCCTTTACTTACAATGTTTTGTTTGTTTCCTAGGGCCTCCTGAGGGTTGCATCTGCAAAGTGAGATGATTGTAACCACTCTAGACTCCAGACCTGGGATATTTGTTTCCCTCATACCAACTTTCCTCTGTACTGCAACTGTTGGTCTAGTGGTGGAATTTCCCACTTATGTGAAGATCTTGGTTCACAAACATGTTAATCCTTCATTTTGACCTCCTTGATAGATGAGTTGAGACAATGCAGTGCATCATGCTGCTATCTCAGAAGGATACATCAATTTCTCATGATTTTGTTTATAATTTTGCATACAGGGTGGGGTATGGATCCCCGAGCTACTGCTGAGTAATCCAGCTCCAGAACCGAGAAGAAGCAGAACAGTACTGGTATGGTGCTATACCAGGAATAATTAGCCTTGCTTGAGAGGCAGGCCTAATTAGCCCATGCACAATGTTGCTCTAACAAGGTTATACTCTCCCTGAGACCTCAGCTAATATCCTTGCACGGTGCTATTTAAATGTGCTAGTTTGGCTGACTTTGGCTCTGACATGGTGTTGCATGCCACTGGGTAAATCCACATTGGAGGGGGTAAATCAGGGTCCAGCAAGAACTTTTTCTTTTTTTTTAATTGATTTTTTTTCAATTTATTTATCATATGCAAGAGCATTTATGTATATCTGTAGGATACTGTTCTGTCATCCTAGTTCAGTAGGAGCATCATAGTGAAATCAGTGGAGCCCTTGCTTATAATTCTCAGAAAAAGAACTGTGTCATTCAAGACTTTAAAGTTTTAGAATTATGAAAATGTTATTTCTCATAGAAACATATATAAAAATGACTGGCTTATAATCATGCAAGTTATCAGATCTCTAATAACATGCCTCAGTGGCAGCAACAGAATTCTTTTTAATTCTGTCAAAATATTTGACAGATGTGGTTCAGCCAATTAAGAAACTTCCATTAATTTTTCTTATGCCAAGTTGAAAAGTATTGGTGATGACCTAGTCTGAGTGCAGCCTGTCTTTCATCATTGTTTTCAGTTTTTAGTCCTATACAGTCTTCCTGTTCTCCATAATTTTCTGTCACAGACTTGTAGAAAAATATGTCTGTTTAAGTGCCTATTGATTATGGGATTAATTCGTGCTTCTTTTTCAAAGGGCTGATTGTCGAGGACGATTGAGCTTCAACTTTGATTCTGTATTTTTTTTCCCCACTGTTGCTGGTACGTCTGTGTGAAATATTTAAAAGTAGTCCCAAAGCACGTGAAATGAAGTGCCCTGAGAGATGTGATGACCCTAGTAATCCCCAGATATTTACTTTGTGAATTTCTAAAGCTTTACTCACACAAAGGGAAACATTGGGTGTTGGAAGGCTGCTCTGCCCTGTGGCCAAAACCTTCCTGTGAAGTGAATAGCACAGGCAGGGCACCAGCCCGGGCGTTGGGCACCATCCAGGTTGTAGGTGCTCAACTTCCCAGCAAGCTGTCCAGCGACTGCCACGTAGATAATTGCCTCTGAGAGTAACTCCAGCAAAATTATTTCAGAAGGGCAGGGACAAAGGTAATACTTTTCCATAGTTTTGCCAGGCTCTGAATCCAACTCATGGACAATATTGTAAAACTTGTAATTTCCAATGAAGTGCTGATTTCACTGGACCAGTCCAGTCATCTTCTTTCATCAGTGTGGAAGTGACACTGATACTGGTCCCAGCCCTTGGAAAACTGAGGGACTTTTTGGACAGCTGTAAAAAATATCTCCTTTTACACATGCACAGAGCAGTTGCATCCCTATAGAAGCTGATCTTGCGGTGAACTTGGATATTATGTGAGAAGGGCAGCCAGGGCCACTAAGAAAAGATTGTGACAATGCCTTAATGTGACAGTGTCTGATATGTTGTGTTAGTACACCGTCAAGTTTTGCATCCAAATCATTTATGAAGGTGTAGAAGAGCACTGGCCCCAAAATGGAGCCTCTCTAGTGACTGAGAAGAATTTTATAAACTAAATTTTTAGGCAGTAAAATGGACATTCACCATGACTGCATATTCCATGACTGAGGCACAAATACTGAGGGGACTTTAGGTGTGAGAAAGCTTTTTAAAGAATATAATAATATAGTAGTACTCGAGTATACAGTACTAATACTGAATGCTATGATCTCTTTGGTGATTTATGAAAATGTTTATCTATTGGCAAACTATTAGTAAGAAATATTGTTTCCATGTTCTCTGCTGTAATTCTTGCTTTCCTGTTGGTGGAATTTCATAAAATACCAGTATAAAAAATATTCTAGTCTTTAATGTCTAGATATAAGAGTAAGGCATAAAATACCTTACCACACAGTGAGCGTAGCTGCAATCTTTGGGTTTCTCCTATTACATTTATTGAGTATTTTGTTGTTACTCTTTCAGTACATACTTGTATAAATTCTTACTGGTTTCACTGGGATCACTGAAAGGAAGAAATGTAGACTCTGAAGCACAAAAATATTGCTCCTGTTCAGTATTTCTCTCTATTCTTCTTCAAGTGGGTTTTTTTTCCCCTACATCCAAAGTTGTTTTTTATGTCTTTTATCTCAAATACTTAAACCCTTCTGAGATTTTCTTTCATTCTTTTCTTGGTCTATTTGATTACGTTTTATGTCTGTTTTCAAGGATAATTTTCATCAAAAAAAAAAAGCCATGGTGTCTTAGTATGAAACATGATTTATTTATTTTATTGTTGATAACATAATTTGTGAATTCAGTCACACACCAAGTGCACCTAGCTAGAATATTAATTTCCTACAAACATGAGAGCAAATAGTGAGATGTACTGTATATCTTGATCATTAGGTTAAGTGAATTTAGCTACTGTGGAATGGAATATCACTGTGCAATTGTACTTTTGTTTCTTCCTGTTGATTACCATATTTAGATATAGAAGGAATGTTTTTACAGGAAGCTGAAGAGAGAGATTTCAGGTTTGGGAGAAGGAGTGGAATTGCACACTAATTTTCTTATGTGAGACCTAAGCACGTTAAATATTTCAGTATTCACTTTTAAAGCAAATTAGATCAAACAAATCACTGTACTTTTGATCTGTTTCAAAGGCTTCAGACATTTTTGTCATAGCGTTTTGGTTGTTTCGGGTGTTGTCAATGCCTTGACTTTTAACAGAAACAAAACAACCCTGCAAATATTTCTATTTCCAAGCAGAATACCAAACTGAAGGCTATGGCTGTACTGACACCTATCCTATGACACAAACACATCTACTTTTTAAATAAAAACCACCTAATTGATCCAAGGTATCACTGCAACAACATTGCAAGGTTAATGAGGACCCGCCTTCACTGAGTGCTCCAGAATGTGCATTGTCTGGGTATGAAAACCTGTTTATTGAGTTTGAAGCTTTTAAAATGTAGCGTTTAATGTTGCTGGGGTGATGTAGGCCAGTGTTCACAGGGCAGGTAAATGGATTAGACTGCAGTGCACAATACGTAGTGAGTCTGCACAGAATTGTGTCCCCACTGTATCTCCCAGCACCTCAACAGAAATGTTACATTGCAGGTAGTTTGGGTAACCTGCCAGGTGATGACAGGTTTGACTGTGGGTTTCCACGAGAACTCAGTGAGGGCAGTAACTGGGAATGACATGGGTGTGTATTACTGAACTGGGAGAAGAAGTTTACCCAGCAGAGCACCATGCAAAGAACTGTCTTTACTAAAGGATCTACTGAGCTGTAGAAACCTGAGGTGGGTAAGTCCCAGATAAAAATATAATAATAACAAATTGTTGTTAGTAATGATGTATGACCTGATTACGCTTATCTGCAATTCTGTCACCAAGAAGCAGGAACAGCCTCCTCGTACAAATAATTGGAGGTCACTTTGCTCACACAGATGTTCTCAATCCACTGCAGAAAAGCGGGAGTTTGCAGTCATTCTCCAAAACTTTTAGGCTGTGCAGCATGTTATTCTTCTACAGGTCCATTCCATCAAATCATGTGTTACCCTTAGCAGCATGCACTATCCCATCCCTAGAGAGGGAATGAAGAGAATGAAGCTGTGCTGTTGCCACGTGCTCCTTGTTTCCAGCCCTAGAGCAGCCTTCTCTCAAAGGGATGTTTGTGTTAATATCCTGTTCTGCAAAAGATCACAATTCTTGGTGACAAGCTAAAATTCAGCTCAGAGAAACACAGTAACCAGAGACTGTTTCTAGAACATTCGAGGGTGGAAGTTTTCAACTGAAGGGGTAAGGAAAACTTTTGACTTGTAGTGAAGAAGATGAAATAAGATTTCCAGTAACCAACTGAGTTATACAGCGGGTGCCAGTAGTCTTTGGATAATAGATGGAAGCCTTTGCATATCAGCCAGCTGGGCCAGAATTGCAGTGGATACGAGCTGAGCGTAAATGTTCATTGTGGATACTTTGACTAAGCCAAGACTAAACTGCTTGTAGCTCTGAGCCCTACAAGAAAGCTCTATTTGGAAAATCACATAAGAATTTAGTAGTTGGAATTAATTATTAGAGTTTGATCTCCCCTGCTGTAGCCTTTGTCGTTCCTCATTTCACTTGTGCTTTTTGCCTTTAGAGCAGATTCAAAGAAAACATGTTAGACTCATGGCAACACTGGTATCCCAGACAACTGAAGGGAAGCAGTTTCCCAAAACCTGCATCTAGCTAAATATTGTAAATGTCTTCTATTCTGGACTTAGTAACAAAACTTCAGAAAGCTAGAAAAAAACCTGTCAGCCACATCTTTTGCGTCTTTCCCACTGGTTACCCTTTGTTTTTTTAACTGAGTTAATGATTTTTCCAGTGCATGTCTCTTCACACAGGAATATATGTATTACATAGCTATAAAAGTAGATAATTTTATAAACTATATAGCCAGAAGGGTGGTCTCATGGTGGGATGAAGGAATCAGTCAGCTCAAGTTTGTGACCTGTCGCATTTCTTATTGACTTAAAAAATTTAAGAAGTTCCACAGTCTGGTGTTCTCCATTTTTCAACCAGAGAAATAATTGAACTGACAAAGTATGAGGAGAGCATTATGAATCTTTTTCTAATGAACCCACATGTCTGAAACTTAGACCAAAAGCTATAGGCACTTTTAAGACAAATTTGGTTTGACTTTATCTTGGCAATGAATTCACTGATATTCTGCTGCAGCCACTTCTTTTAAAGTCGATATTTTGCATGTAGCTTCTTATGTATGTGTAGGTCACATGCCAAACTTTGCTCTCTCTACAGCACATAAAAATGCAAGGCATTAGAGCAAATTAGAGCAAATCTTTGGTGGCAGAATGGTTAGCTAGTAAAATTCCAAGAAGAATCAATTTCCTTCTTTCTGCTAATGGTATTTAGTGTACACTCATAACAAATATGCAACTTTGGGGGTTTGCTTTCTTTCTTTTATTTTATCCCTCAGGAGGTTCTAACACTTTTACCTCTAAAGCTTAGACATGTTTGGAAATAAAGCATCCCATGATTTGGTTTTTTTCATTTTGTTTTGTTTGGTTTTGTGTTTTTTTTTTTTTAAATTATTTTCTGTGACTAACAGGTGTCACAAATTGCTGGCCACACTTGAGTCAGTTGTTGTCAGTTTGACAAATACTGTGTAGTTTTATGAAAATGCTTGCAGTTACTGAATGAAGCTAGCTTATTTTTTTACCATAAAGATTTTGAAGAAAATAGAGAGCTAGTGAGCTGTTGGATGCTTTTTATATATAAAATATGGCACTTTTATGCCAAAGTCCTTTTAGTGCCAACAGTCAAAAAATTCTATTTATAATTCAAAAAACATACTGTTTCACTGCTGATGCCTTCAAATCTGCTGGAAACTATATCCCCACTTGAATTTAAGTTGTGAAATGAATTTAATTTCTGAGGGAAAGAAAGCAAATGCTTTGGATTTTAAAATTGTGTCCTCAAAGTAGTGTTATGACATTACGTGAAATGAATAAAATTATGCTGAGTGTAGTGTTTTATTTGGGGTAGAGGAGAATAAAAGGAGTATTCAGTAACAGTATTTAGGTGTATGCTAAATTGTTGGTGAATTCTTAGTGGTGGAAGTCCATGGCTGCACAGCTGCATTTGGTTTCAAAAAACTAACATTTTTCCTTAACATTTTATTAAGTGTCTATATGGGGATGAGTTACCACAGCCTGATTTTCATCCTGAATCTGTATTAAGATTCAGAGTTCTGGGAACATGTCCTGCTCAGCTGTGCTCACAGTGCCTCTGTCTTCCCTCTGTGGAAATGCTCTGCAAGTAGAAGGCTACATAGGGTTGCCTTTCCAATGTTGTCTGCTCTGAGAGACTGGAGGAATGCCAGATGTGTTATCCCAGCTGCTCTGTTCAACCAGCAACAACTTAGAAGCCCCCAACCTGAATACGCTCTCCAAAAAACAATTTATAGAATAGTCAGAGGTCATCAGGAGGATTAATACAGGTGAATATTCATATCTAGGATTGTAGAAAATACAGGTTATTTTCTAGTGTGTCTGAGGGGGGAGTCAAATCTGTGTAATATGACACCAATTTACTATCAGTAAACTCAAAAGCAAGAGTGGGCAAGAAAAGCCAAGGTCAAAATATAAAACTTAGATCTTTTATCACTTTAATGTTTTTTGTTACTTAGAAAAGTTTTCGGGTCACTGAAGCTATTTTTTCTGTCTTTTTTGTGATTTCCTGAGTTGGCCTTTTTCCATGTTGTTAGGCTGGTATGATGAGAAGTGCTGCTTCTGGTTGGAAATATTGAATTTCTTTTGTGCATATTAATCTTACAGTGTCTGTATATACCATTCCTTACTTTTTGTCCTGTTAGTCTTCCTTTTTTATCCCCTCTCTGCTCATTGGGGAAAACAGTGATTACAAAACCCTGTGCACTTGTTTATTTTCTAGCTTATGAAATTCTTTAATCACTGGAAATTAACAGCTGCCCAACATTGACTATTGGAAAAAGAAGCGATTAATTCACTGACAATGTAGTAAATCTTTCCTAAATAAGATGAAGACTATACAGGGAAAAAAAATAGTTTCAGTTAAGTTACAACACTGACACTTTTCCTCTAGCTACCATGCCTTTCATTAAGAGGGGTTTAAATTTCGAAGAATTATTTTTATCATCAGAGGTCTCCCAATTACCAGAACTTTATTCTGATAATTAAGGTCAAACTCATTAGCA
>VXAY01002926.1:1004687-1078853 GCA_013399855.1 Oxyruncus cristatus | reverse complement strand
AAAAAAAAAAAAAAAAGGCGACTGAATACTCTGCTACTGAAACTCCAAAATGTAGAATTTCCAAAATTTTTCTATTTCAAACACACATAGGATGTTATGAAACTCAGTCACGTGTCCTCCGTGCCTTTTTCCCGCTGTTATAGTCTGGGGGGGGGTGGACAAAACAATATCTTTATTAAACTAAAAAACCAGTCTCTATCACAGTGATTTCTGTTTGCTGTGCTGCTGTGACTGCTGACTGCCAAGACCGAAACCCAGAAGCATTTCAGGACTGAGCGTTGCGAGACCCGCTCGGATCCCACAGTCACATCGAATGTGGACTCTTTTGTGAGGCAGTTTGGTTTGAGGGCTGGTGCTGCAACTTCTTGTTGTCAAGGTCCAAAACTCTCAGGAGAGGAAATTGCAATAAACAATGTAAAGTCAAATAGATGCCCTGGGTGCTTTGCTGTAATGAATATCGTGAAGAAACATAGTTAAACAGTTCCCAAATCCACTTTATGCACTGGTGACCTGCTTTTTTCCTCGGAGATGTTTACTTACTAGGCATTCACCATGGTCTGAATCCATTTCCCTGCCAACATGAATAAAGCTGCAAAGTCTATTTAAATTAAATAGGTAACAGCAATGATATTTCTTTGTTTCAAAACCACAGAGAGTTTTAGAAATGGAATTTTTATATTGCTTCCCAACCAGTTCAGTAGATCTATAATCTTAAATTTAAATTTAATTTTGTTTTTCTTGGAAGTATTTGTATATTGTTGATAAAACCAAGGCATTTGCCCTTTTGAAAGATGGTCAGGTGTGTGAATCTAGTTACTCAACACAAATGTTAGCAGATGTGTATGTTGATACCAGGTGGGATGCAAGAAAATATCTTTCAGAGAGACAATTTTTCTGTTAATATTAGAGTTCTGATTTTCACATGAAGACATTTAACATATTCCCATAGGTCATATTTGTCCTCCATGTCTATTCATATAAATATAAATCGCTTCTTACCCTTTAGGATGATGTCACAAGTGATATTTATTATCTAACATTTAGAATTGACTTATTTTGGGCGTAAGTGGGAGTGAGAATTGCGGTTTTCTATCCTGTGGCTTCATGCCTGGAAGTGGCTGAGAATCAGTGGACCGGACCCCCAGAAGTACTCATTTATGGGACCAGACCTGTGCTTACACAAGTCCACATTTAAAAAGCTTTTTGAATGTAAGCATCTGAGAGTGCCTCTTTGTGCTCAATTAATAGTGCTTATTCTGTATTTCATAGCAATATTTATTTTTATTTTCATCAGTCTGTGCATGCTGCACACCATACCCAAACCCTGAGCTAAATGCATAATTATTATTTTACTGTTACGTGTTTCAATGTCAATCACTACAGCACTATTTACATTTTCAACAAGATTAATTGGTTTACTCAATGGGGAAAAGTGATATTTCACCAACTGGGAAATGCATACCAGGGAGGATAAGGCTGAAACTGTCAACACTGAGCATGTACAGACAATTATTTTTTGATCCCTAAGGATTATGGGCACATTATATGAGAGTGAGTTTCCACAAAAACAGGTCTTAGAGTTGATAATTCATAAAATCATAGAATAGGATGGAAGGGATCTTAAAGATCGTCTGGTTCCAACCCCCCTGCCATGGCCAGGGGCATCTTCCACAAGACCAGATGGCTCAGGGCCCCATCCAGTCTGGCCTTGAACACTTCCAGGGATGGGGCACCCTCAGCTTTTCTGGGTAACCTGTTCCTGTGCCTCACCACCAGTGAAGAATTTCTATCTAATGTTGAGTCTAAACCTACTCTCTTTCAGCTTCAGGCCATTTTGCCTTGTCCTATCACTATGTGCCTTTGTAAAATGTCCCTCTCCAGCTTTCCTGGAAGCCCCATTTACATACTAGAAGGAGTTACAAGGTCTCCCAAGAGCCTTCTTTTCTCCAGGCTGAACACTCCCAACTCTCTCAGCCTTTCTTCACAGAAGTACTCCTGTCCCTGATCATCTTTTTGGCCTCCTCTGGACTCACTCCATCAGGTCCATGGTCTTCTAATGCTAGGATCCCAGAGCTGGACACAGTACTGCAGTTGGGGTCTCATGAAACCAGACTAGGGGTGAGGAATCCCCTCCCTTGATGTGCTGCCCATGTTGCTTTTGATGCAACCCAGGACACAATTGGCTTTCTGGACTCTGAGCCCAGGCCACGTTGAGCTTCTCATCCACCACCACCCCCAGTTCCTTCTCCTCAGGGCTGATCTCATATTAATTCTTACTATTTTTTTTTGATGGATAAACATTGCTGCAATCTGGCTGAACTCAACCATTAAACTTTGTCTCATTTATGACATCTCCTATGCCCAGAGTAAATGGTTTTATTATGTATAATTTCCTATTGGTAACACCTATGGGGGAGTCAGCACACCTCCTTCTCTTAGTAACATGGTCTGGATAACTGCAAGAGGAATGTAAGAGTAAACAGGGTGGGTGAATGGAATACCCAAAACTGGTTTGGAGGATGTTTGCCTGAAAACTGGTACGGCTAAAGCAGAAATCAAAAAGAACAAAGTTTGCTTAACAGGAATATTTGCTGGTTTCAATGGTAACTAGGGAGTTACCTAGAGACTTCTGGGAGCTTCAAAACAAAAAGAAGAGGTAGCTTGAAAAGAACTTTAAAAGAAGCATGAAACCTTGCTACAACAGGGAGAGAGAAATGGGAACAGAGCAGCATCAAAATGGTGTTTGCCAGTGCTGGAGGCTGCCCCCCCACCACCACAGCCTGTGTCCATGACGGTGCATCCTCCCTGCTGGAAGCTGTGTGTATCCACTGCTGTTGGGACACACCTTGGACATTCATACCTGGCTCCTGGTGATTTTTTTTTTCTCCACCTGCAAATTATGCACCTGAACAAATCAGGACAGGCTTGCACAGAGCTGGAGGCCCCACATATCCCAAGGAAAGTGCTTGTAAACAGGGACCTGTACCCCAGAAGAGGCAGACCCTCGTACACTGCCTGTGAGTAGGTTTTGTGTGTGCAGTAACCGTGTGAATGTGGCCATGGGCATTCGAAATTTTTGGGGCCTAGCAGCGAGAAGGCTGTTTAGAAAATTGTGAGCACTTGCTATCATTTGGTACGTGACTGGTATTGTGGGTTATCTCTTCTTTTGTTGATATCGATCCTGAATGTATAGCTCACTGATTGCCAGTTAATTATGTACCATTAATAAATCAATAAACTGCTTCAATTCTGATTTCATTTAAATCATGTGACTTAGCCAATTTTTTCCTGTGACAGCACTACATGTAAAATTCACATAAAGGACGATAATATATCTAGATGTATCTAGTGTATGCCTACTTTATTTAGCACATCAATTTAGATCTTGGTTTTTAGCACCATGGCTCAGGCTAGCATGTTTTGACAGCAACATGGGCTTTGTTCCTCAACTGATCCTGTTGTTACGTTATGTGCGTCTCACTCCAATAACTCCTTCAGTGTGGCTATTTTCATAAACCCATTAGAAAATGGCTATAATATCTCTTTTTGTCTAGAAGTTTTGATCTTTAATCAGCAGTATAATCTTTCATAGTATTTTAGCATTTGTTGTCTTGTGCTTCAACCAAATTTCCATTAAAACTTCAAGTGCCTCTTTGAATTGGAAAGCACATCTGGGAATGTGCTATTCTGCTCACTCTGTGTTGATAGCCATAATCACTTTCTACCACATCTCAGTCTGAGCCATAGCTCTGGCAATCACTCTCTGTGCTTTGTCTGAAAGTGGCCAATTAAAAAAAATAAAATAATCTTATTTGTCTTTATAGTATCTGGTGATAGACTTTGCACTTCTATCAGATACATTTTTGCGCTCCACCAGATATCCCCAATATTTGTCTAGTTTGCATATTATATGTTAATAAAATTAAAAAATGTTTTGTCAGTCAAGGCTCTACATGAAGGCCAAAGAATGAGGAAGGCTTTCAAAAAGCATTCACTCTCTGAGTATATATTGCTTTTGAATACCCAGGTTTAGAATTACAGAATTAATGGCTATTTTGAACTTCTGCTGCTGTTAGTTAAAATGTGCTTTGTGTCTCAACCCTGAAACACTAATTCGGGCTGTGAACTTTGTTTCTGTGGTTGAGGTGGTGTTCAGAGATCCCTCTGAGACAGCGTTGCATAGAGAACTGCTTCATTAAAATTGTCAGTTCTGGCTCTAAATGAGTCCCTTGAAAATGAATTCCACTCTACAATAAGAAAATGCTTTCAGGGATGTAGTTCATAAGGACTGTTTCTGCAGGTGAGCGAAGCTAAAGGCTTTGACACATGTATGTTTTGCTGTCTCTAGCTAATGACTTGTAAAGGATGAGAATATGGGAATTCTAACATTCATTGCTAGTGATAAAGGATACCCATTAAATAATTTCAGTAAAGTGTTTCAACTTTGTGAAACATCTCTTGGAAAATACCAGAATAATATTTGGTTGATAAAAGGCTCGTGTTGCTCATCTGCAGGCTGTGATTTCAAGCTAAACTAATAAACCAGAGGAGCAAGATTTAGAAGAAGCAGACTTCAATGCCTGTTAGAACATTATGTGAAAAAAAAAAAAAAAAAGAAAAGAAAAAGATATTCAGGCCTTGGTATGGTTGTTGAGGCAGTTTTAGAGGAAAAAAATACCATTTAGAGTTGAAATATTATTCAAAAGTAAGCTGGAATAGCACCAATGTAGATGCTGTCATTTTGCTTAATGTTTGCATTTTAGCTCATGGAAGTTATCTGTCTAGAAAACTTGCAGGTTATTTTGAAAATTGAGAACAATACATGCAGGTGAAATTCTTGTCAGCGGGGTGCTTTTGCTGCTGCAAACCTTCAGACTTCATTTAGTAGCAGTCTGCCCCGTGAATCACCTTCCCTCTGGACAATGTAACATGGACGTGTACTGAGAAAAAGTCTGCTGGGTTAAATTTCATGACCTCAATAGGCTATTGCTTGTGCATGAGCAGATTAATCTATAATCAGGAGCATTTAGGAGTTCTTTCTGTTATTGGGTGTTTTGTGACCACTGTAGTGACTTCTCTGTTCTTACACCCCACAACAGAAATTCAGCACAACCTTTTATACTAACTGGCAAAACGATCCAGAGCTGTGCAGGTTATGGAAGCAGAACTGCCCTTCAGTGACACTAGGAATGGGCTCAGGCTCGATTCAGGCTGGTGGATAGAGGCTTTCCTTCAGCTCGGTAGAAAGCTGGAAGTTTGTGGTCAGGCCTGCCCAGCAATTTCTAAAACACTTTCACAGAGTTGCAGCCTGTGCACGCTGCTGTGTGGACTTGGAAGACTGTTTCTGGGAGCTGCACAGAGAAGTCTGCATGTTGATAGATATTGTATTCATCCTGGCAGGGGCCATTCAAGCTTAGTTATTTGTATAAACTATGAGCATTTTCTATAAAGCAAATAAATGGTTGTTATGGCTCAATGCAGATGGCATCAGTACCTGGCTTTGGGCTTATGAAATGCATATATGTATTTCCATAGATAACATTTCTCACAGTTTAACAAACTATTAGAAAGAGCATTATGGAAGATTTGTATGCTGTGTACATATTTCCGAGACCTGAATTCTGCCCTTGGGGAATTGACACTGCTGCTGCTCAAAGGAGAAGCTATCAAGGGAAAAAATATTGAAAATCCAAACACGAGCAAATAAGAGATGTTTTATTTCCCCTTCCCCCTTCTCCATTTGCAAAAGATTGGAAAATAACTGATATTGCAACTGTAGTGGCATAAGCTACCGAGAAGAAAAAGGGATCAGAGAAAATGCAAATAATATTAGTGCTTTGCTTTGTATTATATCTTCATCCTAACCTGCTGGAATTGCAGTTGTATCTGTGGCTCAGACAATGGCAGGGTTCTTTTTTTTTTTTTCTAGATTAATGTTATTTTTCTTTCCGTTTTCTTTATAGGCTATAAATTACATATCTGCAAATTTTCTGTAAGGTACTTCCAGAGCAACTGGAAATATATTTTTATAGTGCATGTAATTGCTGTTCTTTTGGATTTCCTTACCCTATAACTTGAGTATATTCTAGATTCCATATATGAATATTTCTTATATTTAGAGATTCATTCTCACCATGTGCCTAGAAGATAGACAAAGAACATGCAAGAGAAGAATAATTTATTCCATATTTAATTAGGTGAGAACTTGGAATTTTCATGAGAATATTTCTCTTGAATTCAAACATTATATATTAAAAGGCTCAGCCCTACACTTTTGTCATTTGGACAGCACAGGTAATTTCTCATTCTGAATCTTTGCATGCTGAGAACTCAGAGATTTGTGCAATAAAATGCACAGGTTGTTTCAATGGTAATTACTTTGTGGTTTGCAGCATTAGAGTAATGCTACCAAAGTGTATATTTTCCTGAGGTGCAGCTATTGCTGCGAGAGGTGTACAATAAATGGATTTTGTGGCATGACCTTGGAATTTCTTGCCGTATGTAGCAATATTCCTTATTGTCAGCCCTTAGTTACGGTTTGCTGCTCATGATTTGGAATTAGTCAGCGCCTCATTGAAAGCCTTAATTCAGCCATGGCAAGTGGGAATCTCTGTGATGTTTTGTTGGTTTTAAAGGGCCTTTGCAGAAATGCAGAAGTTTATCAGCACAGTCTGTTTTGAGGTTTTGGTGCGTAAGAAGAAAAGTTAGATGTCTGACATGGAAAGGAAATACCCAAGGAAATGAAGTATGTTTGGGGCAATTTCAAGCACTCTTCTTACTGGTTTAGTTACTGAAAACTTCTTTTTTTTTTTTCCTGGCAGCCGTGTCATCTCCCACGCTAAATAACCCTCCAGTACTCTGCTCCTATTGCACCTTGTAGATTGAAACCCAGTGCGAATAAATAAATGGCAAGTCAGATGGTATCTGCTTTAATCCAGGGCACTAGAAATAGAGACATGACTTTTAATGCAGGCACAGGCACAGCCCCTGGCTGTAAATGCTATATCAACTCCTGCTGCTTTTTTTCCCTCCTCCTGCCCCTCTTTCCCATGAATAAAGTCATGATGGAAATTGTGCCACAGCTACATCTTCACTTGGGTGATTTGTCCTCTTTTGGCTGCTACTGAGTAACTCTGGGATGCAGACAGAAAGATCACTGCAAATGGATGTTGTTAACCTGTGGGTAACACCACAAACTCAGAAAAATATGTGTTGCAAAATGTTACCAAAGAATTCACTATCTTTGTGGGCCTTAGAGTTATTAGAAATGTGATGATAAATATTTAGTTACTACACCTTTTACAGTCACAGACTCAGAATCTTTAAAATCTTCAAAAGTACCTCAAATTTATGTTTAAAAACATACAACAGGAAGATATGACATCTGTCATCTATGTATGTCAATACCTCCTTTGGATGGTGGATATCTGCAGTGTCCAGCTTAGCAGATCCACCAAGAAGCTGATTTAAAAGCTTTTGATTTTTACATATAGATAATAGTTGCTGATGCTGAACTGATATTTCCAAAACTGCTGTCATTTGAGCGTTAGTCCTGCATTGTGGTAAAGGTACATAGCATTTCCAGCCATGCTATGCTGAACATATACAATGCACAATGTATGTTTGTATAGACAATATCATATCACATTCATGCATACCTAAGATATTGCATGTGAACTTTACAGTGGCAGATGTGTTGGAAAGGTTAAGCCTGCTTATAAGGCTTACAGAGAAATATTTTGATTCTGACTATATCACAGCGTTATAGGGAGAGCATACAGGGATCCAGGGAGTGTGTGGAGCATGGCAGTACCTTTGCTAAAGTATAAAATTGCTTCTTGAGATTTCTGGAATAGAAATAACCAGGCAGTATTTCTAAATGCCAAACAACTACACAAGAAACATCCAGAAGGCCAGACATTAGAAAATCCCTTTTATCCGAGAAAGCAACCTTCACTTCTTATAAATCTTAGCTCACTGATGTAACTGCTAGTGGAAGCAGAGACGGAGCTGGACCTCTGTTGAAAAGCAGATTTAAAGGGCTCTAACTAGAAGAAAATAAAAATCTTATCCTCCAGAGGGCTGAGGGAGGTTTTTTCTTTTTTTCTGTTGCCCCTTGCCTTTTTGTTTGTAGATATGGAAATTGGGAATAGATGGTAGTTGAGGTGAGTGTGTGTGTTGCTGTGCAAGACATCATATCCTTTGCTTGACTGTACTTGTGATTTGGCCTTGAGTCATGGCTGGTTTTCCAAGATCTTTCCTTTCCAAGGACAATGGCATCAAAATTCTCCACAGCGCTGTCGTTCCACTTTCGCTGTCCCTGTGGCAGCAATGCTGTGCACATAATGAATTTAGGGTCAAATTGCAAACTCCTTATTAAACTAGACTACACTGGTTGCATTGTATTGTGAGTAGTTAGATGGAGTTAGAATAAAGTTTTTATGAGCTTCTGCATTAAGATTTTCCTTTCTTGGTATGAGGTCCCAATCCTCACCCTGATTGCCAGTTTTCAGGTCCTGGTCTTTTGCTGCATTTTGGGATCTAAATCTGAGGAGCACACAGAGCAGTGCATAAAGTATATTCATAAATCTCATGAAAATAGACTTTTAAGTTAATTAGCAGATGGCTTTTCAATCCCTCTGGTGTGCCTGGTTTAGCAACTTTGCATTCATGTGAGTGATCCCATTGACTTCAGTGGGAGTCTGTATGAAAGGCTGTGCGCTCTGGAGCCTTTTGCCAGCAGCTGGCAGGACTTAGAAGCGTATTTCCTTCAGTCTTTTCTGCAGATGTGAGAATAAAAAGATATCTTTATCCAAGAGGCAACGCTCTAGAAACCTTCCTAAGCTCAGTGTCAGCCTATTGTCTGCTGTTAAGAATGGGGCTGCTGACATTAGAGAAGCACAAAAAAGCAGCATAACACTTGTGGGCTCTACCAGCAGTAGACCTGTGAATTAAGGCAGGATGTTGACTCCGATATCATTTTTTTTTTCTCTTTAGAAGCCACAGGCCCCCTTTAGAAGTGCTGTCTATAAGCTATTTTTCAGTAAGAGCATATGTTAATAGCATTAATTGGGTTTTGATTCTTGGAAAAGTTAAGGAGAGGGGCTTAGCAGAATGGCTCCCTACTGGACTTCTGGAGGGCTGACTTTGTCCCATTTGGGAGATGAGTTGACAGTGTCTTTTGGGAGAGGGTCCTAAAGGGAAAAGGGGTCCAGGAAAGCTGAACATTTTTCAATGAGGAAATCCTAAAGTTTCGGGAGCAGGCCATCCCAATGTGCCATAAGATGAGCTAGAGGAAAATAGTACTGGCCTGTCTGAACAGAGACTTTTGGCTGGAACTCAGGGAAAAAAGGAGAGTTTATGACCTTTGGAAGAAGGGGCAGACCTCAGGAGGACTACAAGAATGTCATGAGGTTAGGCAGAGAGAAAGTTAAAAGGGTGAAAGCCCAACTAGAACCTAATCTGGCAGCTGCCATAAAAGACAATAAAAATGTTTCTATAAATACATTAGTAGCAAAAGGAGAGCTGAGGAGACTCTCCATCTTTTGTTGGATGCAGAAACATACTGACAAAGGCTGAGGAAAAGGCTGAGGTACTTAATGTCTTCTTTGCCGCAGCCTTTTACAGTAAGACCAGTTGTTTTCAAGGTACTCGCCCCCTGAGCTGGAAGACAGGAACATGGAGTAGAATGAAGCCCCAGTAAACCAAGAGGAAATGGTCAGTGACCTGCTACACACCCTACATGCACAAGTCTCTGGGCCCGGATGAGATCCACCCAAAGGTACTGAGGGAGCTGGTGGAAGTGCTCACTGAGCCACTTCCCATTATTTACCAGCAGTCCTGGCTAACTGGGGAGATCCCAGTTGCCTGGAGGTCAGCAGATGTGTTGCCCACCTACAGGAAGGGCTGGAAGGAGGATCTGGAGAACTACAGGCCTGTCAACCTGACCTAGGTACCAGGCAAGCATGGAGCAGATCATCTTTAGTGCCATTGTGCA
Organism: Oxyruncus cristatus; assembly: GCA_013399855.1. NCBI lineage: Eukaryota > Metazoa > Chordata > Aves > Passeriformes > Cotingidae > Oxyruncus > Oxyruncus cristatus. The sequence goes on along the minus strand of VXAY01002926.1, from coordinate 1,068,856 downwards.
GCAAGTACAGGACAACCAGGCCCAGCCAAGACGCATTTGGGAAATGTAGATCCAGCTTAACCAACCTGTCTCATCCAGCTGGTGGCTGATCATAAGTGTCTTCCCCAGCGGTCAGTACTGGGGCCAGTTGTATTAAATATCTTTATCAGTGATCTGGACAAAGGATCAAGAGTGCCCTCAGTCAGTTTGCAGATGACACCAAATTGGGCAGGAGTTTTGATCTGCTGGATGGCGGGAAGATTCTGGACAGGCTCATCAATGTGCTGAAGTCAATTTTATGAGGTGAGGTGCCAGGTCCTGCACTTGGGTCACAACAGCCCCACACGGTGCTGCAGGCTGGGGACAGAGTAGCTGGAAAGTTGCCTGGTGAAAAAGGCCCTGGGGGTTTTGGTTGACAGCAAGAAGGACAGGGGTCAGTGTGTGCCCAGGTGGGTAAGAAGGCCAGTGGTTTCCAGGCTTGTATCAGAAACTGTGTGGCCAGCAGGGCCGGGGAAGTGTGCTTGCCCGTGCTATCCCAGTGTGCTATCTCACTGTGCTTGGCACTGGTGAGGCTGCACCTTGGGTTGGCAGTGCTGGGTTAATGGATGGACTCGATTTTAGAGGTCTTTTCCAACCTAAAAAATTCTGTGAGTCTACCATACTTTTTGATCCGTAGAGAGATTAAAAGGCTCGGTCTAATATAAAAGTGCTACAGGGGGGGAGAAATTGGAAATAAAAAAGCAGACAGAATGGAAGGACTTCTTTAGTGTTACAGTCCTTGTATACCAAGGCATGCTGGAGTGTCCGTCTTGTTCTTTGTGTGCTCCAGACGGAGAAGTGTCTGCCCAAACTTACAGAATCGCTCCTCTCTTTCAACATCACAGGCACAATGCTGTCTGTGTCAGAGCCGGAGGCAAACTTAAATAGCTGTAGATATATAAAGGAACAAAGTGAAGGAATCTTTTGAAGCCCAGAAACCACTTTGAATAATTTAGGGACCTTCCTTATCATCCTGCTGTTTACCTTGGCAGTTTAGATGTACAGATTCAGTGGCTTTGTCAGAAAGAAGTCAGAGGTTGGGTGAATGGAACAGCTCAAGTTTGGATTTTTTTGTAGTCTGTTATGCACAACCTCTTTCTCCCCCGTTTGAAATAACCAGACTTTTCTGAAGATTTTAGGTATTTATGAATTATGAAGAGCACTTAACATAAAGGTTTTGGTTTTTTTCCTGAAATTTTTTAATTCAAATGGTGTTGAGCTCTCAGCAAGTAAGTTTATGACAACAGATTTGCATTTTGCAGTTTCATGCAAATGTCTCATTTCTTGCAAAATACCTTTACTTTGTATTTTGTACCTAAAGTTGAAAATCTGTCTTTTACTGAACAAAGTGAGAATGCTTTTGGAGAAGAGGTGCACAGAGGCTTCAAATATTCATGAAAGTCTAAAAATGACTGCTGACTTTTGTTTACTATAGATTGCATTGGCTTTCACAGCGATGAGAATTGGCTTTTAAAAGAGAAATCCAAATCCCTCCAAACGCTTCATTTTGGGAAGGAGGGGGAGAACCGACACTGTCTGATGATTTGTTTTCATGAGATGTCTGCATTAGCTCTCAAATTACAGAGCTGATTTGATGGAAAATTGCAAGAGGCTGCTCATTTGTGACTGACCCTGCCATCTAACAAGAAGATAGACCTTAGGCATAATTGGGTTGATGCTGATTTGATCGCACACAAAAAAAAAGCTTAAAATAAGTCTTAGATCTGCAGAAGCAAGGCAATGCTCCATCCTTAAATTGCCCCTTTTGTTGGTTGTCACAGGATTTTGCTACACTGGATGACTGCTTATTGGAAATCATATGCCTCCTTCAGTGGATTGAGGATAAAGGGATTTTTATTGTTGCTTTGTGCTTCTATATATTGTATGGATGTAAAGAAGTATTTGCCCAACATACCCAAAGAAATGCCACGCACCTCACACTGCGTTACTTTAGTGGAAGCAATAAATCTAGTGAGATTAGACTCCCTGAAAACTTCTCACCCACACAAGTATCCTTGTATTAGGAACAGGTGAAATATTAAATTTGGCTAATAAAAGTAACATGAGTTTTGAGTATTTATGGGGAATTCCTGCTATGGATCTGTTTTGTTTTCACTGGTAATCCAAGAATGTGTGAGACCACGAACAGGGAGCTTGGGAAGGAGACACAGTGCTTATTTCACTGTGTATCTTATACACCATGGAAGACAGATCCAGATATCCCATGCTGCCGCACATACATGAAGGCAGCCAGCATAATCTGGGGTGTCTGGAAGACTTGTGGTGGCAAGGCTGGTTTTATAAAGCAGAGAATGAGGGCTGGGAAATCTGTGAGATGTGTTAATTCAGCACCTCTCCAAACTGGCTCCTCTGCTCCTGCGGAGCACGGCCAGCCAATTAAACCGCCTCCACTCAGCCACACGGTCGTGCTCCGACACTCATGCGGATGCAGAGGATTAGAATTTGCAACTGCCTACACAGGTGAAAATTTTATCCAAACATCCTGCTGCTTAAGGACAGAGATTTCTTGCTTCCAGAAAGGTTGAGAATCTCACTACTTTGTGCTAATAAGGGGCTTGCAGAAACATTTTGCGTGAGGCCGAGTGTATTTTTGCTCAGAGATCTGATTAGACATGTATACAAAGCAAACTTTCCTCTAAACACAAACTGGTATTTTAAACCGCTGTTGTTCTGAGGCCTTATACATTGCAATGGAAAAGATTTTTAAGACTCATCCTCACAGCATCATGAATGATGCTGCAAATAAGTTTCAGCTATATTTTAGCATAGTTGCAGCAAGCATTGCTGTGTTTGTGACAGACTCCTCCCTTTGATAAGGGAGTAAATTTGCATGGCTGAGTTAAGCCCTCTGAAAATAAGGGCTTACAATGAATAAAACACCAATGTACTGTACCCCTTTAATTACCATAGTTCTAAGGCAGCATAGTTATAACATGTAATTAAATTTCATTGTATAAATGGAACATGGGCTGTGGTAGGCACATCTTTCATCTTTTGATGTATAATGACATTCAAAATATTCTCTAGTACTCAGTTGATAAACAACTTGAAGAGTCAGGGTCTACAGAGTAGCTTGTTTGATTTTAAATTTGTAAGATTGGCACGTGGTCTCTTTTGACGATACTGCATTCTGATGTGATCCATTTATCTAATGTCATTAACAGTACATGCTGAATGTACAATTAAGCTTGAAACTGTCAATGTCAGTGGCTGTTAAAAAAGGGTTGATAAAAATGAGAAGAGGAACCGCTGTTTTGTAATAAGCATCTGTGTTGCTTTTAAGTCAAGAAAAAAAAATCAATGAATTTCAATATATTGCTGTCTTCATTGCCAATGTAATTCAATAAATATGTTAATTCACTTTTCTGAACACTGAAGAGAGTTGAGAGCTTTTTGTGTCATTTATTTTTGTCAGTTCTGTTTTATTTTTTTTAATTTTAGTTAGACTTCCAGCTTAAGTCTAGTAATAAAAATGCTATTACATTGAAGTAGAGAGGAAATATTCCTATATCTCAGATTTTTAATGAATCACAGGGATTTTTCTTTATTTGTTTGTTATCTTTGAACTTGCAAGCCAGCAAAAAATGGATGTATACTTTTATCTTTAACAATTCTCTTCCTTCTAGAATAAAATGGGAGCACTTTGAGGTTCAACAAATCATACAATTGTCAGTCCACATGCTAATTTCAGCACAGAAATTTCTTCCTAACCACATTGCTGGTCTTTACCATGAAACATGATAAATTGACTTCATATATTTTCAATCCTATTTAGGAATTTGCATGTTCTGAACTTGCATTAATCAAATCTGAAGCGTTTCTTTAAGAACTCTTTGACATAATGCCATTATCTGGTAGAGAATTACATAAACTGAGATGAGAAATACCTGTATTTATATCTCTCTACAACTGTTCCCTTGTTTTTTAATAGTTACATCTGTTTCCTAAAGAAATTATTAATATATTGGTAGGTGCAACCATATAGGAAAGGCACAGAAATCATTTCAACTATTGTAACAACCTTTGCCATTGTGGTTTCCAGAAAAACTAGTAGGTGTGCAAGTGCTGGAAAAGAGATGGCAACTTGTGGGTGTGCAGAGCCGTGAGCTCCAGTGTGTCTTGCCATCAGCTCAGTTGCTGTATTTTGGAAAAGACTGAAAGGTGGTTGCTGAGTGAGTGAGAAAGAGCCTGTGTTTGAAGTACAGAATCTCCTCAAGGCATCTACGTATTAGACTTTTCTTTTAGCGTGTGACATCTGTTGAATGTACATTGTCAGCGTATCAGACCTCTTCTGATCTCTTCTGATTCTTCTCTCTTAGTGCTTTCCTGATTAAGCCTCTAAATAAGAGCCAAGAAAGGTAATATTATCTAAATCTATATATGTGTATATATTATATATATATTTTCTTTTGTCAAGTTAGTGGCTGTGGCTTCTTAGACCATGTATCACTAGAATATCCATCTGGAAGCAGTTATTCAAACCAAGGACTTGTGAAAAGACAGGAGATAGACAAACCTGCAGTTCATACAGTTGCCCCTCATCAGTTAATATTCCAGGTAATACGATAGCAACAGATTTGCCAGCTGAACTACTTTCATGCTGGTGAAGGTTTTCAAAGGTGACAGTTCTGTGGCTCTAAAAATGCTTTGCCATTTTTATTTTTTTTTAATAAGATTGATGTTAACCAAGATGAATAAACACGAGCAAAACCAGAAATTAACTAAAGGAAACCCCATTTAGGGACTTTGATGCTGTATCATCTCCATTCCACTTTCCAGAACTGTGGTTCTGACAGCAAGTGTTATAAACACAGCAACAGAGGGTGGAAAAGAGTTAGTAGTGCTTATGTTTAAGACAGGCAAAGGCAAGCTGGTAAATCTGATCTGAGAAAAAGGGGAAGACAATGGTATGAATATAACCAAGATGAATCATACAAGTGACCTGAAAAGCTTTGCTTTGTTTTGTCCTCTTTTATTTTTGAAGGAGAACTGACTTTCTAGACAGGAAATGGAGGCCATGCAATCAAGTGGACATCAGTAAATCGTTGGTTGGTCTATATAAGAAACTTTTAATTTAACTTTCAGAGTACAGACTATTGAAGGAATTGTAAAGTGAATATAATGTCTTAATAGACTGTCAATGGGTGTTGTGGGTTTACCAGGCCACCCTGGAGTTAAAAATGGTTAATTCCAGGTAGATTTCTGGAACAAAGCCAATCACAAGTTTTAGTAACACCTCTGCGAATGACATGTTTAAGAAAACGGAAGAGAAGATGAATTATGCAGAAGAAATTCCAGCCTGGAGGAGAACAAGAGGTAGAAATGGAGCCTCCAAGGTCAGTGTAGCAGGAGCAGGGAGGAGAGGCCTGGGGGGGCCCCCTCTCCCCATCCAGCAGGGGAAAAGACTTAAAAAATAACCCCCCTGCCACCTGTGGGAGATTATTTGAAGTGAAGAGACCTTCCTGCAGCTCATGGAGGAGCCTGTGCCACAGCAGAGGAGTGCACAGAGGAAGCTGTAACTCCGTGGGAGGCCTAAGATGAAACAGAGTCTTGCTGGAGACCTGTGGCCCTTGGAGAGAGAAACCCACACTGGAGCAAGTGTCCCGGGTAGGATTTGTGATCCCAGTGAGGGATTTTGCTGCTGTAATTCATTTGTGACCCTAAAGGACAGCAGATTATGGAAGAACTGTTGTCCGAGGGTAGACTCACGCTGGAGAAGCTCATCCAAGGCTGTCTCCCGTGAGAAGGGACCCCACAAGAAACAGGGGATGGACTCGATGCCATTATCCCCTGGAACAGTGGTGAAGACCCTGGTGCAGCAAGCTGTCCCCTTGCAGTCCCTGGAGGACCTCACCAGGCCCAAGTACCCCCCAGCCTTCAGTCCTGGCCCGGCAGGGAGGAGCAGGGACAGTCCTGCGGGCGACGTGCAGCAGAGAGAAAGAGAGAGAGAGATTTCCAGCTACGGCCGATCGAAGTTGTCACCCTGGAGATAATAGAAGGAAACTTTCAAGTGCTGCAAATTTGATTTAGAGGAACTGTAAACCCTGAAATTAAAGAAAAGACTTTTCTCCTCCTGGACTGATACAGGGGAGAGGGATAATTTTGTAAACACATAACATTTGCTTCATAATTTTACCTAATTAGGATTGTTGTATATATTATTCTTTAGTTTTTATCCCGGTAGTAATAAATTTAATATTATTCCTCCACATCAAGTCTCTTTTGTCTGTATAAAACTTATCTCATAGCAATTGTGTAAAAGGTTTAAAAAAAATTAGCCCAGAGTAAACCCACGACAATGGGTAACATTAATGAAAGAAGTACTTGGACTGAGCTTTGTAAAAGAATTTCTGAAGTTTTTTTTTTTTTTGTAAAAGATCTCGCTAAATATTCTTACTGTTGGCTATAGGACAAATACTAAGATAGTAATGACAGAAAACTGAGCTTCTTTCCTGATAAAAAGAGAAGAGGAATATTACAGTGAAAACAACGTACAGCTCTGAGAAGTAGAACGATAAAATCATATGAATAATTTGGAGTGAAAGTTCGTACAATCAAGGACTAAGAACTTGACTATTATTAGAACATTCTCAGTAGGAAATGGCAGAGGAGTGTTTGTATGTACTTTTTGTCCTTACCATGGTGTTACCATAAAAGGCCATGAACAACATTAGTAGGCATCTATGCAGGACATGGAGGAAGAGAGAAACGAGTAGCAATGTACACAGTGCTAGCAAAACATCGCCTGAAATACCTACATGATTTTCTTTTAAATGTATTGAAGAAAGTTTAGTTGAAACTGGAGGATGGGATAAAAAGGCTGATAATAAGATTAGAGGATGAAGTCTTTTGGCAGTGAGGAAACTAGAGGAGGACATCTTATTTAGGCTTGCATCTCTCCTTGAGAGATGAGACCTGATATGCAGACCATACGTGATGATGCAGCTGATGTCTGTCAGTATGTTGTTGGTAAAAGACCACGGAGAGAAAAGGGCTGTTTAAGGTGAATGCCAGCATTAGCATGAGACTCGTGAGTAGGTCCAGAAGCAGACTTAGAGGATCCTTACGAGACTTTGGGCTCTGGAGCCACCTTCCAGATAGGAACTTTGAACAAAACGGTGAGAAAGGGAAGTTTGATATATTTATATCAGAGGAAATGTGTTAATACGCAACATACATTAGAGGAAATTCCTTTCATTCTTCTTGCCCTATACTTGGCTTTAAACTCGTTTGCTATGCTGCCTGTTACACAAAATTGCACTTCTGTTGATGGTGTCAGGTACTTGTGAGATACTTAGGTGTTTCAAGGAAAAAATTGTGGAAAGAATCAATATGCACTGCTGATTGTGGCATCTTATTAAAAATATGTGGCTATGGGGGCTACAGCTACATTGTCTGACCCTGCAGCTGAGCAGCAGAGAATGATCCGTTTCCAGTCGACAGCCAACCAAATGTGCACTGACTCCTGTAAATGTTGTAGCTCATGAACTATCCATATGGTAGGTGTGGAAGAGTATTAGCTGGGGCAAAACAGTAGCAAAGACCTTCCTGATGTGTTGCCTGTGCAGGCCAAGTTCCAGCGCCCAGAAAATTTCTGTACCATGGTGTAGTTAACCAGCAAAGGGAGCTTTAGGGCTCCCTCTTCGACAGGGAATGTGGCTTGGTGAGGACATGAAATATAAATTGTATTACCTTATGTTACCTCTGCTGTAAAGCAGTAGGTCAAATATTAGTCTACTGTAGAACGAAAGAAGAAAAATAAGTATTTTTAAAAAGCTTGGTAAGCTGCTCCTGAATAATTTTGTCTTAGAAATCATAGATTTCTGAAAGGTTTTCACTGTCTTTGATTTCACTTTAGTGAACAAAAGAAAATAATAATGAATAGAAAGATCTTGTAAGGTATACTATTCTGAAAAATATGACCTTTTTTTGAGATTTGATAAAATATATAACAAATTTAGAATCTTTGCATTTAGACATGAAATTCAAGAATTTTTTCGTCATATTGAATACAGACTCAGACTGTATTAGGTTTATTCTTTATAAATCATACAGGTTTTAATTTCTTTTTCTGTTTTACCACTTACCCCAGGATTTATTTCTTTGTATTCATTTTCAAATAAGCACCTTTGCCCCTCTCCCTTACACCCACCGTGTAAGGGAGACGCTGTTTGTAACCATTCATAAGCCAACTTAAAGCTGCACTTCAGATTCCTTCTTGAAATTCTCCTCCGTGAAGCACACAAAGTACGCTCAGGGAACTGGGCTGTGTTTAGTATTTCGTGCTGTTTAGCCTGGTGTTACCAAGCCCTTACTCCATGTATCCATATCTGTATGCCATGAATTCTCCTTGGGGGAGAGTTTTTTTATACTGTTATTTTATTTTATATGTGTATGTAATATGTGATTTATATATTTATAAATTTATAAATGTGTATATATATTTATATATACACATATAAAATACAGTTATATGTAAATATATTGACATGGGGTTTTTTTTGTTGTTGCATGTTTGTATTTTAAACACACTCCCTGAACAATTATTGAGGATGTTGGGCCCTACAGTGATATAAAAGCCCTGAAACTAGTGGTGTAAGATAATTAAAACTACATGCTGTAAGACTTGTGGATCTTATACCACATGTTCCTATCTTTAGGTTCTTGGTGCTATTTGATATATGCTGCTACCTTCCAAAACAATACTGTATGCAATTTTTTTTGGACTTTGCACATAATATTATCCACCTGTAACTTCTGTTTTGAGTTATTTCAGTTTTGACTTTAACCATTCCCTGAAAGGGATGCACTGATGGCCATTATTTAATAAGTCTCATGTTAAACAAAACTATTAAGTTCATATTTTAGCTGCTATTTTTTTGTATAACAGATTATAATTTTTTTTCCATTATTTGGAAGCAATATGATTATTTGAAGAAATGTCCTCGTGTTCTGTACTTCACCTTCACTTACAGTATCAAATGCTCAGACCAGGGTATCCTGTTAAATCAAGAATAAACACTTGATACATTAGTACATCCAACTGATTCAACTGCAGCACATATTTCTCTCTGAAGTGATTTAAAAATTAACTGTTAGAAATTGACTATGATGGAAATCACAGAAAACCAGTTCTAGTTTTCTAAGAATAAGACTTGAAAATATATTTCAATACCCTTAAATAACTATACTTAAGAACATCCCGCTTAATGCTTGGAAATTAACGGTCGTTTTATTCATTTGGAATAGAAATGCCTTCAACCTTTTAGGGAAAGCAAGAGCAAATTACAGACAAATTTTCATTTCACAAGTCATCTTCATCCAGGATAAGCCAGGGCCCCAAGGTCAATTCTTCAATTTGGTATCCTATTTCCATAATGTTATTCTGCAGTGTACTTTCATTATTACTGGAGCACTACTCGCTTTCCTATTAGTTTTATAAATGGCTATGTTAATGCCTTTTTGCAGACAAAACCACCTTTTGTTAATATCCCCATGGATTTCCTAAGGATTAAAATATAGTTTTAAGCAGCCATTGGTTCTATTTATATTTTTTCATTGATGATTAGCCCTTGTCACCTACCCAAAAGTGGCATTGTTCAAACAGAGATCGAAGCAGTTTTTAAGAAGACGTGTTGAGTGATTGGCTTGAATGACAGAAAAGAAATAATTAGAAGCTGAGAACTCAAAGAATCTGTGTAAAATTTAGTAATAGCTAGAGCAATGCAAAAGTAGAGGGAAATGTATTCTGGCCAGGGTGTAGCCCTTTGTTAAGACATGGTGTTCTGCAGATAAAACTGTTTTCTTTGTCTTTCCTGTGCTGATAGTGCAGAGAAGGTACCAGTACAGCTCAGCTGGGGTACAGCTGTTACCGCTAAATCTTGCCAGTTTTGTTTTAGATAATTATATATTTACTTCTACAGTTGTAATAAATGCATACACTGTGTAATATGCAGGACAAAATGGATGGAAAATGTCTACAGTGTTCAGTAGTGTACCTCCTTGCTAGGAGGATTTGTGTTTACTGCTTAGCCAAGTATTGCATAAGAAGTTCTCCTCAGACCTTAGAGACAGTGGAAAACTATGTCTCCTGGGAGCCATATTGATGAAATTTGGTTTTTCTGGTATGTCTTTTGCTAGTAGGATGAATGATTTATGTACATAAAATATAATTTTATTCAAGAAAATAAGTTGAAAGAAGCTATTGATTGATTAACTTGATTTTCCTTAGTCTACATACCTAGTAAACACTGTACAAGCATTTTAGTAGATATAGACACAATGCTGTCCATAGGAGCACAGTATTCTCTTTTGCTTTGGAGTTGAACCTTAGAATAGAATATTTTAGTTTGAAGGGGCCTACACTGACCATCCAGTCCAACTGCCTGACCACGTCAGGGCTGATCACAAGTTAAAGCCTGTTGTTAAGGGCACTGCCCAGCCTGTGGCATCAACCACCTCTCTAGGAAACATCTTCCATGCTTGGCCACTCTTTCAGTAAGGAAATGCTTCCTAATGCCCAGTCTAACCCTCCCCAGCACAGCTTTGAACCGTTCCTGTGCATCCCATTGCTGGATCCCAGGGAGAAGAGTTCAGCATCTCTGTTTCCAGTTCCCCTCCTCAGGAAGCTGTAGAGAGCAACAAGGTTGCCCCCCCAGGCTCCTCTTTTCCACAATCAACAAGCCCAAAGTCCTTAGTTGCTCTTTACAGGACATGCCTTCCAGACCTTTCATTAGCTTTGTTGGTTCCCTCTGGATGCATTCAAGGACCTTCTTTTTTAAACTGTGGGGCCCAGAACCGAACACAGCGTTCAAGGTGAGATCACAGCAACACTGAATACAGTGGGATAATAATCTGTGTTGAGGAGCTGGTTGTGCTGCGTTGGGTCCAAGTTAATACACTTATTTTTGTAACAGAAGATATGACTTAGCAGGAACTTTGTCTTCCTGAGAACAGCTAGCCAAACAACTATGTTTAATTTCTGAAATTGGACTGATAAATGTTTGATACCTGACCCAGACCTGCTGCAGCTGGAACAAAACAAGTAGGCTCAGTACCCTCAAGACAGAGCAGTCCTTTGGCTTTGTTCAGTACAGCTCCCACTTGTGCTTTAATCAGACATTTTAAAAAAGGGAAACCTTTCTGAATGACTTTTTCTTTCATCCTGATATATTTGTAGGTCTTGGAGACATATGGTCTAGTACTTTGTCATGGAGCTCAAGTCCCTCTGACATATTGTCTCTGATGAAGTTATTTAAGTGGAAATTTTCAAACTTGAATGCTTGAGTATATATGACAACTTAATAGGTCTCTACTGAGTATGGTTTGCTGTTGTGCAACTTGGGGTAAGCAGACAATTCAAAATAAAAAAGAGTACTTTAGTACATAAGAATAATTCAGGTTTTTAAAGTATTCTGTACCAGTCTCTGATTGGGAGAAAAATTCAGTGGTCCTTGACATGATGGACACTTGAACTAGCATCCCACACTGTACAGATGGAACCAGTTTAGATACATTTGTATTGTCTCAGAAAGGCTTATTAAAACACATGAAGGACAACATTATTGTCGTTAAGTTGCTTCTTGACCTGCTCTGCATGCATTTAGCTAACTCAGTGCACCTGCTTTTTGGGCTCACCCCAAGTGTCCTGTTCCTATATAGGTGCTGATATGAGCGCCTGTTTTGGACATACACTCTAGGTTCACCTGACCTCAGTTTAGATACTTTGCTGAGTGTGAGTAAAGAACTGACAGTCCCTTCAGAGACAGTGTAGAGAGGCACTTCTTCAGAGTGTAATTCATCCTACCTAAAATTGGAAATATCTTCCAAATGTACTCCTCTCTCTTTCCCTCTTGGAGAGTCTCCTTTTGCAGACTTTCCCTGTAGTGCTCTTCATTTCTTCTAAAAATCTCCATAGGTCTTGTGTCTTCTGGTGTATATATGCTGTCTATTAGTTAAGATACTTTATATTAAAAACTGTCAAAAAAATGAAAGCAATTTCGTATGGTTCCCAAATTAATGACAGTCTGCTTGCACATTGGTTGCTTTCCATTGGCATCTGGGTCCTAGTACAGACTGCCATTCTTAATCATATTTTAATTTTCAAATAAATTGCTTTCATTATCCTTTCATTTACAATACCATGTGTGCATTACTGCTCATTAATGTTTGTCATCTACTTTGCTGAGACTGGGTTTTTAAATAGCCATGGTTGCAATGCAGTAATTAAAGATGATCCATGTTGGTTTTGTAGAAATTATTCTGAAGCCTTCTTACAAAAAAAAAAAAAGGAAACATAAACCCTGAGTGCTGTTAAAATAAAATCCTTAAATGTATGGAAGCAGCTTAGCATAAGGCGTTGCCTTTGGGTAAAAAGAGAGCACTTCTAATTCTTCTACTTGAATGAAGTCTAATGATGGATCTGTATGAAAACTGTATTTCTCTGTAATTACTGTTGGTTTTGAGTATAATATTTTATACTCAATATAAAGCAAGATTTTTGTCATATTGCTTTGCAAAATTTTTATTCCACTGTCTGCTTGTCACTATTAGTTTCTATTCAGTTGATTCCTTCCCCCTTTTTTCTACTCTAAATACCAAAAACACGAAGGGACCAAACCAACATGACAGGGATTTTAAAACTGCAGTTTTGGAACACAATCCCTATGGGACAGAAGCCAAAACAGTAGCAGTAACCTCTGCCCTGATTTTGGCCTAACCACTTTCCATAGGTTGTACATTGTAATATGGAAATGCTTCCTATATCTGCACTTGCAGTTGGTATTTGCTTGCCTGGGACACAGCCTCTGTGACTGATTTTATGCACACTTGAAATTGTGGATCTCCATGTCTGTGCTTATCTGATATTTTTTATTCCTTTGCCCCTTAAGTGACTGTGCTCAGCTTTTAAGATCTGGCCCTTAGGGATCCTGATGTGAGTGTTCAAATGGAATGTCACTACTGATATGGCACAGGAGTAAGGGAAAAATTATACATTATTCAAAGAAATTTAAATGGATTTTTGAGGTATGATGCTCTTTATGAACTGCCAGAGAATTAGTTGTTTTTCTGGTGCTACTATTTTAAAAAGCAACTTCAGGGGATGGCTAACATCCCAGTGTGATGGTGCTTGGCCCCAAGAGTTGGTGCATTCTTCTTGGTGGGACTTGGAACTCGAGTCTTTTGAGTGCTTTTGTGTCTCAGTCTGTGGTCATGGCTGAAGAGGCCTCTCACTTATATCAGGCTTCATTTGTTTCTGAGCCAAAATGGTGAAACACGTTCTGCTTCTTTCAGTCTGTGCCATCAGGTTCTTCCAATGAACCTTGTCAGCTCCCCACGACCAAGATCTTAACAATCTCTCCCTGACTCAGAGCAAAAGGCAAAGTTTGAATAACCAAAATTACTGATGTCCCCAATATTTTTCTACAGTTTATATATCTTCATGGAAGTGTAGAGGAGGGAAAATATTCGGAAATACGCAAGAATAGTGAAGGGGATATATTTGGACATATAATTATTTTGGTGGGTTTACACTCTGGTTAAGATAAATACATAAAATGAAAAGAAGTTTATTTAATTAATGATAATATATTCAAAATAATAATAAATTTGTATATTTTCTTATTTGAGTGATAGAAGAAAATCCAATTCCTCTGTATTTTCTCTTACTTTATTGTTGTAGTCAAGCAAATTGTAATGGGTGTAACACCTCTTCTTAGTGTTCAGTAGCTGAAAAGCCAAACTGGATGAAAACTGATAGTAGCACCTCAGCTAAGGTTAAATCCACTTTTAGTTTGTTGTTCCTGGTTAATCCAGTCATTTAAGCCTCTTGGTTTTTTCCGTATCAAGGTATGTATTTCTTCAATTAAGTGATTTAGATTTTAGTTTAGCCAGATCACCTACAGTATGTGACTTTCTCTTTGGTATCTTTGGAGGAAATCTGTCATAACTACACCTCTAACTTACCTGTCCAATCTCATATACAAGGGCTGGTGAGCGGCGTCAGGTTTAAAAACACTTTTTTCTAAAACTCTGTCCATTTAGTATGAAAAGAAACACTGACTTTATTTGTTATCAGAAAGAATACTTTCTCATATTTGAAATTTTGCTGTTCTCATTAGTGGAGAAAGCATGGAAATATTGGCAGTAGCACCTGGGAGGCTTGAAATGAATGGAAATTTAGGCATGTCTTTATTGGTAACTCAATGCATTAGAGCTTGTGCAGAAGGAGACCGGGTAACATGACATCCTTCAGAAGTACTTGCAACCTCAAATGCAATATTTGTCTTCAATCCATACCTAAACTTTGTGTGAAAAACAGAGAATTCCACGACTGTAAAATTTGTTCCTTCCATTTTCTGAACAAATGTAGATATGAGGGCTCCTAGCTAATGGAATATGTAGGTAGACTTGAGGATGGTTAGTCATTCTTTGGGATGGAACAAAGGTAAACAAATTTATTTTTTAATTTTGGCAGTATATCATTAGGTGATTCATTCTGATGCAGTGAATGTGTCTAAGCATATTCTTTTACTTATTTACGACTTTTTCCTGTGGTGGATAATGATATGATTTTGTATGCACTGATTACAACAGCCACATACAGAAACAGTTACAATTCATCATGATTCTGGATGGCCCCAGAGTTAAATTCTGGTAACTGGATATTCAGAAAACATTATACTAAAAATTCATAATCAGAAGGGATGCAATAAGGCTTTTACTATTCCTGTTCAAGTACATGAAGAGTATCGATACTCAGCCTGGAAATCAGAATGTATGCAGAGGTGAAGAGAGGAGAGAAAAGCAGTAATACTGTTAAAGAAATGTAACGTTGTTGGTTTTGAATAGATTGTCTTATTCTGGTCATAGCTATCAAGGTTCAAGGAACATCCCTGCTCCTGTGAGAAGACATTCCTCAAAGCATTGAAGCTGCTGCAATAGCTTTAGAATAAGCAGCAAACACTTGCTTTTCAGTAATGTAATAGGGATCTACACAACCCTTGTCTTTCTGTATAAGAGGTATCAGTAATGTCAGTGAATTGCTGAGGACCTGCCAACAATGTAGAAAAAGTAATCTTATTTATGTAGATATATTTTGCTGTTTGTTTTGTGATATTAAACTAAGCAGAGCAGAAAATGATAGATGATTTTTTGTGGGTGTTTTTTTTGAGTAACAGTCACTGTCCAGATAAGGTGAGGGCTAAGAGATTTCTCTTCTTCATACCACATAATATGCCATTTTCATTTTGTGCTGCTTATAACCCTCAGTGTCACAGCTTTCTATTCTAGTCTGAATAGTCAATGAAACATTATGAAACCGATAAGAAGAGCTGGTCCCCGTTCCTTGGCAACGGCTGTTAAGCAGAGCTGAGTGCTGTTGATTGAGGAGATTAGCTGCCAGAGATAAACCTCCTCTTTTTGCTGCCCTGCTGCTTATCTTTCCACCCATAACAAGTTGCACCAAATATGACAGCAGTCAGTGGTTTAGGCAGAATATGAACTTTGTGGCAAATGAAATTTGTGCAAAAGACTTTGGGTGCTGACGTTAAGATCTTGAATTTGTTAAAATTTGTGGGTTGTTTTCTGGACTGATGTTTCTTGACTCAGGGGTGAACATCTTTATTTGAAAGGGTGATGCTCCAGATGTGAGAGAAATGGGATATCCTGTTGCTACATTATCTATTCATAAACACTGAAAATAGTAGCAAATATTTTTAACGGTTGTCTCTGCTTCCTGTTCTCAGTGACATTGAAGAAATACATCAGATCTGTGGTAAAATTACTGTAGCTACTAGGTATGCAGAAGTTGAATTAAAAGATAAAAATTGACTATTTTGGTTGATGCGCTTGAGTGAAAATGCTATTGTAGATTAAACAAATCTGGATGCATCTAAATCTGTTTCTATCTGGACACAGCTTGGAAATCTTTCTAGTTTCAGTATATCCAAATTACATTTCATGACAGAAGTATTTTATTGACTGGAAAATTAGAGCTGAAATATGACTAGGGAGAGAAGCTAGTGCCTTTTTCTTTCCTCACGATTCACATTTCTCTTTCCCCTCGCGTTTTTAAAATGTGGTCTTATCCCTTTGCTTTCATTAGGGAATCTGCAGTTCTGTTCATGTTTTTGCCCTTGGGGAGGTCTTTGGTGATATCCACATCACCACCCTGGATCTGCTGGCTCTTTGCAAACCTCTCTGTTGGCCAGGACAGGAGTGTAGCCTGGGCTGGTTGTTGAATAACTGGGGAATGGCAAAGCACTGGCAAAACAGTGCAACT
Source organism: Oxyruncus cristatus (assembly GCA_013399855.1). NCBI lineage: Eukaryota > Metazoa > Chordata > Aves > Passeriformes > Cotingidae > Oxyruncus > Oxyruncus cristatus. The sequence continues at coordinate 1,052,535 of VXAY01002926.1, read as the reverse complement.
CTGAGGTCATGTTTTAGAAAAGATCTCTGGTGAATAGTTATCCATCTAGTGAGTGTGATAATGTCAGCAATACTATTTAAATGTGTGTGGTTATTGTCAATAATGCAGCAGAAGCTTCAGAGTAGTAGATTTTGGGTAGAGGCGTTTTCCTTCACTTAGGATTGCAACCCTTTCTGTTAACTCTATCAAAGCATACTAAAGAAGTGATGGTTTCTGCTGGAAGAGCATTCCATTGGAGTGTAGGAAGAGACAACAAGCAGAGGTAGTATTTTCTGTGTGGTTTTCTTATTCTGGTCAAGAATCTGGCACTTCATAAGCAGTATAGTATCACAAAGAAATTTAGAGAGATACAGTATGGTGCTCATTAGTAAAATATTATTTCAGTGGCTTATTTTGCTGATCCTATAGTCCAGGCTTTCAAGTTTTTATGTTTTGATCTTTGTTGAATAGTTATTTCCTCGTTTTGTAGAATGAATATTTTGTTCAAAATTATTCTTATTTATTCAGTCTTCTTTTAAGATGTGTATGTGCTGAGTGTACAACTTCTGTACTTAACCACTCCAATTGCAGGAGATTCTAAGGGTGTGAGCAGCTTAAATCCAGCCCCCAAACTCCAGTTAAAGAATGGCTTTTAATTGTATACAGTATTTTTAAAAGCCCATTGCAACTTATAAATATGCACAAATGCAAACTATGAGTTGTATGTATTCTGTGAGTAAAATAGAAAGCAATTTGGGTTGCACATTTTTCATATATTGAGGGGTCTCTGTACCCATTGCAATAGAAAAAAAAAGTCTAGCTTTTCAGATCCATTTTTATCATAATTTGAGAAATTGCAAGTCTTAAAAGTTGTTATGAATTGTAACACACAGAGCTAGTCCTTAGTAATGCTTCTGAAAAGCATTCTGAATAAATGCTCCTAGTCCTGTAGCCAATCTCTGTTCCCGTATCATTTCATCTGTCTGCAAGCTTACTTAGGGAGACAAAAGATCATCTGCTATGCTGAAGACTTTCACCGTAGGGCTTTTTCCAACCCATAAATAATCTCTTTTTCTTTTCTCAATGCCCTTTCCAAAATTTATCATTCATCTTCGGATTTGGACACCAGAACTCTTTATTCCCATACCGACCTTACTGCGCACTGAATGATGTCATCTCCCTATTCCAACTTATTGCTGCCGTGCTCATATATCCCCAAAACTTGAAGTGCTTTTGCCCTTCACCTATTGCCATTAGCAAGGCTGTGGCCAGTGCTCAGGGTCTGTCACACGGCAGAGTGTCCGGACCTCTCATTTCTTGTAATAGAAATAACTTTTCTGGCTGCAGCTTCTGATAGGTGGTCCTATGTATTTAGCTATTTTAAAGCACAGTTTGCTTGAAAACTGTCAGATTTTTCATACTCTCCAGGCTGTTGAGCAGAAACTGTTGGCACCCTGATGTCAAAGTTTGAGGTGAAGTTTTTGGCTGTTCCATTGTCCATGTGTAAGCTGCCAGAGGCAAATTTCAGTCTTGAGCAAGGTGCAGAGATTTCTGAGGTAGCTCCAAACAGTTTTAATCAGGCCACTGGGTTCAGCACTCTGGAGTAATCCTAGTTTACAAGGATTTGCCCTCTCCTCCTTAAAAGATTGCATTTAAATTTTCTGCTGATGTTTTTCAGGGGCACATAACATAATTTTCCATAATTTTTTTTATACTGTGTAGCTAGGGAACAAGATGGAGATCTTTATTACTAGTATTCCATGCACATCTGAAGTCAGTTCCATTTAGGAATAAATTCAGTAACTCAAATTACAAAAGCCATCTGCTGTCTCAGTAAATATTGTCCTGCAAAGATCTAGAAAGCTTCAAGTTTGGTGAAAGACAGAAATAAACCAAGTTTGCTCTATTAGATCCTGCAGCTGGTGAATATGAATGGAATGGTCATTAGTCATGTTTTCACAAAAACACAGTCTCTTGCAAACCCATAATAACTAACTCTTCAAATATAAGCTCTTGGCACTTAGCACAAGGTAGAACTTTGGTTTTGATACAAAATGAAAATTAATGCAAAAATCCATTTTGCTAAGCATGTTTCCTTGCAGAGTTATTTTTGCCCTGGGAATACAGATGCAAGAGCAGCTACAGTCTGATCACAGAGCAAAGACATTGCCAGCACCAAAGTGGTTCTTGGCACCAGCCGAAAATGTAATGGGGATCCTTGAAGTGATTGAAGTACATCTCAGTGATACTTGCAAAATTAGTGTACATAAATAAGCATTAGTATATTTGCATCTCATTGATTCCATAAATAAATACTTAGTCCCTCCCGTAACCCCTGTTCATAAATGCATATTGAGTAAAAAAAGGAATTGTTCATGTGTCATCATTTCAGAAAGAAATTCTTTACAGAGAGAGTAATCAGCCATTGGAATGGGCTGCCCAGGGAAGTGGTGGATTCTCCATCCCTGGAGGTTTTCAAGATGAGGCTGGACGTGGCACTTAATGCCATAGTCTAGTAACCATAGTGGGGTTGGATCAAGGGTTGGACTTGATGATCTCCGAGGTCCTTTCCAACCCGTCTGATTCTATGATTCTATGATTTCTTGTTGCTCTGGTTTAATTTTAAACAGTGCAAGCAATAGGAGCTCCACTACTCTTCCAGAAGAGAGCTGAGCAGCTCCAGAACAGTTTCTCTCTGCTAGAAACTTGTTTTCATTCGGATTGTTCATTTTTGTCTTTTCATTCCATTTCTCCCAATAATGTCATAAATAATCAATCAACCAGGTTACCTAAACTTTTAGTCTTCCCCATAAAGAATCGGATAGTTCAATGCTTAAGGCTTTATGTGACTGCTTCCTTTCTTTTATTTTTCCCTCAACTTCTCTCATTTATCCATATCTTTCTGGTAATGATGTGGCCAAAATCTGGTGCCGTGTTCTGTCTTTCCTCTAGGAAAATAATGGCTTTTTCTGAGTGGGGGGTGGCACATGGCTCAGGTTCCTCACTGTTTGATAGCAATGTATGGTGTAAATCTACATGCTAATCTTGCAGTCCAGTGGCTAAGTATGTTAAAGGAAAAGAGATAGCTTTATTGTAAGCCTACTAATACTTGAATTTAAAGTATTTATCCTCTTGTTGGAGGATTTATATGTTTAAATCTTTACTCCCTTTTCTCTTTACTACTGGTATTGACAAAAAAGGGAGTTGACGTTCGGAGCTTTTGATTGCAAGCTCTTTTTTCTTAGACACATCACAGCTAATATTGAATATGTAGTTTTGCTTAGAACAGGACTCTCAATATTGCAATTAGAAGGTCTTGGGTTTTTTTTCCTCGAAGGTTTTCTGGATTGGTCTCTGTGATCAAAACTAGAGGCAGGCGGTTTCTGTGGCTTACAGAGTGTAGTGGTCATCTGGATGTGGAAGATATTGACTCAGTCATTGTTTTCTCATCCTTTATTATCCTCATCATGGAGCCAAAACCATGGCTTTCAGGTCATGTAGTTTCCTAGGCTGTGGAAAGTTCAAGTTTGGTTCCCTAAGAAGTATCAAGTTACTGAAGCATTATTCAACTAGAACATTAGCTCTAGCAGCAAAATGCCAAGACTTTCTTTCTTTTCATCTCCCCTTTTTCCTTTCCTAAAAGTCCCTCCTGCCCTCTCCTCCCAAGGCATGGCCATTATTTTGGTGGTTGTGAGGCCCAAGTATGACCTGTTCAGGCTGAGCTTCATTTCTATGCCCTGAATCACAGAAAATAGGCATTGAAATCTGGACCTCTCATTGTCTTAGCTGAATAACTTAGGGGCTTTTTGGAATCAGGCAGCCTTCTTTCCATGGCAAGCCTGCTCTCCTCTTGCTTTGTTAAAGTGTAGCTCACTTTTCCACATTCCTCTCCTTCCCTCCTTTTGCCATACTACAGATTTTTTAGTTACTTTCTCTACAATTTACATATTTCTGTAGTAGCTTAAAAAAATCTCTCAAGTGAAAGTGTGCATAATACTTTGGGACCGTACAATCCACCACTTAAATTAGCAGGTTAGCACAGAAATAGTTCCTGAAATTATATTTCCCCTCCGTTGAAGGTTATATCTTTTTCTTTTTGAATGACAGACTGAGTCCTCCAGAACTTGCCCTCAGAATTATTCCTTGAGACAAGGGGACTGTAAAGCCCAGAGGAACTATTCATGCACAGATGTGCCTCAGGACGATTTGGAGCTTTGCAAATCCCAGCCCTATCAGAGTATTTGCACAACAGCTAACTAATGCTGCTGTTAATGTTAACTTTTATCTTTTAATATGTGCACTTTCAGAATCACTCACATCCCATCCAATTCTTTCAATCAGCAGAAATATTCAGGGGTTTTAGGTCTGGGGATTTTTTGAAAGTAGATCAGCTATCCACCTTACTCCTTAAATATCTGTGTCCAGAGAGGTGAGAAAAGGCATTAAATCTTGTTAGAGTTCTTTTATAGGACTGTTAGGTGATCTGGCTTTCAACAGAATTTACAAAGTTACCTTTGCCTTCCAGGCAGCAGTTTATTTAGTAGCTGAGGAAGAGTGGATTTACTGGACAGTAAGAATTATCCACTGCATGACATTTTTTTTTTGTTGGATTAAAAACCGTCATGTTTAGAACATCTTACTTTGTTGTTTTCTGCTTTTTATGGCGTTTCTATTAAACCTACATAATAAATCTACAAAAATATGCTATGTGTTTTACTTACAGCTGAGGATTTACTTTTACTGCATAATGTTTTGTGCTTCACACACTAGCAAAAGTAGAATACCACCACATACTCATGCTAAAGTCTATATACACTTCGCTTACTGGTCTTTGCAATCCCTTACTTCCAGAACAAATATCACAGCCTTTTATTTTAAAATCATATTTCTTCATTTTAAATAGCTGGTTTAAAAGCTTCCACATGCCTATTGGCCATTAGGATAGGGAAGGACAGAGTGGACTGAGGATGATTGGAACTGCACAGCTCTGTATTCCAGATGGAGTCAAGTGGATACGAGAGCAATAAATTCAGAAGGTGAGTAGCGTGTGCTCTAGGACTGATCCCTGTCCACTAGATGCCACTATTACTGCTCTGAAATGAAAATAACTAAGGGACCACTGAGGAAAAAAACCAAGGACTACCGAGATAAGCAAAATAAAATAGTAAAAAGGCTTTAAAAGTTGAGCAGGGGGGATTGCCCCCTCGGAAGACCGCACTCCACAGGGCACTGCGGGGCTGCAGGGCACCTCCCCCTGATTGCAAACAGCGGCTTCTCTGCCGAACCACTGCAGTGAGACTTGTGAGGATTTGCTGTTTGGAAGCATTGGAGTTACACTCTCAAAGCACTGTATGAGAAGTGACGCTGTAGAAGCCACTGTTGCCCTATCTGTATGATCTCCACCTTACTTGTAAAGAGAATTTAAAAGTAGAGGCATAAATTATGAACAAATCTTTTTTAATAAATGGAATGTTAAAAATTTGTTGTTTGCTGAAGAGCCTACTTGTAAATGTTGATTGTGGATTTGTGTACTATATCTTCTGAAATAAGCCTCCTTGCAAATGACTTAATATCTCCAAGGAACAGTAACATTTAATTCTTTTTCTTTTTTTTATTTTTGAAAAAGAATTTTGAAAACAAATGCCATACTGTGAGAAATAGCAGAGAGAGAAGAGTAAAATACTGTAACAGTCTCCTTCATACTTCCTAAAACATTTAATGTCTGTGACCTTGAAGTCCAGTATCAATGGACTTTTGAGATGCAAATATTATGCTTCCCATTGGAAAAGGATTTAATCTCTCCAGTAGGCAACTCAGGCTCTTACTGTGGGTTATAAGCACTGACCTTTTCATTAGTCCTGGGCTACTCTTGGATCTTACAGCACCTTAAACCATTAGCTGGGGGAAGGAGTGTGAAGTGATCTCCATATTCAGTGAGAAGAAAGAGTTCTTTTCTTACAGAAGGTTAAATTGCTGAAGAATGATGCCCATTGAAAACTCTGCAGAAACATTAGGGGAAGTTCTCTGGTTAACTGCAAGAGCACAAATGATGCAGTCAAAGGTGGCAGAAGTTGCCATTTGACACATCACTGGCTCTGTGGACTTTGTTTTGCATCATAACTCAGGAGCAAAGCACAATGGCTGCAGGATGGGGCAAAACTTAGTTTTATACATAGCTCTACTTTGTAATTTTTTAACAATTGTCAGGCAGTAAGGGAAAGGAAGCTGAAGTGTTGGTTGGCCCCTGTGTGTGAGCACTGTTGCTGTCTGGAGAGCTGCCTCCCTTCTGCCTGCTGCACAAAGTTTGAGGAGCAGAAGAACCAGGTGCTTCAAAGCATCTGCTTGAAGGCTCCTTTGCAAAAGGTCACTTGTCAGCGCCATGTGAAAATTTCACTGCATGTAGATCTAAATAATTAATTACTACACAACACAATCTTTTAATTTACATATATCAAGCTTTCAGCAGCCTGCAGACAAGCTCCAGTATCCTTACCAGCCTGCATAGCTTTGTGCAGTAGCAAAAGATGATCAACAAGGACTCATTCTTTTTTTTGCTGGTATTATTCAAAACTGTGCCAAGTCTTGGATGCATCTTAGTTTCAATCATCAGATTAACCATACTTAGTCGTTCCAGGATAGTATGTTTCTCTTGCCAAGGACAGCTTATTATACACAGATTTATTTTTACTTTTTTTTTTCTTTTTTTTTGGAGGAAACACCACCTAAAAAGAATTTAATCAATCAGCTGCCCACAAATAGTGTTGTCTTCAAGGTGAAGGTTGTCACTCAGTGCAAGCTTCCAAAGATTTTTTAGCACCTGTTAAGCACACAATGCTTGTCTGCCTTCCAAGTGAAAATGCTGCCCCAACCAACTCTTCAAAACTGTTTCGAACTATCGGTTTTACATAATTCTGTGCCTAAATGTCAGTCGTACTTCCTCAGGAGTAATAGAGGTCATAAATATGCACTAACTAATGAGAAATGACCATTAATAATGAATAATGATGGGCGTTTTCTGTTATCTTCTAAACCTTTCTCAACAATCACACTTCCAGAATTTGTGTTTTGACTTGTTCATGGTATCATCTCTATCAGTTGTAATTTTTTCATTAGAATTTGATACATAGTCAGTGTAAATACATATACTATGCTCCAGGGTGTTGTCTTTAATAAAAGAGATTCGTCTGCTACTATTTGACGTCTTACTGGGCACCTGAGTTAAGTAAATTTGTGTATTTTAATCTTAGCATCTAACTTTGTAATATATAAATATTTGTCAAACTTCGAGATTTTAAATAAAAGCTTGTAAAAGTTTATGCTTGCATTTTTTTCAAATATTAAACCTATCAGCAAAACAGCCAAATAGTTAAAGAAGCATCTCACTTGGGTAAATGGGTATAATATTCTTCTGTTTTAGTCTCTTCTTTGGAAACAAATGTAGAAGCTGTCTAAAAGTCAACATTAGCATGCTGTTAACACAGATGTTTCCAGGTCTAAGTATAACTTATAAGACATTATTATGGAAATTTCAGACACTACTTTTTGCTAACAGCAAATGATAGCACTTTAACAGCAACCATATGTGTTTATTGATCGGTTGTCTCAACCTTCTCTCATTCTGGGCATGTGTAAAGAGCAGATGTCCTTTGCATAGTACATTCCTTCTCAGAACACAATTTTAATGAACGTTCAGTATGAACACCATCTCAACAGTTATAGGCAGACAGAGCATGGCATTATTAAAACATCATTCGTGCTTTGAACTTCCTCCGCCCTGTTACACTTACTGTAGAGTCTGGGAGCTTTTCCTTTTTCAACAGCCCCACATCACACTGTGCCCTAGGTGGGTACAGCTGGTCCAGAAAGATGCACCACATATTGACTCCCTGTAAATATCACAGCGAGTTTGGGATGGTTCATAGCAGACTAAGATGGACAGTTTCTTAAACATGAGCTGTAATTTAGGGAAAAATGAGGTTCATGCTGGGCCCAAACCATTTCCAGCTATTGGCCACATCATGCCAAAGAGATATCTTGAAAGAAAAAGGGGGACACCTTTTACAATTTTTCTTGGTAACATCAGTCTCCTTTGCCTTTCCCCACTCCCTACTGCAATCTGTGTAATTTCAAGAAAGCTTATTTAAAAGGTACCCTGAAAATTGAATGCTCAACCTCAGTTTACCTTTTTAGGTCTTAAATCTTGCCTCAGAAATCTTACTAATGAAATAATTAGAAAAAAAGAAAAAACCAACCAAAAACCAAAAACCAAACAAAATGACCCCAACCGAAGACCCAAACCGAACAAATAGAAAAACCTAGGAAAATTCCTACTCTTTTAGAAAAAGCAGCTGAACTCTGAAGTGTACTATTTGCACGACTCCAGTCCAGCTGTAATCCCCAGTATAAAGATCCTCTGTATTTTAGGAGCTGGTATTTGCCAAGCCCTCCTTGGGGGCATCTCTCCCGCTCCGCTCTCCTCACGCTGCATTTAGCAGAGCCGAGCCCTATTTGTGGTTGCAGCCTCTTCAAAGCTCATTATGCCCATTTCAAGTACAAAAGCCAAAGTAACTTGCGGTTTCTCCCTAAGCAGTCCCAGTGTTTTTGGATAGATTGTATAATGCAGCTCAGACTCATGTGCTAATTGTCAATTTTAGAATTTTAAATAGGTTTTGTTCTATTCAAAGGAAGTAGGCTAAAGGTTTCTGAAAACTCTGAGTTTAGGAAAAAAGGTTTGGTCTCTTTTAGAGCTTGTGAGTGAATTAGCTTTTGCATCCATGGAGATACCCTTAAATGATACTTAATACAAAAAACTATAATTTGTACTTAATGTACATGGTTTTCTGGACTCTAAAATAAGATTATAATTATTTTTAAGGTACATTATCTCAAAAATTATGGAATATTAGTTGTTTATATAAACATAGATTTTGTCCCAAGCCAGTAATGGTGGTATTCCAAACAAGAGCTCTCTATGTCAAGCTATGTTACATTTTGGACAATCTTGTTCCTAACACTGAAATGTTCTTCTATTCCTTTCTGAATCAGAACCTTATTTGTTCCTGTTATTCATCCATTTACAAGTGACTGATATTTATATATTTTGCTTATTTCCAACTACAATAGGTTTTTAAAAAGGGTTTTTTTTTTAATCTGCTGTTAGGCTGCTTTTTACATTATATGGATGAAACCCAACCATATCTGTCTATGTGGATTCCAAATTAAACCTAGTTTCCAGTAGCAAAATTAGACTCAGATGTAGGTTTTTAATTTGTATTAACTTAATTTGGCAGTTATAAGTGACAGGAGGATTGGAAAGGCAAAGAAAGGAAAAGTTGGCTAATTTCAATGAGGTATTTGTGTATAACAGTGAGGGCTAATAATGCCCTTTTTCTGCATCCTGGTTTGGTTTATTTTCTTTTATGCCATTATTTGTGTTTAGTGAACAGCTGGGCCAGTAGTTCCCATTTGTAGTCCTATAGCTCTGTGAAGTAGCACAGAAAGTAATGGACGCTTGCAAATTAATGCTTACCCTTATTTTCTGCTAATCTGATGTAGCTCTCCTTTTGGAGCGTAGACGTAATATCAGAGCAGAAGTAATTACTCTGTTAAAACTAGGATTGCAGTAGAATATTTTGCTAATTAAACTTGTTGCATTTAAATTGCTTTCTTTGGATCACTATATAGAAGAGAACTATTTTGAACAATAAATGAAACCACTTTCTTTCTCAGAAACCCAGAATTGCAGATGGTCAGATTGTATGTGAAGCACCTAGGCTCTGAATTAGGCTTTTGTACAAAAGAGAGAAAGGTAATTTGAATGTTTGAACTCCCTGTTCCTCCCACACATACACAGGAAGCTTGCCTCAAAATGAACAATTCTCTAAATAAAGACTAATAAGAAGCTAAATTAATTAGAAGGTGTGATTTGAAAAGACATTGATGAGAAGAGTCTGTCATTTCAGACAAATGGAATGGAGCTAAATAAATTAGGCCACATTAATATCTCATTGTTCTGTGAGCAGCTTTCTTTTATTGCATTCATTAGAGGGTACTTCTTGAAATGAGCCTTTACTAGCCATTATGGATTCAGTTCTCATTTACCAATGCCTAACACACAGCTCCTGCATTAAAAATGTTTCAGCAAATCCTCATAGTTTCTGCAAATTAATATTTATATTTCTGGATGCTGCACTTTTCATCTGCAGCATAGTAGGCATTGAACATTTTTTCCCACTGAATTGTCAGCAAAGGAGTCTTACATCTAAAGAGTTGGGAAGCAAAAGTCTGAAAATACTTTATAAAATAAACTGTATGCATAACTTGTACAATAGAATATTCCTCCAACTAATATTCTTTCCAGTATTTATTTTGATAGAAAATATCCTGTCTCATGACTTCAGTAGTCCTTTGATAGTTTTTAAAGTGTCTTTTAAAAGGTTCCTTCAGTATATAATTAGGATGCATTGGAAATGCGCATCTCATCACACCAACTTTCCTCTCAGAAAACAAAATGTGTATTTTTCCTTTTCTTTTTCTCTCTCCTGCAGATGGAATATTTGGGAGATGTCAGCGAGTGCCAGTAATAGACATCTATAAATATGACATTTCACCCCCTGTTCTGCAGCACCTGAGGATCATCCTGGAGAAGCTCTCACACAGAGGTACAGTAAAAACTCTGGAGTGGGGTTAGATGCACTGGGGGTTACAATGCTTTGTGCTCCCTCCGAGGTGATGTCTCCAGAGGGTTTTTAACACAGTGTATTTCAGGCCCTTTAGTGTAGACTTTATAAAAGTAAAAAGCCTTTGGACTCACTGAATCTGCCACAAGGACCTGTGGAAGGAATTCCGGGAGCGGTGTTTCCTCCCTATGCAGCACATGTCTGTGACTGACACTAGACTAGAAAATTTTAGCATCTCTGAATGCTGGTATCACATAATGAAATCAGCAGGGAAGAAAAGAAATTTGCCATGTATACTTTTGCATCACAGCGTGTTTTGGGGTGCAGGGGCAGAAAACACACAACTTCCAGTTAGATGGAAACAGTACTTAACTTTCTAATGAATTCAGGTAAGTAGAACTGCTCTGATTTCATTACAAGCTGTATCTTGCCTGTTACTTTTAATTTTTGTTCAGCTTTCCAAAGTTAATCTCTGTGCTCTTTCCAAAGCCAGAAAGGGTGTTCTAGCTTCTGAATGACATAACTTGAACTAACAAATCAAAACTTGGATGAAGCCAATAAAGTGAACAAACCTTTTAGATGCTAATATTTGAGATAAACCACTTGTACACCAACACAGGACCAAGAAATCTTTCTATTCTAAATTTTTCCAAGAATATTGTCAGAATGGTTGATTTTGCACTCTCATCATCTGTGTGGATGTTTGTTTCTAAATAATTTCAACTCACAATCTTGATTGCAAAGTAGGAATATTGTATTAGCATGATGTTAGTTCAATGATGAGAAGAAATTGGTTTCTCAGAAGTTTGGGATGATACTTAGAGACTGGATTTCTAATTTGGAAACCACCGATTTAGAGGATTTAAAATTTTTCCAGGGATTTATTTCCTGTCCAGCAGCCCATCCAAATGAGACAAACTCAGCAAAATTTGATTGTAGTAACTCCTGGCTGATTAACAGTTACGTGTGAATAGTACTTGTGGCTCTTTCACTTGTCATTTTCTAAAGGCTGAGTAATGCAAGCAAATGTATGAAAATACTCTTTTGTCAGGGCAATACTGTGTGAGTGGAAAAACTAGTATCTTGTCTCTGAATATAATGAGGAATGCAAGGTGCTGGGGGGAGCACTAAGTCACCTAAATTGTATCTAAAGTGGATCCTGCATGCATGGACAGGCAGCAGTCATTTACATCTCCTGGCTATAGGTCGTGTGTTCTATGTAAAGCTTCCTCCATGAGGATGTCAGAGGTAAGAGACCTGCAAGGAGACTGATGTCCTTCTGAAGGGACACGTATAGTGGGTGATGGGACACCCCAGGTCATCCAAGGATGCTTACCTGTCTCTGTCTCCCTGCTTACCATAAGATTTTGGTTAGTTCAGTGGAATTGTTGTAACTTCCCCCTACCAAGTGCTTCTCTGATAAATAAACCAACCCTTTCCAGGATTTTTGTTTTCTGCAGCCCACCTCTCTGCATTTAACTGTTGCAGAAAACTGCAGTATACTTCTTTTAAAGAAACTTGGACGCTGAGATTTGGTCTTGTCTCATAATTTTTCACAGCAAGACAGTGACAAGGAACACACAGATTGAAACCGTGGTGGAGAATAAAGGACTTTTGCTTTTATCCTTTCTTAGTCGTGACATTCAGAGGTGCATACACAAATGTGTATATGCTTTGAACTGATACAAAACTCTTGCAAGCAGTTTTTGTGGCCTGTGGGTATCCCAGTGAAGGGAATCTTAAATATATCTGTGAAAGATAACAGAATGCTGGAATGCTCTTGCTCAAATGATTGATGTGATAAAATCACTCTTTTTTTTTTACCCTCAGTATCTTGGCAAATTTTGTTTAGTGAGGACAGAAATATGGAAGGAGTAGAATCAATAGAGGCTATCAGATTAATGGATTACTGACATCAGGTTGCTCAGACAAGACTGCTGTTTGCTGGTGCTATCAGATGTAATACATCCAGCCCTCAGGTCATGTTTTCTGGCTGTGATGGTCACTTGCACAGTCAATGCTGTTCTCCTGCAAATTGTGTGCAAAATGGGATGACCATTTCTGCAGTGTAGATAAGCAAGGCACTGTCAAGACCATGCAGATATTTCAGGCAACACCAGAAAGGGCTTCATTTTTTTCAGAGGTCTTATTTACTTTATCTATGTAATATCCCATGCTTCTTTTCATCTCCAAAAATCTACTGTCTAGCTCAACTTGGTGATGCCCACCTTCCCTGGAATGGAAAGGACAGGGGACAGCACCTGTTCTCTCCTTTTTGTAAACAGCAGGACAATTTTCACTTGGAAGACTATATAGTAGTTGTTATGATTAGCAAAAGTTTTAGTAATGTCTATATTGAACCCTTTCTGGTTTTATTAGATATGTATAGAGTTAAGTACCAGATATCCTGAGGGAGTTTAACTTGAGTGATCTTCTAGGTTTATATTTATGTATTTTTCTAATGTGATTTTTTTTTCAGTTTTGTTTCTTTCCTGATGTCTTCTTGCAGAATTACTAAGATCATCCTTTTTTTTTTTTTTCCCTAGCAATAGTTTGTTTACATCTATTTCCATAGAATTTAAAAACAAAATCCAGTAGAATCCAATTGTAAAATGTACATCCTTTTTCTTCCCTATTTGCTGATAGCTTGTAAGTGATGCCTATATTTGAATCATGGTCCAAATGGAAGAATGTCTGGTGAGATGTTATAAAACAAAGGACAATGTGGTGCGAATAGCAAATAGAATTTGTGACTCTACCAACTTGAAATGTTTACTACAATAGGGAAGCACAGGACAGAGGGTTAGATGAGTGACACACTTGATGATAATCTGTTTAATAAAGGACTTTGACTAAAATTGAATTCAGGTTTCATAATGATATAGTTTTTATGTCTTCTTTACACGTTGAGTCCATCTTTGTCTACACTATCTACTAGTAGATTGATGATAGAAATGAATGCCTTGGAATATTAGATAGTTCTCTACAAAGAAATGATCTATTAGCATTCAAATACCCTTGCTTATGGCATTTTCACTCCCACTGTCCTTGAGTCAGTCAAACCTTGAGGAAGAAGATTTTCTGAAGGTTCCATTTTTATAAATGTGACTGTCTGTCTGGGAAAAACCCTTCTCACAGTTGCTGAAACACGATGAATCACCTTCTGAAGCTGGTGGTGCTATAATTTATAATAATTTGTGAAGAATTGAAAATTTTCTCATTGTCAGATAATCAGGACAGTCAGAAGGATGGGATAAATAATTTGAAAAGGGAAATGTTGGAAGTGTCAGCATAAAGGAGTGAATGAGTAGTGCCTGAAGGAAAGGGAAATGCTTATCCCTGTGGTTGGTCTTTTGGTGGTCTGCATTGCTTTGTCCAGCTTGGAAGAAGATACTTCTTGGAGTATACCAAGAATGATAATGATAAATCTGATAAATTTTCTGGTTTGAGCTAAAATACAGGAAATAATTTTTTCCTTTTTTTTTTTTTCTTAAATACATTTAATTGATTATAATTTTTTTTGTTTGTTTTCTTTTTGTCATGACAATATTATTGTAAAGGCAAAATGATCACACCACTGAGATTCTTAGCATGACTGTGGAAACAGTTTCACACTGATTATTGACCTATAAACCATGAAAAACAGGATAGGAGGGCTAAGCATGGGACATTATAACTCAAGCATGAAGCATAAATAGTACTTTGAGTATCACCATAAGCAATAATAAAAGAGAACAGCATATTTCTCAACTTCCTTACTCTCGGAGGCATTTACATTTGCTTCACAGAATAATTTCTGACCACTGGTTAGAAATAGCACCATGAAAACATGGTGCTAACTCTGTGAATGTGCAGCTGCTACAGTAAGGAGCATCACTTGACAGAGGAGCTCAGAGATGGAGGCTGAAGGACACACTTCCCTAAAGGAATCAGAACAAGGATATTTGCACAGGGTCACAACAAATGCCCATCTGACATAGGATTCTGCCTCTGGGAGCGGGCACTGCATGTTTGGAGAAAAAACATAATGAAAGTCCAAGCACACAGAAACATTTTGCAGTGCTCGTACCTTCTCAACGTTATGTGCTTGGTGTCACACGGGTTATGAGCTGGAAGTCATATTTTTGTGCTTGCTGTGTGCTCTGGACACTGTTTCTCGCACAGTTTGGCAGGATACTCTGTATTGGAAATAAACCTCGTTAGACTAATAGTAGTTCAGCTTCTGTCCTGTGTTTTAGTTAAAATGTAACTACACGACAGCTATTGTCACCCTACTGCAGGAACCGTGCAGTGTGACTATTTGAAAAACAAAGCAGTTGAATTTTTTTTTTTTTATGTGAGTTGGAATAATTCCTAAATAATTCCTCAGTATGCTTATGCTTGCTGCTACTTAATTTTTGTGGTAACACCTTGTTCAAAACGTTACTTTCAAAGAAAGCAGTTTATTTCACTCTATTAGGAAAATCCTGCTTAAGGTATTCAAAAATCAACAATGTTATTAAGAGAACTGAAAACAGTAGGATACACTTTTAAATTCATGTAGCTCAAGTCAGTAAGAAATTCTGGAGAGACTCATGAGCTGTGGAAATTGGCGACAGATTTACAGACTATTTGAACAAAACAGCATTTTTTTCCTCTTGCTTGCTTTCTTTGCAACTCAGGAAGTTCTTGTCAGGGAGAAAAAATTATTTGTCCAAAATTAATTTTAAGCAGTTAAATGCAAGGTGATTAATATAACTTTGCTAGAAATAATTTTATATTCTTACAGCAAATTTGTTTAAAAACCTGAAGTGATTTACAATCAGTTAACTTGAAAATTGAAATGAATGTGACTTGTCACATACAGCTTGTGAATTACAAAAGGGCCGCTAAATGTTTCTTTCAGTCAGGGCTATTTTTCAAGGAAAAGTATGTTTGTTACTGCAGCAAAGGTAAGACTTGAAAGTAAACCCTCATAAGCTCAGTTTTGAAATCAACTTAAAAGGAATAATGCGGTTCCTGTACATATTTGTGAGGAGATATTATCATATCATTATGGAGGTATACAGAAAATGGCAACCCAGAGAGGTAGGAGAAAGCAGGTTTGTCTTTAAATTCAAATATTGATATAAATGGAGGCAAACTCTTCTTTTGGCAGAGAGCAGTGTGTTTACATCTGATTTCCTGGGCATCAGCCTGCTCCAGACATCTGTCTGTGAAGCAAATTCTTCTCCTAGGTGGCTGCTGAAGCCAGGAATTGAAGCATAAGCCCCATGACGAGCTACAGTGGAGGAACTCAGCTGGGACTGGACATATTTACCTTCTCCTGGTATCACTGTCACGCTGCCTTAACTTTTTGGCTCAATGGACAAAAACGTGCTGAAAAGGTTGCAGAAAATTCCTGCCTTTTGTTAAGTGCTAAAGCACCACTGGCATTTTTTTGGTCTTCAAAGACCTAAATAGAACTTCAGGAATCTAAGAATGAGTTTCAGAAAAAGGAAAAAGGCTTATTTATAAAGCACCAGAAAAAATACCCTTTGAAATCCTTTTTTAAACCCCTGTGTGTTGCACAGCACAGAACTAAAAAATAAAGGTGTTTTGTTTTTTTTTTTCTGTTTGGTTCCTTATATGGCTGCTCTGCTTACCAGGCATAGTGTGACATGGCATCTGCTTGTTCTTTGCCATGTAATATATTTGTGAGAAATGCTCTTTTCAGGAAATTGGTATTTACCAAGAATACACTGGAATCATAAAAATTCATTTTAGGAGTGAAAGAGATTCCATGTATCAGGGGAAAGATATTAGAAAGTACAGAGGAAATATTTTTTGGTATATATATTTAGTTTTATCTGCATCCGTAACATCGTTGTGTAAAGCTTTTTTGGTGTTGCAACATTTGAATAATGGGATTTTTTGAAGACATATATGTCATCCCAATAGCATCACATTCTTTTTGTTTAAAAAGAATGATCAATCAGAGCTTTTACTTGTGTTTTTGATAAAATAGCACATTAACTATTATGTTTGATAGAAAGGAGAAAAGGTCTGCATGTCTCCTTTGTGCCATGTTTCTGTCAACTAGCAGTGACAATTGTCGACTGGGATCAGGATGTATCAAGTTCTTTGTGGCCCAGATAACTTCACGGCTCTTATTCCAAGGGAAACATAGAAATTAGTGATGATATAATGCAAATATCAAAGGCTGCCGATCAATTCCTACGTTGCTCCATTTGTTTGGAAGATGTCTGTGGCACCTCACAGATTTAACCTCTGCATTAATGTTTTTTCTTTCCTATGAAGCTCTCTGTGCTCTCTGTTTTGTGATTTGTTCTCTTTCTGGTCTTTGAAATTTGGGGACTGTCTGTGTTTCTTCCTTCTGTGGAAGAAGCAGCTCTGAACTTCATTCTTATTCTCTCAAGGTAATTTGAAAAAAATTAACACCTTCCACAGGACCGTTGGGCCAGGCAAACACTGGGCTTGAAGGGACACAGGTACATAATATGTTTTTAAAGCACACTTGAAAATACAGCAATCAAATTGCCGTTCATTATCAGTTGTTCCCACACTCGGAATGCCAGCAAGTATCAATTCAAGCATGAGATTACTTCTTTAGCTGCTATATTCTCTAATAATGCTACTTTTGGAAACTGTGAGTAACAATATAGCATATCCAAACTAATTATGTCATTTTGTAGCATTAATCTATAATTATAGCCCATTTACATATTCAACATAAGACTGTTTTTTTATCATTGCACTACCAGTGCTTTCTTCCTGATTTGTTTATAACTGGGGAATTTGTTTTCCTTTTATTTCTGTGTTCACTGCATTTCCTCATCTACAGCTCTTATCTTGATCTACGTGGCCTCATGTTCTTTTAAGATATCAACTCTTAATGACATCCAGCGTTTGACATATTTTTTAGGTTTTTAATAGTACTCCACATTCTGAAATGTTTACGCTTTTTTAAAGCCATTTTAATCTTATTCATACAAAACCTCAACAGGAAGATTGTGTCCCTCACACAATCATGGTATGATTGAAGCTTTACTTTGTTTTAGCAACAAGTTTGAATTCCCAAAAAAGTTCTTTTTTCCATTTACCATACAGAAAAAAAATACTGGGTTTTTATTTTCCGCTTAAGATGTTTTCATTCTTTGCCTCATGGCTGTGATAGAATGCTTCTGACAAACGTAGCAGTTTCCTGAAAAGGCTGAGTGATGTTAAATATCTATTTTCATTCCACTTGTGCTTGCTTTCATGCTGGTTCCTAGCAAATACTCACTGTATTTCACAAGCTTGTCCTTCTGTTTTGTGTTGCCTGTACATATGTGTGTGGTCACGGAGAGACAGAGCAGTTCGTGATAACAAAATCGTACTAGGCCTTCAACACTTTCCATTGCTCAGTTTTGCATTTACAGCTTCTCCCAATCTTAAAATTGAAAAAAAAAAAAAAAAAAAAAAGACTTTCACCCCATTTTTAGTCTTTATTCTTGTTGCTGTCTGGTTTCTAATTAAGCATTATGCACACCTGCGCCACATTTTTAGCTAAAGAATCTCCTATCTTTTAGGGGTACTTTGAATGTTCTTCCTGTTTGACTTGGCATGTGTCATACATACAGTTATTAAACTATTTTTTCTCTCTTTATCCCAATTTGAGGTTTGTGTTTTTTTTTTTTTCTTGGAATGCTGTATTCTCACATTTAAACTCTCCACCTAATGAAATCATAATAAATAAGTCAATCAGCCCTACATAGAAAGGAAAATGCATTATCTTATGTTTTGGGTTATAGCTCTGACACTAACAACAGTCCTCACTGAAAACTGCAAGATTGGCATTAGCCTGTGTTTGCATATGTGGGAGAGACAATGATAAAATATTCTTCCCCAAAGGGAACTTAGTTTGGACGTTGCCTGCAGGCCTGAGTGAAAGGCAGTGAACGCTCAGAAAGAAAGACACTAAATTTAAGTTAAAAATTAAAATGTTCATCAACACTGAAAACTTCTTACTACCCATCTTATTAAGCTGTGAGGTAATTCCAGCAGTCAATAAATAAAAATGGAATGTGGCCCTCAGTGGTAGTTGCTTAAACTGGGAGAATTTTCTTTAAGCTGAGAATAACCTTAGAGAGACTGGATACAAATTTCAATTCAGAAATGAGAAAAATACTCTTGAACCCGTCTTGTCATAACTCAGCTTTTTCTCCCTTGTGGGCAGCGCAAAACCTGCCTGCTTTTAAATTTTAATTAAAACTTAGATTAGTTATGATCATCTAATCTTTCCTTTGCACTGCAGTGTCTGATCACTGCATATAAGTATCCAAAGTTTAATCTGCTTCTAGTCCTCCCAGATTTGACAGTCTAATTAAGTGCTCAACTTTAGCACTTAGTATATAAGAAATCCCACTTCATGTTTCGATTAGGTTTTAGATAAAATTGGTCACTTACCTGTTCTGCTGAAATATTTCTGGATGATTTTATTGTTTCATCTTGGTACTTCATTCAGCTCCTTTAGGAACCAACAGATTTCCTTCCTGCACTATACTAAAAAATTATGTGAAGGCTCAGCCTACCATTGACAGTAAAGCATTTCTGGTATCGTACTGGGGCGTCTTAAAGACATTGCTTCAGTGTCAAAATTAATATATAAAAATATGTGAACACACAAACATTGTTTCTAAGAGTAGTGGCTCGTTGTTTATAAAATCCATTGTATTTTCCTCCCCAGGGTATGGAGACTGAACAACATGTGCGTAGATGTCTTGTTATTTCTTGCACATGACTTTGCCCTTCTCTCGGTTGGCCCGTTCTTTATTCCTCTTCTGCAGCCCTTCACCTTATCCTGGGTTCCTTGTGACTAATTGTTTTCAATTGAACTTTGGGAAGAGATGACATTCATCTCCTATTCTTAGGTCAGCAGCTAATCAACCCAGAAAACTCTAGGACAAGCCTTCTGTTTCCTGTTAAGGAAGTGGATCATTATCCTTATGCCAGTTTGTTCAATGTGTAGGCAGGTGACCCACATTCTGATAATGCCAGCACATGTTAGATGGATGAAGATGTTATTTCAACTGCTCTTAGCAATTTTGTTGATAGCAGGCTTACATTTGCTCTGTGGGGGCCATCTTGACCCAACATAAATATTCAAGAGGTTGAAAATTTGCAAAACTGTTAATCCTCTACCCCATCACTTCCCATCCCATCCCATTTCCCCTGCCTCATTCCATCCCATTTTCCTGGCCTATCCTATTATTAATGACCTTGAGATCCAAGATGGTTCTTCAAGCACTTTGCCACCCTGGATTGATTCTGCAGCTGCCGAACCCAAACTGTGGGCTCTGATGGTGTGGATGGCCCCAGCTCACACACACACAGGCCTCTGCAACCTCTCTCTTCTGGGGATCTGTGTAAGCAGTAGAAAAACAGGTGCTTTTAGGGTTTGAACTCAGATGACTTTAGGATGAAGGGAATCATGTCCTTGATTTCTCTGTCCGTATTGCTTAGCTCTCCACTGGCTGGGGAGTCAATAGCTGATTACCTCTGCTCTTTCATACAGCCACATGAATTTGGTCTCAATGAATGCAGTGTTTAAGTTCATGTTCCAGGCCCTGTGGGGAGATGTTTAGAGGAATTCATTTGTGCTCTGAGGATAAGTAGGTCCTGGTATAGCTTTGATAGTCTTATACAGGTTGAACAGAACCTGAGAAACGATTTAAAATTCCCAGTGCCAAGGTTACTGAAAAAAAATTTCAACTTTGCTGCAGTTTGCCCTGGCCCATACTCTTGCAACGTTTTAATTATTTTTTTTTTTTCTGAAATCCTCTGGGCACTCATCAGTTATCCATGCAGCAGCATAAACTAATCACTGCTCAAATTCTGACCTTTGTTGAATAGCAGGGGCTCAGGCAATTTCTAATCCTGCTGTGTTATTTTGGCATAAACTTCCTTGTGCAACTTAAACTAGAATAGATCCTAGTTTTATCTTGAACTTAACTTTGACAGATCATGGTACAGGTCCTTCCCAGACAACTGATGGTATGAACTTATCTTCACTGGAAGGTGGTTCAGCTTTTAGCCTTGAGAACTTTCCTGTGATCTTAAATTTTCAGTTATTTTTTATCTTCACCACTTTTTTTTTTAAACTAGGGGCAAGATAAACCTGTTTACATGTCTTTAATTTTCTAGTGACTATACCACGTAGTATTATTTTTCATTTTCCTTAAAACAGTGCTTTAATACTATTCAGTAGATCAACTTGCATCTTTTGGAAAATTTGTCCTTTTTTGAGGAAAAAAAGCTATTGTATCTTTATAAATTTCACAAATGCTGTGGTAGCAGATTTTTTGGAATAGCCAAACTGCAATATTTTTCATCTTACAAAGAAAGTGGGTTGGGAACATCCTTATTTGATACTGTTTTATTAATTTCAAAATGCAGCCCCTATCTTTGTTTCTACTTTAGTCACTCCTTGCTGAGGCTACTGAAAGCATCAATTTTTATAGTAAACCCTACCATTTTAGAGGCTTTCACCTCCCTGCTGTTTTACTGGGCAAGTTGCAGCTGAGGGTGGGTGATGCTGAGGAGGAAATGGCACTGATTTTCTAATGTTGTCATACAGGAGTATTTTGAGATGTTCCTCTTTATTTTGATTTTTCTTTTTCAAGGATTCAACAAAATAGATGAAAAATACTCAGAATTTCAAGTCTAGTATGGTGGAATCAAAAAATGCCTGAAAAAAAATGTATTTGTTTTCTGGAGGACCTGTGCTAAGACATTGGAAGTCTTGGTGAACTGCCTGTTCCAGGCTGGGTTTTACTTTGGTATGGCCACCTAGGGCTTGAGAGATTAAAGGACAAGAATTAAGAGCACTTGGTTTCGCTCATGGATGACTGAGCATTAGGCCAACAAGCTCTTTATTTAATATGGAACTTCTTGCAGAAGTGTAACAATGTTTGTTTTTTTTTTCTGGAAAGCAACATATTATTAAGTCAATATGACTTTTTGCTGTTGTGCTTCCCGTGACGAATGGCATCAACTGCTTGCAGTAAGAACAAAGTATAATTGCAGTAGCTTTATTTATTTTTCACAGATATTATCTATTTTTTTAAGATTTTTTTTAAAACTATTTTTTCTTTTAAAATGTACACCTGCATAAATAATTTCCAAAATGTATCTACATAAAGATCCGACTAGCTGACTCTGTGTCCTCTGGCAATGTACTTAGGTAAATTGGTTTTACAGGTAATTCTAGGTATGAAAATCAGGTATGATTTCAGAAACCAGGAGAAACCTTTTATATGAGTCAGAGCTTTTATAACCTTGTAGAGGAGTTTCCAAAACATCCATCACCTCCATAGATGCTACAAATTTAGTGGTACAATGAAGAGCGAGCAGCAGGTGGAGCATGAGTATTGATTTTGGCACTGCAGGACTTTGAATCCCACAAAGCAGAATTTAAACAAAATGCAGGAGATCTGAAAGTAATGTCACCAGTTCTGAGATGGGAAAAAATATCCTGAGGCTATTATCCCTGTTATAAATGGTAGTGTTGACTTTGCATTTTCTTCCTGGTGGTGCTTGCTGTATTACTCAATACTCTGAATAATGAATCTTATTTTTTTCCATGTGCTCTTTCAATTTATGGAGGATTCATCAGGTGTCTACTTTTGAAAGAAAGGTTACTGATCTGGCCTTGAATCACAGATATAGAGAATAATCAACAATCAGTCTCCTCACCTGCTTTGTTAGAGTGCTGATTAATGCATTTAAATTCGATATTTCTAGATTTAGTTCTCATGTTAAGCACTGTTGTTGCATAAGTGTTATTTACATTCTTAAAGGTTCTTGAAATGCATGCTGCAGCTCCTATAAATATGGGATTTAAGGAACTTCAGGTCAAATTACAGTAGATCCTTCATTTCCAGGCAATAAAAAGTCAATCATTGCAGAGTGTGTGTGTGTTTATAGGCTGCTGTAGGTTGGAAGGAAGCTACATTTTATCAGCGGGTTTGACGGAGTCGGGCCATGCACAGTGGGTGAGGTGTGTGCTTTCGTTCCATCAGGATTGGTTTTATACCACACCAGTTAAGGTTACTTGGCTTTTTGTGCCAGTAATTAGTTTTCAAGTCATAGCTTTAGAAATGTGAAAATGACATTCTCATCCTCAGTGATAATTGTCATTAACCTTTGTATCCATCTGCGTTGTTTACAAGTTAAAGGTGGAGGGTCATGGAAACCTTGGCTCTTTTCTTCAGTTGTCCACCATTACATTCAGAGTTTCTGATACTGAGCATTGTGAGCTTGGCCTGCAGTGGGGCTCTTCAAAGGGAGTCTTTGAACCGCTTGAGAGACTCATTTCCGTTTGTCTGCCCTACTTCACATGGGTTCAGAACAGAATCCAACTTGCTTTTATGTATTGGCAAAGCTGGGAGAAGACATAGTCAGAAGATACTTGGAAGATGCAAAAAGAACAGTCTCATCCTGCATCTGGCTTTTTTGGTTCCAGATGAGCCTTGTTTGAAATAAGCTTTTGTTGACATTACCTCATGGCAACAAAACACCGTTTTGAATTTTTACATTTGTTCTGCCCTTGCCTCTTAAGCCATTGTGTCTGCTAACATATTTCTGCAGACTGAAATAAAAGATCCAGAAGCAACTGTCTGGTTTAGCCAACTAACAAGTCTGGATAGGTGTAAAAACCCATTGCTCTGGGCTGGTAAATGATGAAGTGCACTGTTAGCTCACTCAAGTGATCCATCTGGCTGAACATCCTCTGACAGTGATGGGTAGTGGATATTTAGGGATAGAGGGAAGGAGTGCAAAGAAACCAAGCAAGCACAGAATAGGCTTTTCCCTTGTATAACTTCTGACACTCAGAGGTTTTAGGGACTTCACAATTCTTGTATTTTACTATGGAAAAACTACTTGTAACACAGAGAAGCAACTAAAAACTGGTGTTAAAGCAAAGAAGCCGTGATTTGATGAAGTAGGAGGAAAGCTGAGCAATAATTGCATCTTGCCAGCACAGGGTTTCCCTTAAAAGTCGTTTGTAGAGCAGTGATAGTCGATCTCTGAAATTCAGTCTCTGAATATTAAAAACATTTTTTTTGAATATTTTCTTTCCTCAAGCAAAAAATCCTTATCATTCATAGTGATTCTTGAGTCCTCTCAAGAAAATGATACAGCACATTTCAGGGATGGGTGTCCTGTTTTTCATTAAAATAACTTCTACAACAGTTAATAGTTTCCTCTCTTGGCGAGGGCTTCCAGAGCTCATTGTGAACACCCCGTGGCATCCCTCAAAGGAGCCTGAATTATTCTGAAGTCAAGTCACAGCTGGAAAAAGTTCTGCATTTCCAAGGACAAATATTGCACTGGTGCCAGAGCCCAGGGAGAGCACACTACTCCTCCACCCACTGCACCAGAGGAAACTTTCTCCTTACTTGTAATTACTGCAGTATGACGTAAATGAAACCTGGATCTAGTATTTTTATCCTAATGCTTTTTTTTTGGCCTATCAAGAGTAAAGGTTGGTTTTCTTAGTAAATGAAGCTAACTTGTTTCTTGAAGTCAGTTTTTAAGCGATGATATGCACAGTAGGGATATGTTTTATAGGAGACTTGCTTTAGGTTTTCACCATAACAGGCCATTGGCCACTGTCCCCTGTCCCATCATCACTTTTGGGGCTATCACATGGATATTTCCACAGTATCTTCTATATTCCTAGTTTGGCTGTATCACCACTGATTCTCATCATGAATTTTTCATACATCATATGTTTGTGCTTTTAATGGAAACGGGGAACACCAGCACCTTGTGGACTGGCCATGGAAACAGATGAACTAATTTCACTGAAACGATGATGATGTGGAAAAGTACTGGAAAGTTTAAGAGCAAAAATGAATCTGCCATGGATCCGTTCCAAATCCTGTTTTGGCAGGCCGAGATTAACTGTGATCCAGCTGTGGAAAGGACCCAATTATTTGCCCCTTAATCTTTTGCAAACTGAGTTCCGGGAAGCTGCATTCCATCTGCCTTGAAATCTGTGTCTTGGCTTATTTTTCACTAAGAAACGCTGCAGCCTCTAAGGATGGACAGCTTTGGGATTCAGAGTGACTATGCCATATGATACATCATTTGACTGTTAGAAAAGCTGTTTCTTTACGGAGAGTATACTTAGTAGATAATCTAATAGGTCCATTTACCCTTTAATTTCTTACATTGCTGTTAATTAGTATCAAATTCTGGCTGCATTGAAACACTACTGTTGGCCCCATTTCCCATTGCTATCTCTGGGATCAAGCTTCATTTTTCAATGTTCTATAGTGAATTTCCATTACTCTGGGAAAAAATAGTATTTTTTACTACACCAAAAAAATGGCTTGTTTTTCTTTCTGTATTTTTTAATTTCTTTATGGAAGCAGTGTCAAGGTTGATGTTTAGGGAGAGTTTTTTGGAAGCCTAACAGTAGCAGAAAAGCAGTGCTGTGATTCTGCTAGAAAAAGAGTGCCAGTGTACTCTAGATGCCTCCCCAGAACAGTTAATCAGGATCTGGGCTACCTGTGTCTTCCTTACATATATTCTCTCTGAGATCATTTCTAAGGGGTGTTATTTTGGACAAGATCCCTTTTTAAGGCACTTTTGGGATATCCACCAAGTCTTTAGAAAGCTGGCTACCTGTAGTAAGTATAAACAGGTGCTCTTCTAGAAGTGTTTTCATCTGATTTTTGCCCTATGAATTTTTGAGGAAGCTGAGCCCACTGATGAAAAAGATTTGCTGCTGGCATGCTTTGTCTCAGCTCTGCTAAGAGAAATGATAGAGAAGGTGGCATCAATTCACTTGATGTGAGCTGGCACATCTGGATGGAAGATGCTTTGGGCTCAGGAGTGTTAAGGGTCTCTCTCCCTTATTCTCAGAGTTGTCAAAAATGTTCCAGGATCTCCTAAAAACATGTTGTCAGACAAATAATGCAGAACTGAATTAGTCTGACTATTTTCCCTCTGTGTTCCTGTTGAAGGAGCAGGTTCATCTAAATGAGGCAGCATAAACACGAAACAGAGTGTTTTGGGTTGATGTTACAATTCACGAAGAAAACGTTAACTGTCAAAGACTTAAAAGGTTCAGCATCTGCTATATCACATACTGCCAGCTTCTGTGGGGGAATCAGGGCAGCATATTCCAGAAAAGCAGCAATAAGATAAAGGCACCAGTGTAGTTAGAATCCTTCCTTTGTATCTGAGGAAGTTTGCACTTAAGACGAACAAATCACCGAGCACATCTATTCCCATCCTCCTCCAGTTTTAAGGCTTTCATCCATTTAAAAGTTGTTGTTTTGTTGGGGTTTTTTTCCTCATTTATATATTACAGTCAAATCTCAGCACCTTTTAATTTTCAGTATTTGTGTTCTCTATCTCTGGTAGATAAAGAATTAATGTTATCCTCATTTCACAGATGGGCCACAAAGGACTAAAGGGTCAGGTTCACAGAGATACATAAATATTTATATTTAAATTTATTTCAGTAGCAAGTCTCCTGCCTACATAAGATGCTTAAATATGTTTTTGGTCATGGACCTTAGTGATTAGCTGAGATTTTACAAGAAATCAGTAGTGACACAGAGATCTGAACCCTTTAGTGTTCTTTGAGTTCATCTCTTTTTGCTGTGTGCTTGCTGGGATTATGTGAAGTCTAAGCCTCCATTCTCACCAAGCTGGTTTTAGCATAATGGGACAGAGGTAGAGAAAGCTGCTTTGATAGCTGTTTGCCTTGGGCTTTATAAAACAGAATTGACTTTAAAAAGGCATTTACAAGTGACCTAGTGCTTACTGGGAGATGGCCACTGCTGTTGGATCAAAAGCTAGAGGAGATACAGCTTCGGGACAGAAGTAAAATCTCTCTGAACTGCTAAAAGAATCAATATCAGACGAATTGAAGGGGAGGTGGGTGAGGGGAAAGCACAGACTAGGTAAAAGTGATAGTTTCTGAATATTTATAACCTCTTTTGTGTTATCACACAATTGAAAACAAAAGAGGTGGAGCCTGTGTTTGTAATTAAACTCTAATTCTCCAGGTCAGAGGCTAAGGTGACCTGTTTGCACTATCTGCTTTTCAGGACAACATATGGTGTGATTGATATTGACTCTAGAGAGTGGTCCTCACACAGCTATAATGATGGGGATGTGAATGTGATATCAGTTCTCTAGGGAGAGCTATAAATTTAACATTGGGGGATAAAGTGAATACAGTATCAATAAAAAGATATTGCAGCTATTTTTGTCACTTGTGCACTGACACTCACAGCCTTGGCAATAACAGGCGGGTCAAAACACCTCCCGAAATGTGATGAAGAACTTATTCTATTCTTTGGTTTCACCACCTGGGAACACAGATCTGATTTTAAAATAAATAAATAAGAAGGTCTCTTGCTTCCAGTTTGATGTAAGAGCTGTTGATATGGTAACAAAGGTTACTCAAATTAATTCTGGAGAGAAATGTGTTTAGCGAAGTGTAGGATAATGGGATAATTATATTGATTGTCACAGTAAGGGTATTTTCTTCACCTGAATTAAAAAAAGAATTAGTCTTTTCTGTGTTTAGTATGAAAGGGAAAGACTGTTAAAAAACAATATAGAAAAAAACAGTGGAAAAAAGTATATGAAAAGCTGTCTGCCATCAAATATAAGATCCCTGAGTTCAATAAGGTAATACATGATGCAGACCTACTGATTTAAACTGAGGTTGGACTGCTCCTAAGAGCATATTCCTTTTCATCATGAAGGACAAAGCTATAATTACTTATTTGGTGTCTGTATCTTTATAGTACTTTGATTTCTGTGGTAAGCACAATCGTAAAAAGTGAAGCAGACTTTTATGATTTAGATCAGGCAGATTATTTTTTAATCAAAAATGGTGCATGAAAAATTAAATTAATGCCTTCCAAATAATAGAATTTTAATTTTTTTAACCAACTTCTATAGTATTATGATAGTGTTAGAAGCTCTTCTTGTGGACTGTTCGGTTACTACAGAATAGACTCGGTACAGAAAGCTTTTGGAGATCCTACAATTTAAGAAATAAGAAGTGGACCCTTAAAAGAGCACCAGTGGAACACACAGAAACTATGGAACTACATGGGTCAGTATAGAGACAGTACGTCTGCTGTGGCAGGAGCCCTGCAGGGATGAAGAAAGGGTGATATGTCTTTGCCTGAAAAATTCACTCTGTCAAGCCCTGAACATACAGCTTTAGGCAAGAATATTAGATACCTCAAGTCCGTGACGTACAAAGGCATTTTTCCCAGTTCAATCACTTCTGTCCTTTCCAAGTGATTTGTGAAAGGAAATCGGTGGGTTATACCTGGGGTTTCTGGCTGATTTTTACTTCCATCAGAAGTCCAGGAGAAAACTGAGAACTGGGGATTTTAATGGTGAAAATTCAATACTGCAGCCTCATTACCATCCTGTTATGGATTCCCTTCATCCGATATCTTGATATTACCACTTAGAGCAGTAAAATGGTTTCAATTTATTAAACTAAGTGTTTAGTTGGAGAAAATCAAAAGTGCATGCTAATGTCACTGTATTGACAACCCTTCATCCTTGCTGCGGAGCTGCCTGTATTTATGTTCCCATTCAGTGGGAGGTTCTCTAAATGTTGGAGGCTGAAGCCATAGTGAAGACACTTCTGTCAGATCACTGCTGCTTAATTAGACAATATTGCTTTCAACAGTCCTGCTCAATGGTTGTACTCTTTAAATACAAGGCTTTACCAGGGACCTGTGTACAGTGTGACTTGTGGAACATGGTCTCCAGCCTGAGTATTTCTGAAAATTCAGTTTATAGATATTCAAAATGATTTTAAAACTCTCCTTTTCAGTTAGAAAACTGGCAGTATAGAGAGTTTTGGTTCGCCTAGTTTTGAGACATGTTTGCACATGTTTTTTAGAAATAAAATGTATATGTTGCTAATTAATTGGCTGAGGCTTGATTGACAGACCAAAATATTTTTAACTGCAAATCCTAAATCTAATTTAAATCTCATTTCATCTGTTCTAAAGAAGCTTGACTGATTGAAGGCATTTAATTTCACTGCCATGCAATGGATATGATCTTAGTGCCACTGGCTTTTCAATGCCAGCAGCGGAAGTGAAGCCTGTAGTCCTGAAGGGAGACAGGGTTACATAGTCTGCAACCTAGACCCAAACTTTTTTTATCAGTGTCTTACCCACAAATAACAGAAGTTAAAGAACACAACAAGTTAGTGCTTGTGTCGTCTAAAAATACACCTTGAAACTAGCTAAATAAGAGTTGTTATCAACATAAAAGTGTGTCAGCATCCCTCAGAAGAACAAATGTGTTAGAGTGAATGATGATAAGAATGCAACTCTCTCATCTCTGGGCTAACCAGCTTAGATTTACTGCAGGTGATCTGAATTTACTTATTGTCATCTGATTTGGGCAGGAGGAAGGAAGGTATAGTTAATATCTGCTTGAGTGAGGTTTGCTTTGGAGGAGGGGGGAATATGATTATTGTAGCACCTGAGATACTTGGGAAAAAATGGACAAGTTTCTGACAGATCACCCTTTCTAATGAAGTGTAAAGGGCAAGGGTTAAACAGGCATAGGAGCTGAACTGATGTGCCCCTAGGTGGAGGCAGACTGTCAAGGCATCTAAGGAACTACACTTTGCTATTTCCCGTGCACTGACTGTCTTGTGGGCGAGGTTTTAGCCTCTGAGGTTGACAATCTGATAGAAGTCATATGAATCTTTCTGATAGAGAAGGAATGGCTCTAAGTGTTGGGAAAAAAAAGTTTCTGTGTGTGGAATTCTAGACATGGAACAGAAGTACAAGTTGCAAATGGATCGGATAAATGCACTGGTTCACCTAAATCTGCATACTTTGATTGTCCAGGGAGGTGGAAAAATTCCTGTTCCTTATTGGTTTATCTAAGTCTGTACATTATTTCTGACAGTGTCAGGACAAGGTACGAGAAGGAGACTTTGGAGGTTCTGGAGATTCTATAGTTTGGATATTTTCCCCTTCCTGTGTTAATGAGCACTAAAACAGTGTTGCTGGGTAGCTCTCTGCTATGTTGCAAAGGAAATCTCTTGCACCTGTTTGATTGAATTTTGAATGCCTTTGTATTTATGCAAAATAATAATACAAATACTGTGTGTT
Organism: Oxyruncus cristatus; assembly: GCA_013399855.1. Classification (NCBI taxonomy): domain Eukaryota; kingdom Metazoa; phylum Chordata; class Aves; order Passeriformes; family Cotingidae; genus Oxyruncus; species Oxyruncus cristatus. The sequence goes on along the minus strand of VXAY01002926.1, from coordinate 1,022,720 downwards.
AATTTCCTACCAGGATCATCAAGAAGTCAGGGATCAGTGAATTACTCTCAATTGTTTATTTACCTGATGTGACTTTGCTGGGTTTTTTCAAATGCAGCATTGTAAGGATGACCACTGCCTGCCCATTGCATTAGTTCATCTCAGTGATTCATTAAGTTTTGAATTAATTAACCGGTTTGACAGAAAGACAAGATTTGAAATACATTCAGTATCTATGAGCTTTGTGGAAACTGGTGTCTGGGTCAAGGAGAGCTCCCAAGTGAATACCCTTACAGAGGGAAGGACCACTCAACGTTTTTGTTGGTGTGCTTGGCTGGGTGATACACAGATATTTTGAAGCCAGCCACAAGATCTAGGAAGGCATCTGAAAGACAAGGAACATTTTGAAATAATGAGAAGAGTAAATAAAAGTGAGAAATATAGATACTGGTGTAGGACATAAGGAGACATAAGGAGTGACATAAGGAGAGTGGTGTGGTAACATAAGGGGAATGGGACAGAATTGTAGGAGAAAGCAGCAGAGAACACTTGGAGGGAGTTGATACTTCCGTGGAGATGGGACATGGACCTGAAGGAATATAGGCTTCAGATATAAAGGAATAAATGGGAGCCATTCCAACTGTTCTTCATAACTATGCCTTCTATTTCTTTAACCATTCTCATTGTCTGGTGTTGAACCTGTTCCTTGTTTGGTTTTACATAAGCAAGGCAACACTGCTCAGAGTATTTTAGTGAGGATATTCAGACATATTCATATCTTAGGACTAGTAACAGCCTTCCTGTGCTCCTCCACATTTTTATGTTGTCCATAGTTGTGCATAGTGAAGCTTCCCATTTATCTCCTCTGCTAAAAGAAGATAATTAAATTTGTTCCCAGAAAAGTACAGCTGTAGATTATTTTGTCCAATGTATACAAATTTCCATTTTTCATCAGTTAACTTGTTTTCTCAGATTCCCCCGTGTTATCAAGAACCTGATTTTTCACAATGTTGTCACATTTTCCTTAATCCGAGGATATATATCATCCTGCGAAGACGGCCAGACCACCTGTCACACCTCCTTCACGGGCCATTATTAAATAATCCAAACATCCTAGAGGACCTTATATATGAGCAAGAGCACTGAAATAGAATCAATATTTATATAATTGTAAATGCGGGAAGAAAACTGAATTCTTGCTGCTATTTTAAAGTTAAATATTAATGTTTTACGTAACACCAGTGTTTAGCAAGTGAAAAATTTATTGATAGAAATGTTTAAAATGAACATCGGGGAGGAAATGCTTGCATGTGACTAAATGTGATTAGAATGTGATTGGTCAGTCATTTTGTCAATCATTTCTTGAGTCTACAAGCAAAAAGTGTGTGGCAGTGGTGACTGAGTGCTGTGAGGGATGGGGGACACCCATCCCTCTCCAGAGCTGCCCAGTGCACTTGTTTACTGCCTTTGCTAAAATTAACCTGCGCCTGGAAACCTTCTGGAAATGGATATTTGTAGGAGCTTCCCCACCTGTATGACAGCAGCAGAGATCCAGTGCAACAGCAGGAGAGGAGAATTTAACCTCTATTCATATAGCTCTTTTCTTACTAAATGAAGATGTTCTTTGAGAAATAGAATACATTTGACACTGTATTTACCATTCATGTCTACTATGAACAGAATTATTTTATAGACAGACACATTGTTCTCTCACATATTAATTTTTTTAAATGCATTTCACTTCTGCTGACAAGCTATTAAAATTCAACATTTAAATGTCACACTATGGCATGTAATTTGCTGTCATGAAAACAACTATGGATTTATTTTCTGGTGAGATTCTCGTTAAGTATTGAGCAATATGTCAAAACCAAAAAGTGTCATGATTTCTTGAAGGAGGAAAAAGGAGAAATCCCCAAATGGTATGGAATATTAAAAATTGCCTGTACTGATAGGAAGAGGTTCAATGACATTGGTTGTTTTTTTTGGTTTTTTTTCATTTTGGAAAAGGAAATATAATTTTCTGGTGGGTTGGAGTTTTGATATAATTCTGAATAGGTCAGACCAATAAAAATGCAGGACTTAATTATTGTAGCTGAGTTCAGTCAATTTTTGAATGAGAGACCATCAGTGATAAACTGAAGATGATATACAAAGCAGTTGTCTTGCTGCTGTTCCTTTTTATCTCCTTTCTTCTTTCTGAGTCTATTTAACATTAAACCAATAATCCAGCACAGCTCTAAAGAGGAGTGTGCTGTTTCAGGCACAGATGCCACTGCAGAGTATAATGCCTTGATCCCCTCTGGATTTTAAAGATGATAGGCACCTTTTGCAAGAAGAAGCATATAAATTTCAGTGACTGACACAAACTTAATTTGGGCAATTTTCTTTACTGAATTCCTCCCACACCCGTATAAAATCCATTATACTTATTTAATCGTTGTCCTTATCAGCTGTTCGGGTTTGTTTTATGCTATCAGACAGGCACTGTATTCCAGCCCTCATAGGGCAACATATTAATCTCAGCTGAAAAAAAAAGCATACCATAATTTTTCAGTGCTTTCACACTAAAAGTTGTTGGTAACAGTAATAAAAAATTATTTTATGCTTAATGCTGTTTGATTTAGTAATATTTTGAAGGTCCAGATAACAGCTTATTTTTCATTCCCACATTATCTGTAGAAATTGCTTTATTCCTTTCATTTTCTTAACACTAAAATATATCTGAAGTGAAACCAAATAGCACATTTGTTATTTCAAAATATTTTTACTGAAAACTATTTTCCAGTATACACAATAACACATTTAATAAAAAAGAATGTGATTTATTTCTTAGATAAATGTTATATTATCCTCCAGTTCTCTGTAAAACTTGCCCCCATCCAGTAATTTTTCTTTTCCATTTTTCATTTTTACTGAAGCTATAACAATATGCATAGGTTAGATGTGACTACACACCAGATTTTCACATGAAAAGTACTGTGAAAGATTTTTAGTAACATTTTCTTACTGTCAGGTTACCCTGTCTTTCAAACAGCCCTTTTAGAAATTCTGTTAAAATGTGTGTGTCTAGTGTCAGGAGCATCAGATACAGGCAGGGATGGGCAAGCGCTCAAAATGACCTGTCATTGAGAAAGGGTAGTGGTAAAGAACATTATGCTGCTTTAAAAGAAACCTATTTGTGCTGAAGTCTCTTAGAGTTCCTGTATGGAAAAAACTGGGGGGGGGAGAATGCATATCTATAAAATTTTTTTAAGTGCGACTTTGAATTTTATTTTAAACACAGAGGAATTTTTAGAAATAAAATTAATATTATGGCTGTGGTTGTTACAGAACACTCCCGACCAGGATTTTGCTTTTAAAATCCTTCCACTCTCTTTTAGAGAAACTAAATCTTTAACAGAGAACAAAAACCTGTTTTGTGTATGGAGAGATGCCTGTATTTTATAGGTGTGTCAGCTCTTGGCTGAGATGGGGCCCAGGGATCCGGCAGGGAGGACACTAACCTTGTTACTGCAGTCAGAGAGGTAATCATGTAGCTCTACAAAGAACTTATAATTGTTAGTGTAGATAATGAACAAAGCTTCTTCCCAAGGCCTCATTGGCATCCTTGTTGCTTCTATAACAAAATCCTGTTGCATTTCTAGCAAAGGTCATGTTGTTTGAGAAGAAACAAGTCCAAGTCTGGGACTGGTTGAATTGCAGACAGAGATATATAAAGATATACAAAGTGAAGGTATTGCCATACTCTGCTTTTGACCAGGAAAGGGAAATATGATAAAATGAGAGCTGAAAAGCCCCTGTTCTCCTTCTCAATTACACCTCAGTTTAAGTTTAATTGGCAGGCTCACTTGCACTGAAGGCTCTGCCTAGAGCAGAGGACAGGAAGAGCCAGCTGAGAAGCAGTGGGGAGCTGCATGAAATCTCACCCTGATTGCAATAGGCAATGGGGCTGTAAGGTTTATGGGATGAATTCTGCTGAATTAATGGGGTGGATGGATGGATGGATGGATGGATGGATGGATGGATGGATGGATGGATGGATGGATGGATGGATGGATGGATGGATTAATCTGGGATGAATTCTAACTTATTCCTAGTTATCCTGCTCCAAGTGCATTAGGGTCCTCGCTTAAACCTGGCAGACTTCATGGAAAACTGACCTGTGTGATGATCTCCATTTAGAGTCTGTCAGAAATCAAACCATACTATAGCAAGTACAAAAGCATAGTAAGAAATTGCCTAATAGCATAAATAGCAAAAAAAAGCAACACAATAAACAGCTATAATGAGAACATTCCAATTTACCTTCCCTTTTTCACAGTTGCTATTAAAGAAAGACTCACTGCAATGTTTCACTCTATTTCTTCTCCCTTCTGCGGTTTATCTGGGTTTTGGAAAAGGTGAGATTTGTGCAAGAAAGAAAAAATCCAGTACCTGCTTGTGCTTGCTATAAATATACTATTATATATATATATATGTGTGTAATAGATACACTATTTATAAGCAATTTTAGACTCTCCCTTTTTTGCCTGTTCTGGCATTAAAAATGCTAAGTTCTTGCCTTAAATTTTTGTATCAGCTTTGTACTTACCATGTTCATTATATTTATTTAAGCTTTGCCTAATTTTAGTGATTTCATCATTTTCATCATTAGAAGCAGAGGGGGTTGTGTATTACTGCTTGAATAGATTTCTGAACAAGTCCTACATGTACAGACTTCCTGTTATAAACTGCCTTACAATGTGAAAGGCTTGTCAGGTTTGCTGTTTTTCTTCTCTTTTCACAAAGGAACTATTTTGAGTTTATTGATAATTTACCATGGGAATCTAACCTTTTACGATGAAATTTAGTCTGTATTCAATAAACCATTACAAGGCCAGTATCTTCACATTCACCATTGCATCATTTATCTGCTATTTCTCTGACAATTTTTTTATTTATGTGATAGTGTTTAGTGTAACTGCACAAGTGTTTAGAGTAAATGGTCCAGTTTACAAAAACCTGCCTACCTAAATCTGTGCAGTTGGTTTTGGTAGAGAAACCAGTGCATGAGCAGGCCTGAGACTGAATGATGAACAGTTGAATTTGATATTTTCCAAATTAATGAATCAATGCTGTTGTGCTTTGGCTGAAGTACATAATCCTCCTCCTCCATCTCTGATGAGTAGATAATTCAAGGTTTAGATGCCCTATAAAACACCTCTTTTTGCCACTCCCAGCTATAAATGATCGGGCTAGCATTGGATGCTTCCCCATGGATGCCCTTTAAAAGGAAATGAAGGGTAAATTAGCCTTGTATCACACTCTGCACAAGCAGGAATTTTGCCTAGTAGATTTGGGAGGAATTAAATCGAGAGGAAAAGGTAAGGATGATTTTTTTCTTTTTTAAGAGTCATGAAAACCAAGGTCTACTGCTGAGAAGTGTCTTCTGTCCATATCTCCAAGGATTGTAATGTTATTACTATCTAATTGATCCAAGCCTTTGCACTGCCCATGGTGGTTTGGAAGTGCTCACCAGGGAGATGCTCTGATCAGAGGCATAGCCCTTTTACTTTTCACAGAACGTTCTTCATCCCAAAACACCACCTTTTTCCTTCCATTTACATGGCATAGACTGATAGTCAGAGCTGTCTAAATACTGCAAATGAGTTTCTTGCTACTCTGACAGTTTGTAGGTGTCATAGGTTATGTTCCCAGGCCTAAAGGTGTTTACTGCATCTATCAATACCATTAAAGAGTTGTTCATCTAATCTGCCTTAAGGGACACGAGTAAATTTTGTCAAAGTAGTCTCAGATAAATGATTGTACAATATACATTATTTCTCCATGGTTATGTATAAATAAATTTTAAGGAAAAAAAAAGTACTATGGGAAAACGGATTGGCTTCATAAAAAGTAAGAAATGAACATCTGTCATGGACAGAGTGACGCTCTTCACTTGTAAGAGAAGTAGCATTATGCTTGTTGGTATAAAACAGGGATTAACAAATTTTGATAGTAAATGTGGCAGTGGTTTAACAAGATTTGATGGCAAAATACACTTGATTATTTACTGCATACAGGACAGGGTCAGATAAGTCTGTCAGAAGACCCTACCACTGAGCAACAAGGCTCAGAAAAGACCCTCTTGTGTTCTAAACTCCTTTCTGATGGGAATTCAGGTGCAGCTGGATCAAGACTTAGTCCCAGACTTGATCAATGATTTAAGTCTGAGGGTCAATGGTTTAAGTCTAAATTTAAGTCCAGGTCTAAATTTAAAAGTATAAGTCATATGTGCATAGTCAATCCTTTATATCACTTAACTAGCATTTCAAAGTCTCAGTGCTCTCATTCCCATTTCTCATACTGAGTATCTGATGTGATCATCATTCTTTCAGTCTCGATGGGTAGCCTTGAGAGGTGTCCCTACTCAAGGGCAAATCCCAGCATGTAGCCCACTGCCGTGCAGAGCTCAGTGGGCCCTGGGCTGTCCACTGTTTGTGGAACAAGATGATTGACTTATAGTCACATTTGCACACCGGCCGTATTTCATCTGGCACACGCTCAACTAGCCCTCAGCTGTTGAGCAAGATTTTTGGCCTTCAGCTATTTTGTTGTTATCCGTCTTCCCAGAGTCCAGATGCTGCCATCATGACCGCAGTGGTGGCTATTGCTTAAGCAGAAAAGGAGAGGGAAGGACCACACCACCACACCAGCTCTAAAACATCACAGTCATTCAACAGCTGTCCGAGCAATCCGGCACTGCCGGTGTGCATGTCATGTTCAAATTTTACTTCTTCACCCATGTGTGTCTAAACATATCCGTGAATGATAATGTCTCCAACTGCATTAAGACATATAAAAGTTTACTATTTTCCAGTCTTTATTCAGAACTAGACATTTATTTCCTCACCTGAGAACTTACGGATGATTCGGGTGATTGGGACTGAGCAACACCTTGTTTGTGAAAGGCACAGGGTAACCCCAGTCAGAGCAAAGAAAGCCAGCTCCCAACAGAAGCAGCTTATCATTTTGCAGGAGGGAGCTTCAATGCCTCAAACTGAATTATAGAAATCTATGTCAGGAAAAAAGGCTCTCTTCTCCCTTGGGCATGGCAATACAGTAAATATATCTAAACAAGTTCTTTGAAACATTCCACAGACTTTTCTGCAAGATCATACATTGTTAGATGAAAGAACTGCTCAATGCCAGTTTTTTTTTTTTTTTTTTTTTTTGAAAAGAATTACTAGCAAGATCAAATCCAAATTGCTTTCAGTGCAAGATACTGTGATGGATCATTTTTTGGGCTTATTTTCTATTTTCAGACCTTGTTTTTTCATTTTTAGTACCATTCCAAAGAATGAAGCATGCATGCAAAAAGAAAAAGTGGAATTTTGGCTTTCTCTTGAAATGACAATTAGGGTATTGAAATTCTTTTTAAGAAAAGGGAATAATCTTAGACTCCCAAACCTAAAAAATATTATTCCAAAAGGAATTAATATCATGTAAAATAGGGATAGGGTGAAAGCCCAGAATAGAAATTATTATCTGAGAGAAAGGAGTGCATATAGTTCTGTTTCCTGATGACTTTTTAAAATAATGCAAATTTCTGAGGGCTGTGGGAAGGAAGGGAAGAAATCCGGAGAAACATGAGAGTCTAATAGGGATTTAATCTTTACATTGGTCATTGTTTAAAATTGTCTTTGAAAGTATTTTCCCTGAAATGGATTGTGCAACAGTTGCAATAAGTACCCTACACATTTACAGTGTGATGCACTGGAAAGGAAATTACAATTCCATTAATATGTTTGGCTGTTTTCTTAAATTTTAAGTAATATGGCAAAATGTGCCACTTTTTTATCCTAACTTGGAATAAATGAATTAAGGAGTGTCATAATAACAGTATTGCGCTAGAGCAAATTGCAGGACAATGGATTTAGAGTAGAACTAATCTAATATTAGAAATTTTCATCTGTGAGAAATCCTAACATTTGAAAGATGTTGTCTTAGGGGATATGGATTGATGCTTGGAGGGAAACTTTGATCATTCCTAAATAAATTGTATATAAGTCATTATTTTTAGAAGTCCCAGAGGCTTGAGAAGCACCATCCACTTGAAGTCCTCAGTTTCAGCTCCTGTGGATTCAGGAATTGCTAGGATTGCCTGTCACTCTGCTCGCAGGCTGGAACTCTCAGGGATTCTTGTACAGCTTTTCTTCCCAGCTGGAAGGGTAGGAAAGCAGGTTGCTGTGAAATATTTTCCAGAAAGTTGTCTAAACAGAACCTCTGTCTCTGAAAACTTCTAAGCTAAAACAACATTCAAATCATGCCTCCTTTTGAGTAGTCACTGTTGTCTGCTCAAAGCTAACAGCAGCACAGTAAAGCTATGGGCTTTGCTTTTCCAACCTTTTTTTCCTCAGTGTGTGGAATTGTCTCATTAGACATCTTACAGACCTAAAGCAGAAATATTCTCCAACAGAGCTGAGGAAGTACCCCAGATATGTTATACCTCTCTGATAGAAAATCACTGCTTCAAATGAGATGGAAAGAAGAGATTGTTGATTGTTGGAGTGGAGAGAGAAGGCGTTTGGTTGAGGGAGCATCAAACTCTAAATTGCATTAATATTGGTTAAACTATTTTGTCTGGAAATTGAGCAAAACAGATAACATCCTGTATGGCTTGGGGATGTCATTAGAAAAAATGATCCTGCTCTAGTAATAGCCAGTGATCATCTGGTGATTGCCCTTGTGATTTTCTGGTAAATTTGACACAGTGCAGTTAAATTTTCACTGACCTGAGTGTGGGTCATGTCCCTGTGGTTATTTGCATAATCAGAGTTACTCTTACATGGCAGTATTTAACAACAGTTAAGCTGGTGCTGTGAACCACTGTGATTACTCCTCCACTGTTGATTAGCAGGAGGAATGTCTTCCTGTGACAATTTTCAGATATCTGCCTGAAATTTAGCATTTTAGGTCCATCCCTAGAAGTGTTCAAGGCCAGGTTGGACAGGGCTTTGAGCAACCTGGTCTAGTGAAAGGTGTCCCTGCCCATGGTAGGGGATTGGAACTGGATGGTCCTTAAAGTCCCTTCCAAGATAAACCTATGATTTTCCGATCTTCTAGTAATATTTTTTCACCATTTAAAAGATTGTATAATCACCACTGAAGCAACAATGATTCCAGAGTTTTGTTTCAGAATCTAAGATACTCAAAATGAAAACATTGAAAAATCAGCTGTTGTTTTACAGTGATTCTTATCAATCTTATAAATTTTCCCACTGAGATGGATAAGATAAGCATAACATCGCAAAAAACTAAACTTAGCTTACCAGATGATGAAGGAAGCAGTAGCTCCTTTTCTGTCAGTGCTTTAACTGCTGCTGTAAATAGTGTCAATTTTAGCATGGAAATGGGACCCCCTTATGTTGAACGTGATATAAATACAAAACAGGAGATTGTTTCTCACCCACTGACTGAATCTAAGAAAACTATGCAACAACTGATGGTAGACATCATAAGAGTGATGTCCCAAAAGCCCACAGATACTCAGTGGTGCTATCAGACACACTGTGCAGGTCACTAACAGCGAATAGTAGTGTCTATCCTGTTAGTCCCCGCCTGAGATCTCAGGCAGATGTTTCATAAAAAAACCATTGATGACAACCCTGGTTTTGTACTTTCTGCAAGGTTACGTTCCCAGCTAATAATAGGATGTTGTTTTGATTCCCCACAGGATAATTGTCATGGAGTTCAAGTTGTCAAAACATGTTATTAGGATTGTTGGAGGAAGAATATGAAGCTTTGAATAATCATTAGATGACACTGGCAGTGCTACATAGATGGCAACACCTATTTTAGTGCAAAAGGGGAGAGGTGACGAAGGCTAGAAGTGAGAGGACACTTGAGTGAGGGTGTTTGCTATACTCCCCTTTCTAAGGATGATGGGAATCATCTTAGTGCAGGATGACCTCTGATCTTGTAACTCCTCTCAGCTGTTGCTGTGTGCTAATGGTGACTTCAGTGCAGTGAAGAGCCAGGCTGGATTGATGAGAGAGACTGAATTACAGAGGGGACTACTTGGTTTGGGTCAATATTAATAGAAAAACATAGGAGGATAAAGCTTCTTATCTGCAAGTGAGACTTGGAGAGAAACACTGCTTTTAAATTGTTCAGTGGAAAAAATTAAGATTGTGGTAGTTTGAATCACTGTGAGTTTACCATTTCTGTGACTAATGTGGATTTCTTTGTAGTGCCAGTGTGAACCTGAGGTTGGATAGTTTACCTTTTTGCAACCACTCTGGAATCAATGGATTCTTCAAGTATTGCTACATACTTGAGTTTCAGTCAAAAGCTGGCAATTATTACAGCTCCCTTCTGATTATCAGCAGTTTTCTTCTGTTTGTTTCCTTTTTGAATGAGCTTCTTTGTAGCCATTGTACCAATCAATACTGCAGTGACAAAAAAAGGGAAGAGGAACTGAACATAATACCAGTAACCAGAAGGGTTGTTGTATACAGAAGGCATGAAAACCAGGCCTTGCTCCATGATCCATGTGATAGGATCTTCCTCTGTGTTCCTCGGCTTTGATCTTACTATGAACTGGAGAGCTGGAGGTGAGAAGTTGGTGACAATCATTCTGAGCTGCCATGCACTGCCCATCACCTGAGTGAAGGAAAGAGAAAAAGGCTGTGACCTCAAACTGTAAGACACATTTTCAGACCTAACACATTCTTCTGTTCTGTATTGTCAGGACCATTTCCTACTGAGGTAGATACAGCCAGAGGAAAGAACAAATGTTTTCAAATATTTTACACTGCCTTTACTGTTTCTTCTATGCATTGAGGTGACTGCTTAGAGGAAATTGTTGATAAGCTGAGAAACTTTCACTGGTTTCTTGCTGGGACATAAAAGTTTCAGTTCCCCTGATCTCTCGGTTCAAGGCAGTGAGGAAAATAATGCAAAAACACAGGACTGTTCAAAGGCACGAAGTGGTGACAACTTCAGAAAAGTAACCAAAGTGAACAAGACTATTGACTACTTTTCATAGTGATAAGTCCTCATAGTATACCCAGTTTGCTGTGTGCATACTTGGCAATACATAAGTCCTATGTAAAGGCCAGGCAAGTTACTCTTCAGGGTAAGCACTGTTTATCAAGAGAAAATCTGAGCTACTTAGCACAGAAATGTCACTTGGAATCAGGGAAATGGAGAAATAAAACAGAATCTAACACCATGATTTGGATCTGCATGGCTTTTTTGAGCAGTCACAGCATGAGCAGAGAAGCCAGCAGGTCTGAGGACAGCACTCACTCTTTTGCACATCTGTGGGAAGGGACCTGCAAGCTGGCATGAGGAGAAGACAATAAAATTTCCATTGACTTGAGAACTGGGAAGGGCATTTTGGGCTGAAGGTGTTGGAAAGAGGAAGGAACAGAAGGTTGTTTCTTGAGAAATACTTTTTTAACTGGAATTTAAATGAGAGTCTTATATAGAACCGACATCCCAACCAACCAAATTAAAGGCAATCTGTATGTTAAAGAAGTTGGGAATATAAACAGGGAGGAGGGAGAGATAAGATATTTCAAACACTTTAACAATTACCCTGAAACTAGATTAGAGTGGAATCCAAAGAGAGATCTTTTATCCTCTGTGGAGCAGTATGAGTAATTCTTGTTTTCATTAAAAGTTTTCATTTTTTTAATGATGTTACATTTGCATTTTTTCCTCCTAAAAGATAAGGCTTGATGAACAGTGCGCTGAGTTTTATTTCTGTCTTACCAAAGTTTGGTTGGGAAGTTTTGTGGACTTTTCAGCCACATTTGGCTGGTTCAAAGGCCAGATGTCGTGTTCAGATTCAACAACAGGGAGAAGGATAAAATCCTGGAGGTAATTCTGTGTCCTTGTGTTTGTGCCAGCTGAGTATATACGTCTTCCCTTCTTTGTTGTGTAGCCTAGACTAGCTTCAGAGCTGGCCCTGCCTGTGTTCAGGTGATGATGTTTCCTGAAGAGTCATAACACAGAAGAGAAATTGCTGGAGTCTCCTAGGTAGTTTTGCATCAAGTCGACTGAACCTTCCACTCTGTGTTTTTATTATCTGGTTAACCCACCATTAATTTACTATGTAAGGTAGGAAACAAGAAGGAACCCGTTTTGATCTCCACCTTGCTTTCTTTCAACCTTTTCGACCCAGTAGAAACCATTTGGAGTTTGAGAACAGACTGGATAACCTTGCTTGCAGCATTAGCAAATATATCAGCAAGCTGGTGTGACACTATGTACTTTACTGTCCCTTTAGAATTTAAGTTCAAGTGAAACAAATGTTGGAAAAAGACATATGGCTTATGGGGACAGGTTTACTCTCCAGTGAAAAGTAAGGTTATTAAGTGAGCAGTGCCTGCCAGTTGCAGGAAAGTTGGCAGCAATACCTTGGCACTGTAGTTTTTATTTATTATTTAGAAGGCCACACACAGGGCTTCTGAATACAGCCTTAAAATTCCAGACAGTGTATGAACATAGAGGGTCAATGCACGAATTGTGTACTGTGGTATGACCAGGAATGATACTAAAAAAAATCCTCTCAGGAAAAATTGGTAGATATATTAATAAAATATCTCATCTTAATAGATTAGAATACCCTTTCCTAAGGATGAATACTACAAACAAGGAAAGAACTCCTTGTCTAAGCTTTTCTGAAGTCAAACAAGAGAAACTTCTGTAATATTTCATGGTAGTTACCATACAAAGTTGGTTGATTAGCAAGAAAATAAAAACAAAGAGGTAATGAAATTTAAAATAATTTCTTAGGAATAGTTGCCCTAAAAATCTGTAATTATTAAAGTTAATTTTGCCACAATTTTAGGAATCTTAGATTGGTAAAGACATTAATCACATATCCAAAGTAGAAACTAGCTGCTAGTGCAAAGGAATCCTGATATACACAACAGCAGGCACTTCAGTTAAGAATCTGACTTATTGTTAATGAGTGGAATGTACATATTTATCCCAGGGAGCTCTTACTTACTAAGATGCAAACCACTTTCCTACTAATACACTTAAGTAATAATTTTTTTTTTTTTGAATCTCTGAATAAGCCAGTGGAACAAAACCAGACATTCTTTCCAAAAAATCAAATTATTTCAGAGAGATATAGTCTCTACAATGTGAATTATGTAATATGTTTAATATTTTTAACATGATGATTTACTGAAACCGCCATGGAAAATTCCTGGAAAGCAATTTTCAAGCAGGCAATAGCCATCGGTAAAACCATGTGGAGGCAACTTTGCACAAGAAGGTTGCAACTGGTATCACCCACAGAAGTTCTCATGGGTTTGGACCTCCAACAATAAAGTATACATTGAGAACTGCTGAACAATTAAAAGCCAGGCCTGGAGTCACCTACAGCTGGAATCACTTTGTTGACATCAGGCCCCAGGAGCTGAGGTGATCAAGGACAATGATCTGAATATCACTCTCACACTCTGAAAATGTTGCATTTTGTTCTTTTTTTTTTCCCCAATTTGTCGCAAATACTCAACCCTACATTTTTTCCTCAGATTCATTTGACCTTTTTTACCTAAGATAAGCTATTTCCTGATGGGTTTGCACCTTGTGAAATGTTTATTTTTTTATCGTATTTTTATGCTAAAATCTTTCCAGGGGGGAAAAAAAAAAAAAAGAAAAAAAGAATTCTAACGCCGAGCATCTGTGTAAAAATAACACGATCATATGGTTTGTAGTTTACTTTTAAACACATTGGAAAGGATTGCCTTTGTACAGGGGAAGCTACAGCTCTCTTGCAAATCCAGAGCCTTCACTTTCAGTGGAACAAAATGTATCAACATTGGAAGAAACCGAGTCCTATTTAAAGCTGAAAGCCTACTAGATGGGACAAAACCCCTGCATTTTTAAAGGGAGACAGAGGGGAGAGAAAGCCATTCATGAGAAGTATAAAATGTAATTTTGTTTTAAAGCTCACTAAAAGCTATATAGGTCATGAAGACAATCAGTCTTTTATTCTTTGAAATAATTCACATTACAGCCCTATGTATTACCACCCTTATCACAGAAAAGCCTTTAGATTTGTGTTGGCAGATAATTACAAATTGATTTCTGGACCCTCATTTTGACAATGGTTTTGAAAACCTTTTCTTTTTTCTTTTTTTTTCTTTCCNTTTTTTTTTTTTTTTTTTCCTTTTTTTTTTTTTTTTTTTTTTTTTTAAAAGCCTTTTATGATTTCTCCTGCATCATACTGGAGAAGTACTGTCATGATGAGCTGGCCAAGTGTACTAACCATTTATAAAAAAGAGCCATAGAGGACAAGACCCAAAATATTCTGGAAATGAACTGTGAAATGCTGCAGATAACTGCAGTATAGTTAATTTATGTCTATCTTCATCTTTCATGCCATTCAAACTTGAAATAATTTTACAAATATATGGTAATTTAACAAATGGTTAACCTAAAATTTTACAACCTGCAGGTTGCTCCTTTCACTGCATACCAAATCCAGTTTCCTTATTTTTTTTTCAGCACTTATGGCTGTCAAAAAGTCTTCAGAAACCAAAAGGCTTAACCCTGTATTGCTCGTATTTACCATTATGGGGTCAAGTCTGTCTGAAGATGCCATTGAGTGACTACCAATGTCTTAGGCTGAAAGTTTAGACCTGTTCTAGAGGGAGCAGCCAAGTTTAGTGTGCTAATCCCTGCCTTCAGGAGGCTGCAGTTGAAAACTCAGCATGTTATAGCTGAAAAACATATTTAGGTAAAGTTGATGAGTAGGAAGGGAGAAGATGAGTAACAAAAATAACCAGATATCTTGGCATAGATGTGCTGTGTGCACAATCTGCAGTCAGTCGGTGACAGCGAGCGCAGTAATCACTACTCACCACCTGCTTAGCTGTGCTATTTTTAAAGTATCACTGAATGACAGAAGTAGTGGGGTCTTTTTAATTGTTTATTATTCCAGGGATTTAAATAGTGTTATCTCAGCACTTGGGAAACATCTAAAGGATTTACAGCACTAAGAATATCCTAGGCATGCAGGTACGTGAAGGAGCCTGTACGACACGCAGTAAACACTGACAAGGAGTAACCGGAGGCTAAATTGAAATATTTTAGTTTTACAGACTTTATTGATTTGGTTTTGAGTTGTTTTCCTTTCTAACTCAGGCTTATGTATTATTAAAATGTTTGCTGAACATCAAGCATGATACCATTTTTCTTTGGTTTCTTTTTCTTTCAAGGGGGAAAAATAATCTTTCAGATATGTGGGAATAGTGGCCATTAGCTTTAGCTAATAACCCACTTGCATGCCTTTAAAGTACAATATTTTTTTTTCTACAGCTCCCAGAAGGATGTAATTTGTAAACAGTATTAAGAAAAGCGTATGAAGTGCCACTGTCTTCAATAATCTGTGACTCTCAAGGGAGGATATATTTTGATCATGCTTCTTGTTGAGCTTGAACCTGAATCCGAAAACTACAAAATTTAATTTTCTTTTCCTGTAATTTACTTTTTCCTATGTATTTATAAGTAATTTACTCTTTTAACTGTTTCACTTTCCTTTTACATTTCAACATTCCTTTTCTTATTTGGATAAAGAAAACTTTTAACTTTAAAACAGAATAGAAAAACTAAATTCTTTGAAATGACCAATCTAACATATAAAATTACATGAAATAAAAATAATAACCCCCCTAACTTTTTGTGCAATTAAAATAATTCAGGAAAGTAGGATGTGAGAAGTTTGAGAGGTACTTTTCATTTCTCAGAGGCAGATCCTTAGCTGAAATTAATTACCAGAGTTCCATTCATTTCAAAGGGCATTATAACAATCCACACAGCTTGGAATCTGCCTCCTGATTCCCTCCCTTTTTTCCAGAGTATCTGTCACTTTTGTCTGTGCTCTATTCTTTCTTGTGCTGGAACGTGTGTGTTTCTGTGTATGTTTATATTTGTATGAATGATACTTGCTATAAGCAATCTTTATTTTTTCTAGACAAGGCAGTTTGGGATTCTCCTGGAGTATCACTAATTTGTCTCCATGAGATGCTGCTGTCCTGTTGCTGACACAAACTGCTGCTATAGACACGTCAGCAAAAAGGCAGGAATTTATGCCTGCATTTAAAGTATTTAAAATCAGGGGGGAAAAAAATGAGAGAATGATTGAGAAACGAGGGACAAGGAATTAGGAATATATTCTTTCTTTATCCTTCAAACAAGATAAGGAAAGAGATGTTGCGACATGACATTTTTGTGTAATTAAGGAATACCATTTGAAATTAATGGACTCGTTTTCTGAATTCAGTGGCGTGTGTTCTGCTGTATCAAAAATCAGGGATTGCATACGCTGCCTAACCCTGCTCAAGGGTCTCTGCCCCTCAGTCAGAGGGAAGTGAGCAGTACAGCTTGGGCTGTGCACAGTCATATTCTTTTGGACCAGCTCCTGTGCTCTGGTAATGCAAATGCAAAGACTCATTTCTTCCCTGCAAAGCCAGTGCTCAGACAATATTGCAGAACAAACCTTTCCTTACACAAAGGTTATTTTCTCTCTGGAGCATTCTGCTTTTTACTGAAAGGCATTGTAGACTAGAAATTCTCTGAGAGTTCATGACACCCTGAGAGCCTTCTTTTCAGAGACAAGCTGTATAATAATAATGCGGTGACAGAAAAATCGAGGAGAGGTGGCTTTCTCTGGTAGAGAATTTGCCTTTAATTCTGCCCTAAAGAGATTGCAATGGAGCACCAACCTTTGTTCTTACTGTAGTGCTTCACTGCTACACCAACCATTTGTTAAATGGGAAGTAATTGAGGTTGAAAAAGGATTGAATGAATAAAGCTTTTGGCAGGGAAGGGGAGGAGGCAAAGTATGGGTTAAAGGTTATTCCTTGCAGAAATTTCATAAAATGAGAGGTAATGTGCCTTTTGAGCTAAAATTGTTTGTGCCTCTGGAGGGGGCTTGCAGAAGAGAGGGAAGGGAGCAGGTTGGGGGGAGGGAGACTGAACCTGTGGAAGCACAATGAGAATAATAAACCAGCATCAAATATTAAGCTTTGTGGCATCTTACTGATTATATTACGAATTTCACCCATAGATGTGCAGCCTTGACCACCCCTCTAGGTGAGGAGACAACAAAGGAGGAGGAACTGAGGAGTCAGGAGTAGTAACACGAATACTCCTTAGAAGCTTTCTTATCCAAGAAATATTTTAACACTGCTGTAAGTTGCATTTACTGCATCCAGAGGAATAAATGGGTGCCACGTTTCAGTGCTTTCCTGAATTCTGCAGTTCTGGTGGTTTGAAAAATAATGCCAATTTTTTTTCCCCTATTATGAACTCATATATCTTTTTAGACTTCCTCAGTCACAGTGACACAGCATTTTTTCCATCTGCCTTCTCCCCCTCCCCAGAGAAAAAAGGTCTGTCGTGAAAGTTAATCTTATGTTATTTTGGGCCTGGGGACCCTGGAGACAGGTAGAATGGATTTGTATCCTTGACAGAGCTCATGTTGAATAAAATATCACAATTATGGAAGCGTTAATGTACTTCCATCCAGTGTGCTTTCCGTACTGTATGGTAGTTATTTCAAATTTTTTATTAATCCTTGTCTTTGTGCTCCAAATGTGTATAAGCACAAACATTCTTTATTTTGTATTGAATTATTTTGTGTTCTTCTGATGCACGTAGAATTGTGGAAAGTACAGGATTTTTGCTCAAAAGAAACTGATTTTAACAACTGTTTTTGATACACATGGTATTTTCACACGAAGCCCATCATTTGCTATGCCTTGGAAAGTTTTGCTTTGCGTATTTTTTTAATGTATTTTAAATTTTTTGCTCTTTATTTGGACACTACCAAAATAATAATAATACGACCTAAATAAGATTGCTCTTAGTGAAATTCCTTAGGGATAGATGCTGGCTCAATTCTCATCCACAACTTTGTCGATAAACTGGAGAGCTACATATACTAACTGCCAGTAAAAAAACTTCCAGATGACTTATAGACTTTTGGAATAGTAATTGAGTCCTACAAGAGAATTTAGGATAATTGCCATGCAAAAAAAA
>VXAY01002926.1:957077-1004669 GCA_013399855.1 Oxyruncus cristatus | reverse complement strand
AAAAAAAAAAAAAAAGTAATTAAGAAGAATGCAGGCTGGAATTTGCAATAAGGACAGTGAAGATATCTATTCTGTTGAGGAAGTTGTCAGGATCAGACAAGCAGGACCAGACAAGCAGCTCATTGGGGCTTTCTGTGAGAGCTGGGGTAAAGAAAGCTAATGTGGATAGTGGATATACAGATTAAAATAGTGATTTAGGAATAGAGAAGTGATTTTGTCTATATATATTGCATTAGTAAGGCAACTAGTGGAATATCTTGTTCGGTTTTTTGTCCACATTTGTTTAAATTATGTTGACAAATTGAAAAAGGTAAATGAATGGGCAAGAAAAATAATTTTGAGAGAATGCCTTATAGTGAGAAATATAGAGCTCCATCTGTTCTGCTTTTCTCAAGGAAAGGCACATGATTTGTTTACAGCTCAGAAAGGCCTTAATGTGTTCAAAATATTAGTTGCCTCTATAATCTAGTAGAGAAAGACAAGATTTGGCTGGGGTAGCCTGGAAGCTGAATCCAGATGAATTCAAATTGGAAAGTAGAAACAAATAAACAAACAACAAAAGAAGGAGCTTTAATCATGGAGTAATACAGCGTGAAAAATGAAAGTGAACATGCTATTTTTTTTTAATAAGGTAGCCAAAGTACAGTATCATTATTGCCAAACTTGGTAAATAAATGGGCAAAGGATTATTCTACGTTGTCAGAATGTCATCACCAGTAAATTTTGAAATGATCTGGACTCAAATTTTTAATCTCACAGTAATAAGTCATAATATCAGAATAGCAGCCACTGACACTGATAAATATGATACTTTAATGTTTTGTACAAGCAGTAGGATAACAACCAGTGTGAAGAGCTTACTCCTTCCTGTTGGAGCTTTGCCGGTCTCTTAAGCAGGATATGGTCTTCGAATGCCACCGCTTGGGAGGAGACACGTTTTCTTAAAGTGTAGTGTTCAGGAGTCCCTACATCACATTTGCACGAGCCCAGACAGCCTGTTACGTGCCCACTTAAAAATGCTCTGTGCAGGGTCTCAAGCAGCCAAAACCTCTCATTGTGTCCTCCTGCTTCTAGGAAGGCTGAACTCAGAGGAACCTGTATTACCATTTGCAGTCAAAATAATTTTTAAAATTGGGGTCAGCAGACAGATGCAAAAAGTGTTAATTCTGTAAATAATGTGATACAATTAGAATCATCATTAATTAAACACACTCACTTACAGAATGAGGTATTTTCTTTGTGTCACGTCCAGGCATTCTCTTTACTTACATTTTTATTGCTTGCAATTACAATTTATTACTTTCCATAAAAATGATATTTTTCAGGCATCCTAAGTTAAATGAATGATTCAGTAATTTAAAACTGAGTATTTGTTATCTTTGAGGACTGTGAAAATGAATTGCACATTGTTGAATTTAAAATGCCAATCTTGTGGATAAATCAGTCCCTGGGGGAGCCATGAGCAGCACTGTCACAAAGAGAGAAGGGAAGAGGTTGCAGGGTACAGATATTTACTTCTCTTATATTTATGGCCTGATAGTCAAAGAGGCTGAGCATTTGAAGATTCAACTGAAGTGAATCGAGTTGAAGGTGCTTCCCAAAAATCTAATCTTCATATATATGTTCACAGTTGACTGGAGGGAATGAAAAGTTAAAGCAGAGAAATATAGGCAGGGAAAAGACTCGGGCATGAGAGGAGTCTGAGTCGTATGAAGTTAAATGCGGGCTGCTCTTTCGTGTCTTCAGAGATCAGAGATTCCTTTTTTGTCTGAGTGGAAAATTTCACACAGGTTTTGGAGAGAAGTGGTCTGCTGTCCTGGACCAAAATCAGTAAGAGGGACGCTTGGAGAGCTTGGATCTCACCCTGTTTGTGTGACTTTTCCTTTTTATGCAGAAGGTTTAGACGTTGTAGCATCCTTGGAGGTGGCAGGCACTGTATGAATGTAGGGCATTGTGTTATTAGCAGTAGTATCACTGTAATTACTCATTTGCAGGGAATTCCTTGTATTCTCAAAAACTTTGCTGAAGATTTTACGAGGTGGGTTAAATGGAGTGCATATAGCACACGGAGTATTTTTTTCTAAATTCAGAGGTAACCAGATCAGTTTCTGTGCAATTTCTCCAAATTATTTTTGTTTTTTTTCTAAAACCCTTGAAGTAATCCAAAACATTACAAATCAGATTCTTTGTTGTTTTGCTTCATGCACAAACCAACAACCATGTACCATATAGGCAAACATAAAGATGCTTTAGCATGAGGATGCACAAGCCGTTAATTTCTGGTGATTTAAACACGTGTGCATGCACACATATGTTTTTAATCTCTGTGTTCTTTTTCAGTTCAGAATCACATATGAAGGATTTTTACATTGATTTTTAAGGAAAAGGGAAAAGCTAAATCTTTTGGCAAGAGCTGGGAATGTAGCAAATCTAATAACTGAGGGGTTTGATTATGGAAACCAGCCTTGTGTCTCTACCTTTGTCTAGAAGAGGAAGAGAGAAGATTTTTATCATGCGTGGATCTGTCATCTCCTTTGTTGAAAAGAGAATAAATATCCTGCCTAAATTATTTAAAAAAAAAAATTACTTCAGCTTTATCTGAAAAATATACATTACTCCCTTTTCAAATTAGTCACTTCTACGCATGGCATCTCCTGCCATTCAGTACCTTAATTGAAAGTGTAATAATTGATGCCCCGTTTACAGATTTATTTCCTGTAGAATTAGTTTACAGAGTCACAGATTCAGAAGATAAAAAAAACATTCTGGTCATGGGCTTCTCTCCTCGACTTGCTGTGATGATAAAAGTGATTTCCTGTTAAACAGGCAGCCCAGGACTGCAGTCACATGTGCATGAAGCTTCTGATTTACAGGGGTGCTTAGCACCCTGAACTCCAGTTTAATTCAGTGGAAGCTTTAGCACCAATAAATTAAAGTCAAGTATGTGTTTGAACATATTTTATATACTGTGTGACAGGTTCTGATTACTTTCATTGTTGGCTAAACTCAAGCCTACATTTCTTTTTTTTCCCCTTAGTAAGTACTTTGTGGTGTTTCTCATGCCTGTATAAACTATTAGGATAAAACTCAACAGCAATTCCGCTTCCCGCAAAGCTCCCGCTTTTCTTGTTCTATAGATGCTTTCGCCTTTGCTTTGATGCAAACAATGTCACAGGGTATGGAACATTGTTGGCAGAGCTTCAGCAGTGTTTATCAGTGATGCATCTGACTCAGCCAAGTGGCACAGGTTTGCTGTGTTGTGACCAAGCTCAGAAATCGCTTAGAGAGTTATGCCCGTTTGCAACAGCGCAGATCTTGGAGGCACAGAAAATTCTTGAGACATCAGTGTTCATGATAATTAGGTTAACCAGTGTATGTGAGGCAATCAAGTGATCATATACATGAGTGAGATGATATACAGATTTTATTACCCACTGGAATATCCATGTCCGAATAAGAAAAATGCCAGGACAATGAACAAGCAGAAGCTCCACACAAGAGGCGTCATTATTACCCAGTACTGTGTCATAGTTTGAGTGCATTATACACCATAGTTATGATTATTAAAAATAATAATGAAAAAACCTTCTGAGAACTGTGATTCAAGGATTCATAAGGTAAACAAATGTAATCCTGGCATTTCCTGCACTGTTTTAATTCAGCATCTTTCTGCTTATGTGTTACAGTCTGATTATATGATCACATACTATTTTTTCCACACAATCCCTGCATCGTTTAGTGCAGGAGGAGACCTATTCTTTGGATCACCTGGGATCTGAAATAGCTCCATTTGCAAGCTGATAGTTTAAACTCCTAGCAACCCAGACATGCCTACATAGCCAACAAGCTTATCTTAGGTCTTCTGTCTCTGGAAATAAATTAACCCTTTCAATTCCAATAGCTAACCATGAAAAAAAAGAAGAGAAATCAAGTTGCACATGATTTTTATTTAACAGCTTTGCAGTCTTTTACTGTTTTTTTTACAATTTGAAGTCTCATTAATCTCTTAAGTATTTATTAGCAGTAGGGTGTGAGCAAGAAGTAAGATGTTGTCATAAATAAATTGCTGTCTATTTTGTTTCCTTTGAAAATTGCTGGTTTTATTTATTGCCATGAAAAAGAAATAACTTGGACTGCTGCATGGAATACAGGATCACAACTGCCTTTCTAGGAATGTGTTAAATCAAAGCAGGGCATATTCTTGAATTGAGATTTTTAATAGGAAATTTAAGTGGTTTTGAAACCCTAGTTACTGTGAATGCTGGAGGGAAGGAATGTGTTACTGTATCTACTTCTGAGCTGTATTTTGAGAGTCTGCATGAGTCGTCAAAGGTGCCTGTGTGAGATGTGACCTTTTCAGTTCATATTTATTATGTCTTCCCAAATACACACCGTAGCTGTACAGTGCCTGTCAACATTACATTTCGTGAAACTAGTTCTCTGAAGGGAAGAGTTCTCTTTTGATACTTAAATACTCCCCTTCTGAAGCTGATATTGAAAAAGGTAAAACCACCGTGAGGAAAATTGTAAGAAGAAGCAGAAGAAACATGTTAAAGTTCCTTCCTCTCTTTCTATTTCAACATCCTTCCTCCTCTTATCTCATACGTCTCCTTGTGATCTGTTCTTTATATTTTAGTGTGGGGACTTTTTAAATAAATGAAATGCAAGTATCTCATCTCCAGTAAAAGACAATGCATTTGTACTGTGTTGTATATAGACAATGTAGGGCACCCCCCTCCTTTCCAGAACTGTCTTAGCTACAGCACCTGGTTGTTGCTGCCTGTCCTGGAAGAAGGTATTAATACATTTTCAACCATTCCAAAACTGTTGGTGTCTCCTTCTAATTTGCAAAGCTCTGATTACAGCCCTCAAGCTCTCACTGGCTCTGGGTGTCTACAGTGGGGTGAACATAGAGGGATCAGAGCCACAGACAAGACATAATGAAATATATTTAAACCTATTCAAAACATGGACAATATTCTGTTGTATAACCCTAGCCACCCTCTTTAAACATCATGGGTGGAGACCATTGTGACCCACGCTGGTTGGGTGAAGACTTGTCTCAAAGCTGAATTAAACAATTTTGTGCCTTCTGAAAATGCTATCTGCAATTAAAAAAATAACCATAAAGTGTAAATACAAGATGTGACATTCTGTGAAGTGAGTAGTTAGGATTGAATTGGTTTGGATTCTGAAGAGGAACATTTTGGAAACTCTTTTAACAATTGTTGGTCAATAGTGTGAAAAGTTAGTTCATTTATCTGAGTGCATGAAAGGGTCATATCAAACATTCTGATTTGTGTCATTGCATTTTCTGAAATCTTGTAGTTAAATCAGGCTAAAATCTTCAACAAGATCTGTAGTTAGACCAGGCTAAAGTCTTCAACAACTGTGCAGTAGTCTTCATAGTAATGTGCCCTTCCTAAATCCCCCCTGTGAAAACAGTTGTCCTCAGTGGGCTGGATCTCATCTTGTCTCAAGTAGCCTCATCTATCTTACTGCTCTGAACTGCTGCAGACAGACTGGAACAGCTCTGAGCGCAACTGGACTCTGACCAAGGCCTTTGAGCAATCCCATAATGTTCCCAATAAATCAAAATAAACTGTCCAGCTGCTCTTTCATGTCCTCTCATTGTGCCGTATGTCTTGTTTGAAATGGGAGAAAGTCTTCTGTGGATTGAGTATTCTGGCAGGGAAACAGAAACAGCCTTCAGGTAGCAAGCCTGGGTGACAGGAAAGCAGCTGGAAGGGATAAAGCTTGTGGATGGTCTAAGGGAGCTACATGAGTACTTGGGGAAGAAGTGCCAACAGAAAGGCCAGAGCTGACTTTTCTTTTAAGGAATCTGTTCTGCTCTCCTCAAACATCACCAGCAAATAGCTAAGATTTACCACTTGCATGACTTCAATCTTTTTATTTATCTTCTATTCATCCGTGAATAAAATGATAACTGATCACCTGGAATATCCTTCATCGTCCTCGTGGGTGTACTTCGAGTGGGATGTTGGTGTAGATAGTGCACAACAGCATCTGTACATTAAATGCTCTGTGGGTCCCATCGTTCTTTGCTTTGCATGGGCTTCACAGTCTTATGGCTCTATGGGATGGAAACCAGATTACTCTTATTTTCTCAGGTATGAATCAGCAGATAGCCCTATTCATTGTTTCTCATTGAGCAACTGGAAAAAAACCAAAAACAACCCATGTGTCAAATGCATATATTCCCGTACTACTTTTTCTGTATTCTGAATTTCTGCAAAAATTTCTGCAGGTCTAACAGCTCTATAATGTATAAATCATTATAAACAAGGCTTGAAAGGAACTTCACTGTTTATACTATAACTTCCCTGCCCTTTAGCAGTGTTGAAAACTGAAAATACCAGTGCATCTTGAATTCAAAGGAGGAGAAAAATAGATGAGAGATCATAAAGGGGTAACGCGGTTCAGCCAGACTCAGCGTTTGGAATATTAAGCAGATTTGACCCATGCTGAGAAGAGTCTGAAGAGCAAATTCTTCTCAGCACCATCTCTTATGTCAGGACCCTGATTAACAAAGACATTTAAATAATGTCACTGCACTTCATACAATTTGAGCCTATTTTCTCTTTTGTATAGCTTTTGAATGTAATTTTTTTTTTTTTTACTTGACATATTTGACCTCTGTGTCCTAATAGTGGCAAGCAATGATACTTTGAATTATTATGCTGAATATAAATGTAAGCTTCAAAACTAACAAAGCTTTTGTTCCTTTCCTGATGAAAGCACAATTTTGCAGTTGCTTTAAATATTATAGCTCTAAGTCTGCCGTTGCTACTTCTACTAAGGATTTCTCAGTGAATTCATTAGAGGTGTCTGTTTTCATAGCCTGACTTGTACAAATAAGAAGCAGGGATTTGAGAGTTCAGGGTGTATCTTGCTGTGCTTAAGCTGCAGCAGCGTTACATATGCAGAACCTGGCTTTATGTTACTTGTGGGGAATAACGCAAGCCGAACTCGGAATTCCATCATTAGAGGGTTTAAGTCTCTAAGGCTAAAGCTAAGGCCAAGTTTTGATATTTTTTAATTCACCTGTGAGAATTAGTGATTTCCAGGGGGGACACATAGAATTTTGAAGGAGTAATTCTATAAAGATAAAGCTAAGGAAAAGCCACATGTGTTTTCCAGGCATGTGAAAATAATTTCAAGGGTCAGTGGCTTCGCAGTTGGAATTAACAACATGGTCACAGAAAGAGGAAGAGGAGAAGGTGACTGCAGTTCCATTTTTTTTGTGTGTAATGCAGAGAACAGGGATGTGCAGAGAGTGCTCCTAATGAAATAATGTTTCTAAAAATAATGGCTTTTTATCTTCGTCACACGGATTTTTTTATTTATTTTTTTAAACCTCCCCTAATAAGATCTATTTCTAGATAAAGAAGGGATAGAGGAGAAATGAATGGACTAAACCAGTCTATTTCAAACTGTAACTAGAGATTTAGGGCACAACAAACTTCCAACGACGATAATTTCAGCTTTCAAGTGGTTTTCTACATTTCTGGTTTTGGAAGAATGGAAATGAAACTGCTGTTCATTTGATTGAAATATCTGGAAATGGAAGTGATTTTAGTGAGAAACTGTTCCTCCCTTACTGAGTATCTAACTCAGAGCTCGCCCAAAGCCTCTCTGCTACGTTTCAAGGTAGCCTGAACTGTAGGGAATGACTGCCAACTACCCAGATGGAAACTCTAAATCAGGCAGCAGACAAATTTGGGATTGCCTCTGTAAAAAATAACATTTTTCAGTTGTTTTGCCGATTAGGGACCTGTCATACTTCATCGCTGTCACACAACTCTAAACATTTTTTAGGGAGATACAGGGAACAGAGTGAAGAAATATGAGATGACTAAACACATTCTTATGTAATAGGAAATTGTATCAGATTTAGATTTCATTGCAATCAATACCGTGAACAGGTAGTGTTTCTTCCCGCAAGCTTTATTACAACCCCTTGATTCATTGTGTTTAGGGAACGTTAAATATTTCCCCAAATTATTGCAAATCAAGGCTGTCAGTTGCAGTTGTGTGGAGTTAACACCACAGGCTGGGAGGGTGCTTACAGAGAATCATTTCTTCCTTCCAGCAGGTTCTCACTTCACTGTCTCAGAGCCAAAAAGAGTTGGTGAAAGAGCAGCTTTCCAGCATCTTAACACCTGTCTTTCAGTAATTTTCAAATAGGGAGCTGGAATATTTCCTTTTATCTGTTGAGATATCTTCAGGGTTGGTGGATGAAATGAAAGATTTTGCGTTATGCCTTTGAAAACTTTGTACAATGTGTGAAGATTTGCCAATATTTAGTGGCTGCCATGTAATCCATCTCTCCTGTAAAGATCCAAAATATCCTGCTGTTGTTGCATTAAGATAACTATTTAACAAAGCATACAGGAATTAGAGAAAAAGAAGTGCTATGTGCTTAAGCATTTTTATAAGCTTTACAAATCACTGGTTGCAGACATCCAACACAAATCTAAATAGTAAGAGCAGTAGTTTTATCTTTCATTTAGAATAAAACAATACAGTAATGTAATAATCACATTTTCTGAAGTCTCATGAAGCCCAAGAAACCTCTTCATACCAACTGCAACATACCATCCCCAGGGATGCTACTAAATAGAGTAAAATTGCTGACACCTTATACATACTGTTTTATTTTTTTCAGGTGAATGTCTTTTGTTTAACTTGGAAATAAAAAGTAGCAAAGTATCTCATCACCTTTTTGTCTTTCATTTTCCTGGATGTGTGCTTGAGAAGACATGCTTTGCTCATCATCACCATCTAGGCTGTGGGGTTTTTGTTTCATTTTGAGCTACTCCCATTTCAAAGCCAGTTTTCCATTCTGAGGCCATTAGCAGCCTGGCAGCCATCAATAGATGGAGATGAATTTTTCTTTATTTTTAACTATGATGAACTCTTCTACCAATAAGCAGAAGGTCTTGATTTGAATCAATGCTTTTTTCCATTTCACTTTATATTTTATCAATTAATATTGCCACAAGATTTCATCTATCATTGCAATGTCATTTATGTGACAAACTCTGCCAATTGTTTTCTGTTTAATTAATATGTTCAGCATTGTTTGGGAGTGAAACAAGTGTAGGTTTTGCATAGAAAAGAGATGCTGGTTCTGGTTAGGGAGGGAGGTGCCGTGAAGACAGTTGTGGGCCAAGTCAGGAGAACCACGTGTCCAGTTTCTCCCCAGAAGAAAAGATCCTTATGAAAGGAAAGAGGGAGGGCTGCATCCCCTACTGTCCATGGCTGGAGGGTTTTAGGTGCTGTGGGGGTTATAACTCCAAAGGAGAGAGGCTTTCCACTGCTGGATCTCCATGGATTCTCTTTATCTGGTCTCTTTCTTTGCCCTCTGCCGACAGCATTTTTCCCCAGGGAAATAAATTCCCCTGACTCCGAGAAATCCACCATGGGCAAAAAGATGATGTAGTTGCAGCTCTGCCACAGAAACTTGTCATTAACTTAAGCCAGCTGACATGTTCTTGAAGAATACCATTTGCTGTATAATTCAGAACCCTGACTAGACTATCCCATACTCTTTTAAACCATAACTGTTACAAAACCAGACGGAAAATGAGGATGCTGCAATTCTTTCCTTGGAAAAGCATTTGGGTTGTGCCATGTCAGGAATGACAACAAATCTGGACTTGCTGCTAAGAGAGCAGTTCCACTTTTGGAGATGGGCGTCCCACTGACACTGAGCAGACTGTTCCACAATTCACTGGTGGCATTCAAGAAGTTGGAGGAGATACAACATTTTTTTACTGGCTTGCTCAGATTTTGTGTTTAGTTTCTCTGGGAATTTGAGGATATAATTTAAAATATCAGAATTATCGTTCAGAAAATGAAGGATACATACTTAGGAAACACAAATCCACAGTACATAGTTATGCCAGAATAGTTTCTACATTTTTTTAGAACAAGTTATTATAACTCTATATTTTGATTTTTATTTTATTTTATATTTATATTTATATTTATTTCAAAAGGTGATCAGAAAGTGTGATACTAAAACCATATCAAAATCAACTGATCGCTTTTGGGTAACGTATGGTTGGCCACTGCAAAATATTCCAGTGCAGAATGGAAGTAAGTTTATGGGCTTTGTAATAGTGTGTTTCTCAGAGCTTACAATGAAAGTCTGAAAAAGCCATAGACAAGCTTTCCTGTTGTTATTGAACTTTTGTATTTAGAGTAAATATTCCTTTCTTTCCTTGGTGCTTCTGGTGCATTGCGTGTGTGTTTATGTTGCGTGTTTTTCTGAACAGGTTTTTAGAATTTGGACTCAGATCCAAACACATGAATTCTTCAAGGGCAAAGGCAGCATCACTTGTCATTGATTCTGCCAAGCATTTAAGAAGAAGTGACATTTACCAGGGCTTGTTTTGAAGATTTATAAATGCAGTATAGATTTGGCAAGAATAGCTGCTTCAATAAACCTTGTGCTGCAGCCTGTAAGCATGGGCTTTACCACCAGCAGATTCACTAGCACTATGTCATCCAAGTAAAAATAAATATTCAATAAACAATTTATTAGAGATGTGAGCTCACTTCTGCTTCATTCCACTTGGAAAGTCTTGACATCTGTTGCCTACGCAGTGTTATTAAGGACACAATGAAATGAAGACAAATTAATTGTGGAATTGTCAAAATTATGTCAGGGAAACTTTGCCTGGCCAACAAAACTGCTGCAAAGTATAATAGGAGAAGGGATATATCTAGGCTGTATACATGAGGGTGTTTGGTATAACAGCTAGGGATAACTGAATCCTAACACCTGACAAGAAGTTATTCTTTCATGGGCCTGACTTTTGTTTTATGAAAAGCGCTTTGCATTCCTCAGGGGCATTTGAAGAGCTTACACTAAAAGTAAATAGGATTTACAACCATCCTGGTCCTCATTTGGACTACCAGATTTGTGTGATACGGCATTAATGTGAACGATAACAGGAGTAACAAAAAAATCACTTACTGCCTCCTATTCCTGTTAGCACTGTGAGGCCATGTAGTGTGGGGAGAGTGGGAAAGGGTCCCCTTTAGGTTTTTCGGTACAACAATTACACAAGTTCCCATTCAGGAGGGTTTTCGTGCACCCATTCATCCAAACACGTCCTGCAAAGCCTCATGACATCCAAGGCTGCACAAAATTTGAGGCGAAACCCATTCTGGGCAACTGCCTAGCTAAACTTCACCAGTACTGATGGAGAGAAAGGTTTTTTGGAGTGTGTTTATTTACACAGAATAGCCTACTCAGTCTCTAGGGAAATAAGTGGCCCTGCCTCTGTGTCAGGTACCACTGGGGGAATCCTGGGTGATATTTGAGTGTGCAGGAGAGGTGCTCCAGGAACAGGGACACCCAGGAGCTGCAGCACACGTTGTATTGGTGATGGTGCTCAGGCAGCTGAAAGCTGGTGTGTTGGGAGAATGTTATTTAGCCCTGGCTGTTTTGGGGATCACAAACAACCCCCACTCCCCAATATTACACACACACACTAAGTTTATAAAAATCACAGTCAACGAAACAGATTTTTTTTCGCAGATACAGAATGAGTGTGAAAAAGATTTAATTGTCTTTTCTATGACATATCAATGTGGATAAGAATACCTTTGCTGTAATATTGGAAATCCTGACCGATTCAAATGTACTTTAAAAGAAACAGAATGATCAAAAATTATCTTTCTGGGTAACACTGAATACAGTTGGCATCTAAAAATGTCATAGATTCAAGGGCATACCTTGGTACAGCATAGAGCAAAATGGACCAAACCTGTCTCCCTGTTAAATGTAATGTAAAGTACAAAACCTCAGTCTTCTTTGGCTGTCAAGACAGACATCTTCAGTTTATCTGTTTGAACCTTTGGCATTTAGCTGAGAAGTAATTGAGGGAAGGAAATATTTTCCTTCATGTCATATAATGCATGTAAAGTAAAATCTATAAATATAGTTTATATATAGACATAGAAATAAATGGTGAGTAGTAATAGCAAATTAGCAATAAATCATTGAATTTGCAATTCCCTGTGTTTCAGTTTTATTTGTCGTAGTAAATAAAACAAGATAATTCTAGATTCTTGTTTACTCATTGCAAAAAATAGTCCTAAAGTATAAATTAAACTGAATGTTTCTCTAAAGAAAAAGAGCATTTTTTTCTGTTTGAAAGTCCTAATGCTGTGTGAAGTGCTGTGAATAGACAACAGCAGATGAAGGCCAGATCTGCAGCATGTAAATGGGTGAAGCAGGACATTTCAATAGTTTATTCACTCATTGTTCTTTTCTTTCTAAGATCTGTGCCTTTTGGGGCTATGATAGCAAACATTTTGTAGGTAAGGTGCCTCCCTGAGCTATAGATTTGGGGAACTGAATCACAAGCATGTTGGAGTGAGAAGGGGGCAGTTCTTTGTGGTTTTATTCTGACATTAGAAACAGCCATGGAGGAGTGTATGGAACTCTTGGACACCTTAGCTCTTAGTTACATTTGCAGGGAGAATTGCTTAAAGTTTCTTTACTAAGAAACAGGAACATGGTCAATGATACAGAGACCTTACTTTAAATAACAATATACTTGTAAAACATATGTGATATTCTGACATTTTAACTTTGTGCCTTTTGTTGTGAATTAGCTTAAACTGCTCTCAGAGCAATCAGATTGATTGCTGCAAGTTTCATCTATCATGATTGTTATAACATGGGGGTAGCACTGCTGTTAATTAAAGCTACATTACATTTCCCAGTATTATTTATATGCCTATTGGAGTAGTTTATAGATGAATAGAATAATCAATGTTCCTTTCTTATTACATTTATGCCTCCCTTAAAAAGAATTAATATACAGGTTTTGTTTTTTTAGCATGGGAGAAAAATGCATGTGGCATTTAAGCAGAATACCCTGAGGAAGTGGAAAATAAAGGACATGAATGTTCCACCACATCAAAAGTATGGTAATAGGTAGCAGTCGATTATCTAGAAATATATCATTATTTCTTAAAGGTGCCAGCCAGTGATCAGAAGACTTATCTTCTGTAACAATACTAAGTGCTAATACAATACTAAATGCTTTAACGTCATTGCTGCTTTACCTCAGTGTTTGCTCTGAAGGAGATTTGCTGCTTTGTTCAGCATTCAGAACTGCTGATGGACAAATTCCTGGAATGAATGGTGGTTTTGAAAATATATTCAATTCTTTGATATTTGTTTGTAGTACTTAAATAGCAGAAATACACTGAAGTTAGTTAAAAAAAACAACTACCTGCCACTTAGTTCACACCACATTGCAGTAGCTCCTGGTGGACTCTGCTTTTCTCGCTGATCCTTGTTTATGCCCGCCCAGTTCTACAGTATTCAAAGACTTCATGAAATGCAGTACAACTTTAACCCCTGAAATTGTGTTTTGTTCTGTCTGTGGTGCAGATAGAGGAGTGAACTTTGGAGCTTCTGCTGCATTACAAGTTGAAGGGCAGATACCAAAGGCGGCAAGTGTGCTCCTGGTCCCCCCTCATGGTGCTCAACCCTCTGTGGCTTAACCTGCAGGTCCAGGCTACACCTCAAACCATGGTCTTTGCCCAGAGGAAGTTCTCTGTAGTTCATAATAAGCACACTGGGTATAGCAGGTCTCTGCATTTAGTGTTAGACTCTGGTGGCATGAAATTAGTGGAGCTATTTCAGAATATTCAGATTTTAGCTGAACATAGAACTCACAAGGGTAAAATTGCTCCCAGGAGTGATAGGAATTTTGTGTTCCCTCTGTATGTTTTATTTCAGTCTTATATCATTGTTTCCTTTTTTTTGAGGCATCTTGTTAGTCAGAGTTTTCATTAAATGACATTTAAACCTAACTTCTCTTTATAGTTATGAGCAAAAAAATGATGAAGCTTTTTGAGTGAAGTATTGTTATGAATGGGCATCAACAGCAACTGTGCTCATAAAGACTCAGATTTTATGGGCTTTGAGTTCATATATGATTATTTCAGCTCTTCCAGTGTAAATATTTTAATTCACTGGCAGTCTTGCTCAAAAAAATAATTTAAAGATTAAAAAAAAATTTTGGTAGCATTGTGGTACACTGTGGTAAAACTGAATCACAGCTTGTAGCACAGGTGTATTTTAAGTGTTCAGAGAGATCAACCCCAGAAGACAGTAAAGAAGTTAACAAGAAATCAGAGTGCATGCAGCTGACAAAGCTTCAGTGGGAATCCATGAATCAGCATGGTATGAATTGTCCAAAAATGTTATTAAAGCTCACTAGGATATTAACTGGATGCAACAAGGGAGGGAAAACAAATACCATGTTGGAGATCACGGGAGTCAGAGCTTCTCTCACTAAATCCTTTTCATTGTTGACTGAAGTAAGTAAAATAATATAATTTTTTCCAGTAGATGCCAGCTAAAACATGGGCAGACACTGTACCTTGGCTTACAAATGGTACGATGCATTGTTAATTGTATTTGGATTATAAATCAGAGCCCTGAGATGCAAAGACTGAAAAGGCTTAAATGAAAAACATTATCTGTCATGCAAGGTACAAGAATTGCATCCTCCATTGCAATAGGTTGGAGGGTAAATATCCAAAAAGTTTATGTGCACAAGACACTAAAAAAGAAGATAATTCAAATACTGCTCTGGCTGAAAACGCTATGTTGCCTTTCAGGGCTGCACAAATTCACTGTGTGAATTTCTCTACGTGGGGTGAATTCAGAATGAAACCTGGGGAGCCCTAATCAGATTTTGGGGGAGCTGCATGACCCGCAGATTGTTCATCTTTGCTTCAGGCAAACTAGCTTGGCTAATGCACTTCCCTGGAAAACTCCCAGCTTTCAGCCACCAAGATCCTTACAAGGTTCCCAAGGGAACCCTCACTTCTGCCACTCTTGGGCTTTTATTAATAATAATAGCAACAATAACAATTATTGTTATTGTTATTGCTGTAGAAAGAGACTCTGCGAATGCATGCAATATATGGCCTCTCCCAGGAGGAATTTACGGTCCAAGAGAGATGGCTTAAAAGTGGAAAATGGGGGATATGGTTCCCCACAAACTGTGCGTACAGTTTTTGCCAATCCTTTAAAATAAGCACATTATCATTTATCTGCTTTAGTTTGTCATGATGCAGGGGAGAGGGTGGTGAGTAGGAGACCAAAGGCCTTTGCTAGGGAAAGTGTTTCAGGTGTGTTGGATTTCCTGATGAGGTACACTGGGAGTATCCCGGAGAAGCCTTTGCTCTGACTCATTGTAACCCTCCCTCCATTCTGCCAGCATGTGCTCTGTACTTCATTCTGAAAGGTTTATGTTCCCAACCAAACGTGGAGATGCCATTGCAGCTGCAGCCCTTGCTGTCCAGCCTGGTGTGGCACCCCTGGGTATTGGCTTTGCATGTGCAGTTCAAAAGAATCCTCTGACAGCCGAAAATTGATTTTTCACAAACATCAGTGAGAGTTCAGCAGTTACATAGAATGGGGGTGAGAAACACTGTTCAGAGCTGAAAGAACAGTTCTGCTCATAAGCATTTAAAAATACATGAAGAACTGCAGAGCTGAGATGAATTTGCTAGAATGAGTGTAACCTGTATATCCACTTAATTTTCTGTACTGATTTAAGTGCTGGGACATTTTCGACCAATTCTACTTTGTTACAGGTGATGTTTTAATTCCCAGACTGAAGACACTTCAAAAGTCCTTTCCCAGAAACTATATTTTTCATGACAAGAAGTCTGTCATCCTTCTGCGAGCATGAAATGAAATGGGTAAAATAAAAGGAGAAGGAAAACCTGATTTTATACGCATTGTTATCTACTATTTGGACAATATCTCCATTCTTAGCATTGAACAGTCTAGTATTACGATCAGTTTCTGCATGCTTAGAGAGATCCTGTGTTTGAGATGAATGAAAGTGTACAGTGGTGGTAAGACATTTTGGAAAGGAATGGTGTAGAAAACGAAGGAGAAAGGAAGAGAAAAATGAAAGATATTTTGACAGAAAACGAAACGTTGTCACTTCTTATTCTAGAAGGGGATTTGAGAGGATTAACATAGTAAAGAGAGCTGCTTTGCAGTGTAGAAGTAACATAAGACCTTTTGGGTTAAACTTGGAATAGTTACATGCATCTTGATGTGATTGTCAGCTACCACAGCTGGGTTCAAAGCTCGGTGAAACAAGCAAAGTAGTCTCATCTTTATTTTAATATCACTATTTTGAGTGCATGTGAATATTTTTTCATGTTCATGAAAACTCCTTGGGCTGACAGGACTGAGGAAATGTCTGTGCATAGTCCAGGGTCAGAAGAAAAGGTAGGCATAGAAGATGCACCTTTACTCAATATATATTATAGTTGATTGGTTTTTTTAATAAGTATGTCACAGCCTAGACACTGCAAAAAGACATTCAAGTTAAAGGTGTGATTGACTATGAGTTAAATTAAAGTTGAACATTATTATAAAGTTACAACCATGCAAGACAACTTCTCTTCCTTCCTAAAAAACATTTCTGAGAAAGGAATGATCTGCTTTCAGGTTGAGAGTCAACAATTTGTGGAAAGGTTTATACAACACGATGAATAGCATGGAACTTATCTCAAGGATTCGGGAAGCCTTTCATGTATCCATTCTGTTCTAGACTTTGGAAAGTACTCTATTCTAGGTGGAAGTCAGGAGATATATTTTGCATTATCATATTATTCTTTTATTACTATCAGCTCCAGTGGCAGAGAAGCCTTATGTAACACTTAGAAACTTTCTCCTGTAAAAACCAATTATTTGTAGCTCTCTACAAAAGCTGAAATAAAAGTAAGGAAACATTGCATACTGAGTCCTGTGAGAGCACTTTATAGTATCCTTGGCAAATGAAGCACTCATTTGGCTTTTTCAAATAATAGAAATTTCAAAAAACTGGAGAAAAAAGCCTTCCCTCCACCTTCTGGGATAGTTACTTAGAGTAAATTAAAATCAGGGCTGTAAGCAGATCATGCTGGTAATTTAATTCTGTGGAGATTACCACTTTTATGTATAATAAAACAATGTATGAAAATTTGAAGCCATAATCCTTAGGCAGCCCTTTCATCTGTTCATTCAAACAGAAGCTCTTTGCCTGTGAGTGAATTCCTGCTGAATGTAGCAACTGAAATTCCTCAGTATTAGAAAGATCCCAGCAGAAGCTCCAAAAGAGGGCAACAAACTCACCAGTGCAAGTCCAGTACTCCACACTGGAAAAGGAAAGGAAAAAAAACCAAAAGCTCCTGAGGACTTTCAGGAGAGGGTGATCACAGTTCCTACTGAAATGTACTGGTTAAGAGCAGTGATGACTGTTTATAATTCCCAATCATCTCCTCAAATATAGTGTGTACCAGATCCTTGTCATCAAGGAGGCAAACACAAAGTCTGACCAGAACAAACAGATTCAATTAGAGTAAGTTTTCATGGAACTGTAGTGCAAAGTGTCTTGACAAATTTTATTCCAGTTTTGTAGAGACCATCTTTAGTCAATATTTTCAGTACAAATGAATGTTCTAAAACAAAGATACAGAGGAATTAAAAGGTTGTGGTTTAAGAACTGGGTATAACTTCTCTATTACTATTTTTGCCATGAACTTGTCATTGCAAGTTGCATTGCAAAACAGCTTTTGGGCAAAGTTCTATTTTAAGAGGAAGCACCAGGATTTTATCTTTTGGTTTCAATTTTAAGTAGAAGATACAGCAATAGCAATTGAGCAACTTACTTTTGTTATACACATGGCTACCTCAGCATTAAAGCTGAAATTTTGTCTGAGCTGGAGCTGAAATATCTGAACATTATTGGGTATGTCCTTGAGCTCTGAAAAAGGAGGTCTGGAATGAGAACAAGTGCAGGTCCTTTGGAGAATGTGGAAAGGCAGCCTGCAGAAAGGCACGTCTATGCGTTGACCTGACTGTTGTGAAAATAGGGAAGAAAGCCAATCATTCCCAATTCCGCAGACGTGCTGACAGCTAAAGTAGGCATTAACAATTTGCAACACATGGCATGGGGGATGAAAGTCTCTGAGCTCTACAGCTGAGAGTTTCCTGGCTGAAATGAAGTAGCAGTTGAAGGTATCTCAGAGAAAAACTTATTTTATAATCCACCATGTAGGGACAAAATGGGTAACATTAC
This sequence comes from Oxyruncus cristatus, assembly GCA_013399855.1. NCBI lineage: Eukaryota > Metazoa > Chordata > Aves > Passeriformes > Cotingidae > Oxyruncus > Oxyruncus cristatus. Next base: position 986,517 of record VXAY01002926.1, on the reverse strand, counting down.
CAAAAAAAGATGCCACAACTCAAAAATAATACCCATTCTGGCTTCAAGTCTCAATAACTCTGAGAGGTTTTTTGACCTTTATTATGGGGATTTTCCTGACAAAGAAGAATCAAGCATATAGGTTTCTACCAGTACAGAATAATCTCCTGCTACTTTGAATGAACATGGTCCCTAAAAGTAATTGTTGTTAATATATTGATGCAGAACTAATAATTTGGGATTTTGATTGGACCAAGAGCTGGAGGAATCTCATGGCATTACCCTGCCAGACACAGGTTCTCCTGGACTTGCCTGCAGAGCCCAGTTCAGCCTCAGCCACACTGGTTGGGAAAAGAGTTGGGAATAGGAGCAGGAAGATCTTCACAGCCAGATCTTCAGGCAATGAGAACTCTTGTTTCCTTAAGGGACTTAAATTGACCTCTGCTGAGAACCCCTTTGCAATGTTTAAAAGCTGTTGGTTTTCTTGCTTAGACAATCAGAGGGAGGGAAGACTGTTTGTATGAATAATTCTGAACTGGAATAAATTGAGACAGAGAAGTAACAGATGAATATTTTCAACTGTTGCTATTATAATTTACATGCATTAACAATGTAGTCAGGTGTATGGAGAGACATCAGGTTCCTCTAAAATCGAAAACAGAGTCAAAAACATTCAAAAGAATACCATTCCTTAGGAAAATTGAACAGCAGAGAGAAGGAAATACGTATTTGAATTTTGATTATATTTCAATAATTCTGTGTAATTGCTATAGCAGCAAAGCCAATTAAGCATGTTAAGTGAAATTGTATGATAAATGTGAAAATAATTTTCACTTTAATTTTGGAGGCACAAACTAATATTATCTTTACCAGTGTGAATCTCTGAAACTGTTTACTTCACTATTTACTCTGCTTGCTTTTGATTTGATTTCAACCAGTAAAATAATTCTTAGACATGTACTCTCTGTTGACATAGTCATTGCTAAGTGTTGAGCATAATGGGTACCTAAAAGAGTAATTTCATTATCTTTTTGTAGTGGATAATAATAATAATAAACCATTCTGTGAGAAGAAAAGATCTGGGAAGATACCTGATGATAATAAGGAAAGACTGTGTTGTGCATAGAGTGACTCCATTAGTTTTGATTTCACCGGTTGGGTTTACTAAAGGTATTATTGACTTGCCTTCACTATCTCTATACTGGCATTCCCTTTCCACATACATTTAGCTGATGGAATTCCAATTGAAATAAAAAAAAAAATTAAACCTTGGACTGACGCCAGTGAAAAGTGCTGCTTTTTGTAGGGGAATTTTGTACCGATGGCTGTTTTTCATGGGGGGCCACTACTGTCAATGGTGTTCAACTGAAAGCAGCTTTGTATCTGCCGCTGTTGTTGTCATAGTATTTACGTCATTGCAGTGTCCACCAGACTCCTTCTCTCTTTCCTTGACATTGTCCATCTGTGGGAATTCATGGCTGGGAGACCCAGGTTCTGGGCAGGCCTGCCACAGGGAGGGTGGTTAATCAGGGGCTGGGAGTCCCCCCATCCCGTTCCCCATCACTGACATGGAAGTAATGTGTGTACAAGAGCACTGCTGTGATCCTGCTCAGCCAGTGGACACAAATTGTAATAATTGGGTGGCGAGGCCGGAGCTGGCGCGAGGTGTGACGGCAGAGACAAAGGGAACAGGAAATCACCATACGGCGTCATATGCTCCTTCTCGACCTTAACTCTGATTGCAGCTGTCAGCGTGGCATTATGGCTCTTCAATGTGCTGTTTTATTCAGCACAGTGTGTGGGAGATATTTTTTTGAAACTGAAACAATGCTGGGAAATGATTGGCATGAGGTTAGCTTTAGGCACGCTGCAGTTCCTGAGATTGTTGCATAGGAAACAGCAGAATTAACTTACTGACAAGGGAATTTTTGATTTAGTTAAAATCTGTATTTTTCTTCCATGTCATGTTTTAACTCTGCAGTGAGTTAGAAGTGTTGGAAATACAGCTGAGAGAGCATATTCCCTTAACTCTACTTTCTTAAGCTCTATAACAAGTATTCTGTTTTTCTTTCATCTATTTCCTTTAATGCCATACTTATATTTTTTTACAGCATTAAGGATGGTTTGAAATGCTTTCAGGTAAAAGGTTAAAATCGTGCTGCAGGAGAAAAAAATGTATTGGAGATAACAAAAGACACACCATTCTCATGACCAGTGAGAACTCGGATCACAGTTGTTTCCTATGCTCTTTTACTGAAAACGTTGTTTTGTGGAGGCATAAAAACCTGTATTGCTCAGGACTGAGAGAAATGAATTTCCTGTCTGTTTGTAGGTACCATGGTTGAACTCTTCTTGCTTTAATTTAAACCAAGCTCTTCAGAGTAATTAGGTGTATTATTCTTCAAAGTTTGTGTTATTTGTTGTGGGGTTTTTAGCCTTTAATAGGGTTAGTATTGGCTTAGATTTAGAAAGTGAAAATCGAGTGATTTTGGACACATAGTTAATAAATTAGTAGTTTTATGGCTATGCTAATGATTTTGGTATATATGTATTTTAGCTGAACATTTTTATGTTGCACATTCTTCTAAACTGAAAAGTTATCTTAATTTTTTCTCCTGCATGAATTTATAAAATAAACAGAAATGTGTAGTGATAAACTACAGAAAATTAAACCAGAATATATATAAATATATAAAGTATATAACTATATATACACATATAATAAATCTCAACCTTTTTCTTTAAATAATTTTAATAACATTACACCAAAATAATCATAGGTTCATAGTGACTCATTTCGTGTGTTCACATAAAAACGTGTTCTGAGCAGCCTTAGATTTAGATTTTTGAAACTGTTTGAATCCGTCTTATTACATGGCACGTTTGAAAAGGTGAGATTTGCATTTGAAAGGGATGAATCAGAACTAAAACCAGATTAGACAGAGGCAGAGACTCTTCCCCCTCCCAAGGGTCTGGAGTCACTTACTGTAGCCATTAACATCTCTCATGGCTTCAGGTAAAGTGTTTCCTCAATAAACTTGAGTAACATTTTTATTTAAGAAAAGAAGAAAGAAGCATCACCAGTGAAGTGTCAGAGAGCTTTTTTGTTCATTGAAGCCTTCATGCATATTTACAGTGTTTCCAGAATTTTTATTATTATTTTTTTCATTAATGAAAAAAAAAAAAAAAATTTGGGATGCAGTCCACCTAAATCTTTCCCAAATGGGGACCTTTTTTCCTAAAGCTTGTCTAAATCCCACACAACAGCACAATTTGAATGCTTCCTAGGCCTGTCTAATCTTACATTCAACTTATTTATCTCTTCCTGAATGAAAATTGGTAAAATATTGAAGTAGCTATTTTCCCTTCTTCATGCTCAGAACTGTCTGCTTTGACAGAACGGACAAGTCCCCTGCTTAGACTTCTTTTTTAATTCTGGACTTTAGTAAACAGACAGTTAATTCCACCTCAATACTGTGGAAAAATCGGAAGAACCCACTGGACAAAGCACCCATCCAAGGAGCAAGGGGGCCACGTTCTGGCTTCTGCTGAGGCTAGTGATGCTTTAGCTGTATCTGAAGCCCATGCCATATGTTGCCCATGCCGACAATCCTGATGTCTGCAGATGGGGATGAAGTTTATAACCTGTGTGTGAATAGGGACTGAACCAGAAATCCACCTTCCAAGTTCTAACAACTTCCCTTCCTGGTTCTAACAAACAGATCTGACTGCTTCTATCTGGTGCTAGAGAGGATTGTTCTTTAGGTGGTTCTTACAGGCAGATATTATCGGGATAACCGTATCTGGAACTTTTATCAAAATTCATCTGAGAGATTTGTGGTGTTTCGGTGCATGTGGCATAAAAGCAGACATTCTTTTCAATTATGTGATATTTAGCTATTAGATGATTATAGATAATTGCATGGCCAAGTTCTATGAACTGAAGTGTTACCGTAACATCTAAAAATCTACAAATCGGGTAACAATTATGTTTGTAGTTATATCATTATTTCAAGTATAATTACCATGAGATTGGCAGTGTATGCACTTAATGGGTAATCAGTGGAATTTGACTTTGCAGTTGCACTTCCCCCTGGTTGTAAAGTTCTTTGTCACAAAATTTAAATGTGAAGATAGCATCAATTGACCTCCACGTGTGTTATACTAAAACTGCAGTACCAGCTCCTTAATGTTCTAAACCCATAGTTTCATGGGGGAAACAGGGAAGGAACTGTTTGCTGTGAACGGGGAAGAAGTGAAGCAACCTTTCAACAGACATCAGATAGTGGCATAACTCTTTTCCATAGCTGTCCAAAAGAACCCCTTTATATCTGTTAAAGCCAATTTGCAACCAGCTAAAATTCTGCTGAGACCAAAGGACTTCAAAATGTCCTCAAATGATTTACTGTCTTCCTCCCATTGCAAGGAAGTTTCATTAGCAAGATTTCATTAGCAAAGTTTCACACGGAAGAGAAGAATCTGTAGTTCACCCTTGGTTTCCACTTGAACAAAGCTTCTTTTTGTTTTTAATATTGTTTATATATATTTTTTACCAAACTTCCAAGTTATTAAAGAGTGTATCTGCTTTTGTTTGTTTGTTTGTTTCATTATTCATCAGGTTTTACCTGGCGAGATGATTATACACAGCACGTTATTGGTCAGGAACTCTCAACCATTCACAAAATCCACAGCAGACGCCCTGATGTATTTGCATCTGAAGGATCTGAAGCAGGGAGGTAAGTCTTCTGTGGTGTTTTTGCCTGGAAGGGTTTTGGAAGGATTTCCAAATGATAAGGAATAGATTGGAACAGAAGTGGAATTAAAAACCTCACCAAAACTACTATTTATATGACAAGGGGAAAATAGTCTTACAGCACACTAAACACACCAGTGTTCAGTAGACAGGATGAATTAACTCAGAATGAATTAAAACCCTGAACCTTGTTTTTCTGATTATCATCAAGTTAAGAAAATACACTTTCTCTCATTAATTAAGGTGTCAGAATTCAAAGCATCAGGCCTTTCACTCAATTTATGCATTTTCTAGTGTCAGTTCAGTCATCTCTACTTATGACTGGCTTAAAAAGGCAGACTTATACAGTAACTCATCCACAGGAGACATTTTATTCTGGACTAAGTATTGAGTGACATTCTGAGCAACTAATTATATTTTCAAAGTCATATTCTTCCAAAACACAGCTATAATTGATCTGATGTTCGTAGATTCCCAGTGGAAGTTGCAAAATTTGTCCAGGAAGGAGAGATTCATGCAAGTTCCCATGACAGAAAATAATGTTGGGATATGGTTTGAAAGGTATTGAGGGATGACTTTGTAGTTATTGGTTGCAAGAGACACATCTGTAATTTTGTAAAATTATATGGTTGTAGAACCTGTAGTTATATCATCTTCATATACAGTTACACAAATAAAAATGCTCTTTTACCTGGTCTCTTCTGTCCTGCAGGCTTTTAAATGCAACCCAACCACAGAAACCCCAGAAGGAAATTTTAGGAACACTAAAAATGACAAATTTTGCTTTCTCTTGCATGGTTTTAAGAACTACAATTTCAAAAGTAGTGAAATTGAAAGAAAGTGCTTTTTGTTACAAAACTCTCCTCATCGTGGGATACAGTTTGAGTTTCTAGCCTTGATGAGCAAGATGTTGAATGTTGGACTTCAGATCTTCCTATACTGCAGCATGTGGTTTGCATACACTGCAGAACCATTTCTTTTCTATATTGCTCTTTTATGGAAATAAAAATGCTGCATAATTGATATTGCCCAGTGGCTTCGACTGTGTTTGCCTTTGCTTTGTTTTGATTTAACTCACTATTTGATCGTGTATTTCACATGTTTGCTGATTCAAAAGCATTCCTTAATATCACAGCACCATACATTTCAGAACTGTAGTGAGGTAGAAACTTAACTTTTTAAGAAGATAGTGATCTATAGTTTATCATAAATGTGATAACAACATGTGTGTGAATCTGTAAACATTTCCACTGCTTAGAAATGGCACACAATGCCATTACTGAATGGATTACTCTCTGTACATGGTATCAGAAATGATTTTCAGTATCTTCTGGGGGATACTTTTTTAGAATGAGTGAACCTAAAATTTTTTATTCATGAAAGTAAGGCAAAATAGGCCAGATTTCCATGAGATCAAGGCTGTATTCTGCAGTGTTCCAAATTCATAGTTATGTAAAAATAAAAAGTATAAGCAGATATAAGAAATTAGGTAGGTTTCAGATTGAAAACTTTTAGGAGTTCCTGTTGTGATCAGGTTTGAGATGTTTTGCATTTTTAACTAGAACTCTATGTTAAAAAATAATCCATTTTGTGTATTGACAGTTCAGGAACATCAGAATTTCAAATGTACTCAGATATAGTGGCTTCTATTGTGGATAGATTTTCTGCAGTTACCAAGCTGTGCTTCTGAAAGCATTATCTTATGTGCCAACAGTTTAAAGCATTAATTGATTTTTCTGGTTGTCCATTTGCAAAGTATTCTGTAGGTCAGAGAACAGTAGGAAATTTGGTCTCTTGTAGATTCAGATCAAGTGTGTTATATATGTTTGGTGTGCTCAGTGTGATTGCTAAAATCTTATGAGATAATAATTAAATAATTTAAAAAACAACTTAGTGTAGGTATCTAATTATCAAAGAAACATTATGGCAGGAAGACCTTTTATTAAGGGTAACGTGTGTAATAAGACAATATGAAGTCATACTAATGAGTCATTAATCCCCACAGAGCTGGTGAGAGCAAGAAAATAGACTCAGACACTTGAAAGGTAAATTGACTTAGGCTAAATTAGTGCATATGAAATCTGATGAAACAGAAGACATGGATTTCATCTCAAAAAAAAATGCTGAAACTGGGAGTTTGATTTCAAGATGAAAGTTCTTTCTTTGTTGGCTAACTGGAGTGTACGTGGTATTTCCTGGGTCCTTATTAAATTTCAAAAAACCCTCTCTTGAAAGAGTATTCAAGATAAAGGAAAAAAGTCCATTCTGCACTCAGGGAATAAATGTCAGTTGTGTTCATTGGTGCAATTAGGCAAAACCACAAACGTTTCCAGCAAACTTCAATGTATGAAATGGGGTATAGCATTATTTCTATAATAAAACCATCATTAAGTCAGTAATAAGATTCTCTCAGCACTTAAAAGGGAGAAATTTATTCTAAAAAATGTGGTATCTATTAATGGTGAACATTCTAGAAATAGCTGAGATGCAGTAATTTAGATATTTCCACACAAAAGCTTCCAAAGTGCTGAGTTTTGTAGGAAATACATAGTTATTTCTGTGGATAAAAAATTATATACGGTATTGTCTTTTTACTCTAAAGTTCATTGTATGTGAAGTAATTTTTCAGAACAAACTAAAACTGAAAATACTTCCAAATAAATGCACAACAAGAACTCAGCTGTCATTTCTCCTACTCACCAAGTGCTTTTATATATTTGTCTTTCATCCATTTTCCAATATCACTCTGTCAAAGTTAAAAGAAATATTTTAATTCATTTTCAATAATAGCTCACTTAATGCATTTTCATTTCTGCATTAACAAGGTGAATGATAAAATTTTTTTTAAAATCTTTCATATGTATTCCTGGGATCTTATTAAAGTTGTCATCAAATGAAATGTAAAGCTTTGTAGTCTTTTGCATTTTAATTGTTTAAAAGTTTATAGCATAAAATATGATATCTAATGTGGAATGTAAACACGAGTGCAATTACTGTCTCCATAAGAAAAATGAGAAATCTTAGACCTCAGATTTTGCTTTTACCACCAGTGGCAGTGATTATATACTGTAAATAATGGTTGGAAAATCCAACCTAAATGCTGTCTTTGTGCATTCAGTTCCCATTAGCTCCAGTGGAAATCCTTGGGGCAGAAGTCAGTCTGTTTTTTTCATTTTCCCTTTCTTTTCAAAGTTAGTGAAGAAAGGAGAAGATAGGTGTTGGAATTAATCAATGAATGAAAGATGAGTGTTGGAAAGTGGGATCCCTTCTATGAAGAGAGGCTCTTTGGATTAGTTCATCTCTACTGAAGCAGAAAGCAGTACTGCCCAACTCTTTCTAGAACTGCAGAATAGTTTTAGTGTGGCTTTAAGTTGAAAAGGAGGTGGATAATGTTACCTGCATGTTCACCCTCCATCACAAGGCAGAATTTAGAGCTCTGGAATATGAGAAAAATGCAAACAGCACAAGAAGGAAGAAAGACTTACAGTAAATTATATCAAGTTTCCTACAGTGCTGTACAGTAACCCTTTTTTTCCCTGGAGTTTCTCTGCCTGATGGGAACCTGCTTGTTTTACACTGGGGGAAGTAGAAGGTTTTCTGGTGTTTCCGTGAGCAACCCTATGAGCACTGTTGGTTGCAAAGCCACCACAGTAAATTAGATTAATAATTCCATTTATTTGCACTAAATTAGTGGGGACACACCTTTGATACAACTGTGAGTATGGAAAGAAGTCTGTTACTTTGTGCATAAAGTAATGTAATCAAACCTGAGACTTGGAAAATTATATAATGGTGCTCTCTCAGACTGTGCCCCTACATAAACACCGAGGCATGGGCTGGTAAAATAAAATTTTATTTACAGTAACAGAGAGATGTTGAAAGTCAAATTCCTTCACTGAGCTGGAAAGCCTTTCCACCTGGAATTGTTCTTCACTGGAGAAGTGTGGGGGCATGTGGGTAGGAAATGGTGACACCAAAAAGGTCATCTCCCTCAAAACATTGCATCACTCATAGGTGAGGAAGTGAGCTGGGAACCCTCTCCCTGCTTTCTTGCACAAGGAATGAAATAGTTACTGATGCTGACATTTAAATTATCGTCATCATTGACATGTTGTTGAGATAGATGAGGACAGCCGGTAATAATTTAGATTCATGGCACACAGCACTCTGAATCCCATATAAACACCTCTGTACTGCCATCATTTAATCACACTTTTAGCCTTCCTTTGCAAACTGCACCAAGATCTGTCTGAACTGCTCAGGAAACATCACTATCCTGTGAATCCCAGGCACATGAGAAGATCAGAAGAAATACTTGTTCCATCTCATTATTCTCTTTTCAAACCCTTTGCTGGAACTGACTTGCTCTGTTATATCTGCATAGCAAATAGCCTCCTTGTATTCTGTAAATTGGTGCAGGGCCAAATTGATGTTGATCCAGCAATTTTTTTTAAATCTTAGAACAATCTCATATTTCTTTGGTGTGCAACTTATTCATGTGTATTTTCTTTTTACAAGCGTTTTCTTTTCTTCTGAATGTACCTTTGCCTTGATGTGGCGTTTTATTTGATTTACTGTAGAATCACTAGCTTTGCTTCATGCCATAAATTGTTAATAACACAGGATTTTTTGACTACTTTTGCTGAAATATTGAATCTTCTATACTTTTGTGGTTGATAAGCTATTGAGTGACTTTTTTGTTAAGTATTGGACTGACTTCAGTGGTTTGCAGTGGCTTTTTAATTGACCAGTTTGTACATTGGACAGGGTGGTAACTTTCTTTTGCTTGCTTTTGCTGCGCAGGACTTTTGGACAGAATGCAGATAATGAAAGAAATTATGATGGGGAAAATGATGTGAACTTGGCCAAGTCTCTTCAGCAATACCTTAAATATCTTGGTATTCTCCCCTCGTCTGCAGCTACAAATTTGTATCCAAGGAAGACAAGTGACAAAGCTTCTGTCAAGGTAGTATTTTTAATGTGGTTCCTAATATTTTGTGATTTTGGCTTCCTTCTTCTCTGAGTTCTTCTTATTTTTCAAATTTCCACTCTGTCTCAAGACCAGATACAGTTTTTTATTGCCTCCTCTAATTGATAATCATAAATGCATGAACCAAGTTCTCTCAACATGAGTCCCCTTCAGCATTGTAAATGCTTCAGCTTTTCAAATCTGGAGCATTTTACCTTAATTAGGGATGGATGGAATGTGATGAAGAAGGAAGAGTGGGATAAAGGTGGTAACATCTTCACTGACTTATCTGAAATCCTCCTTACAGCATCTGAACCACTTCTCTCCAAAAACCTAGCTCAGTTACTATATGAATTCTTACTGGTGTTTATGCTTCTTAGAGTGCAATTAATATAAGCTTTAAGCAGATTTTGATAATGGGTCTGATTAATTGTGCCTCAACATTTCCTACTTCTTGTTGATCATAAGGAAAGCCTATTGTGACCAATTAAGGTCACAATATAAACATTATAAATGTACAGATAGCTGGGAAGACACATCACAAGCATTAAATCTTGAGTACTGACTATGTTAAAAACCACAAAAATGCCTATTTGAGAACTAAAACACTTTTTTTGCTTTCCTAGAATAAGATGTCTTTCTCACTGTAAGATGGAGCTTGATAAATTAATAAAAATTATTGAATGAAGGGGTTGCATATGACAGGCCATTATAACCTTGTATCTTTTGCTCAAAAAATGTGCACTCTATGATTTTAAAGAACTAGGCTGCTATTATAGCAACCCTTTCTGAAAAATTATATGTGCTATTTGCATGCATACAGTGTAAATGCAACAGCCTTAGCTATAAAATATAATGAAGCTTTAGGATAAAAAAATCAGGTGAAGAAAATAAAGTGGCAAAGCCAAACTGCCGTTTTATTCCAGGGACCAACTCAGAGTCACCAAACTACTGCAGTGTATCTGCAACAGCAACTCCTGACAACAGCACCAGCTGTAGCAACCATTTAGTCATGGTTATTATTCGTGTCAGAAGCACAAGTTTCACTGTTTCCAGTTTCACTGACTGACACATATAGCACTTATGATTTATGGCGTGTGTCATCAGGTGCTCAGCTGGGGCAACGGAAGCTTGCGGGCAGCAGCAAGGAAGCTTTGAGGAGGGAACAGGGACCACCTTCATGCTACCTTTCCTCCACTCTCTCCTCATGGGCGCTGGCTGTAGTGAGGATGCTCTGTTTTGAATCACTGGCTTTCAGAGACAAGAAAACTTGCTCAAGAAGTATTTCAGTGGGTCTGGTGCTGTCATGCAGGTTCATAAATAATCCATATGGCTGAGACCTTCTGTGGGGAAGCCTGCTGTGATAACACCACCCACCAACCTTATCGAGTGTTGCCATGGAGATGGGTACTCTGAAGCCTGGGGGAGTGGGATAAAGAGGAGAAAATCTGGAAATGAGGCACGTATAGGAGCAAACTGTACACTTCTATTTACTAAGGAGCGTTTTAAAACAGCAGACATTGAGTCAGATGTGTTACCTGCAATTTAAAATAAAAAAAAAGGAAAGGGAAATTATCTTTAAAATTAGTAATCATTTATGAATTTTAAATGGTCCTGGAGATGTTTGCCTATCCTCTGCAAATATAATGCAACTGCTCTTCTTTAAAAGCAAGAGGGACGTGGTATTTTTGTCTTGATTCATTGTTTCATTAATGGATTAACATTTAAACAAAAGGGAAGCCAGGGTTTTTGCTGCTCCAGGAAGAAGCAAAACCCCATAAAATTTAATAATTGAAACTAGAAGGAAGGAAAGTAACTGCTTGAGCTGCCTTCGATATGGTTGTACCACTTGTAATTGAAAATGGCTACCATATGCACTTTAATTGCATGTTTCAACAAAATATTTGTACCTTATTTTTGTATTTAATATATAGATAAATTAAAAGCCCACCTGAAATAATTGTCGCAAGATCTCGTATTTTAAACTTTCTTGCCCTTTTCTGATTAAAAATAGGGACAAGACAGAGATACTTTACCCTACTTAAACTTAGAATCGCAACTTTCGGGCCTTTGCCCTTCTTAAAAGTAATTTTCTTTCAAGTATATATTTACCTCTGTCACTTCATTCCTGCTGTCAGGGAATAGGAGATGTAACACTACTCTGGTTGTTTTGATACCTTACCTGCTATGAAGTACAGATGAATCTTGCAGAAATTTAACGCTTCTAGCAGACTTCCTGAGTGGATTCTGATTTATTCCAAACCTGACATCAGAGGTCTCTGGCCAAGAGTAAAACAAAGGAATATAAAAGACAAAGGGGTTTTAAGATATTTCTTATACTCTGAAAGTGCTATTTCTTATTTTAATATTTTAATATAAATATATTTAGTCAAACTCTTTTACAAACCTTCAGTCTTTAGTTGTCCTACTGTCTTCCACATGTATCATCAGAATAAATTTAGCAAGCAAATACAACACAAACAGTTATGCACAAAGCTGTAAAATAAGACATCACAAAACCTAGAGCAGGTAACTCTTTTCCTACTGCCAGCTTGAAGCTTGATACAACAGTGACAGAAATAATACCAGTAAACTTAAATCATGTGATTGACCAAAATTCCTATAATGCCTACCATTTATTGCAAGAGCTTCTTTGAGTGATATTTGAAGCACTTGAAGTTTATCACCAACTTAAAATTTTTTCTCAGTATTTAGGCAGTATCTACTGCAGGCTGTAATCTAGCCAGCTGATAATGACTCTGCCAGGGGATAAACAGCAGCAAATCAGAAGCTTTGGTGGGTCTGTTTCCTGAGGATTACAGTTGTAAAGAACATTTCACTTTAGTTCATCTGAAAAGAGTTGTTCAGGAAATGGGCACTTGGTGGCATTTGTTACCTAAGCATTAGCTAGTGGGGTTTTGTGTTCCATTTTCTTGGTTTCCCCCCATGCGCACACACACTTTGGCTGTATGAAAGTTTTACCATTCACAAAATGCTGTGTTATCAGTCTGTGTGATCCCTTTGTACCAAACCTGGATATATTACAGAAAATAATATGTAGCCAGGCACATACTTGTAATGAGGAAGCTTGGTTTATCTTAACTACAAAGGCAAGAAATGCATCTGCTCCAAATTATGTGTGAATTCCCCTGCCCTTCTCCCCTCCAGTTAGAACAAACCCCTCTCACATCAAAACACCCGAAACCCAAAAACCCTGAAAAAAAACCCCACTATACTGTTGACATTCCTACAGAAACTGAGGAGCAGGGTTTTGTTGGGTTTGAAGGGAGAGCAGGTAGCTGGTGTTGCTAAAGCTCATCGGCTGGAAAGTGGAGCTCCCCGGCTTTGCTGCTGCTGCTGCTCTGTGTGATGAACACTGGCATAGCAGGGCCATGAGGGGAGTCTTGAGGAAATTTTTAAATAAAGGAGATACCAGAAGAGAAAAATACCTTTATCTACAGTGACTGTTGCAACAAAGCAAAACAGAGAGGCAGCAAAAACGATCAGTATGGAAACAAATATACCCCTCTTGTCTATTCTTCACCAGCCATTATCCAAGGCAGTGAGGAATGTTTTTCTTAGTTTTACAGCATGTTTTTCTTACAAGTCTAAATGACTGCACTTGAAAAGTTACGGGAGATTTCAATTATGCAGTTTTCACCTGACCAAGAAAATTTTTTAGTCATCACAGAAAGAAAAGTTATGTGAAATGCAATCCAAATGTACTTAAAGGTCTCAAAATCAGGAGAAAATAAAAACACATGGAACTGCTTGTTTTTCCATTAACAATCTTTAATTTTTACATATTCTCTTTGCCTTCTAGTACCCTGACTTGTGACTTTTTTAATGCTTCAGGTAACTACTTCGGTAGCACAGGGCTCCTTTCAGACACAGCACAACAGCACAGAGCAATTGTGGCCACCACCCCACGTGGCTGGACATGCTCTTCCTCACATGTTTGATCTCCCAGCTCCACTCTGGAACTGGATACTCCTTTGGTTCCTCCAGAACACCTTCTGGACAGGCTGCAGGAATAAGGAAGTCGCTGCCACACTTGTGCCAGGGCTGCATTTCTTGTTGCAGGGAGCCTCTATTTTAGGGCTTGGGTTTTAAGACTAGAAAAGTCATGGAATTGCTTTTACTCCGTCCCCCTCACCTGGCCTCTGAGGTCTTCAGCCATACTGGGTCCTACCTGCTGCTAACCTATCTTCATCAGGCCTGTGTGACACTTAGGCCCCAATAGGTACTATGGGGAGAAAGGGAAAATTATCTGAGTCATTAGGAAGCTTCCTGAAATTTTCTTAATTTCTGTTGCAGTCATTTTCAAGGCAGAATTTTTGTATAGGTATTGTGATTACAGAAATCTCCAACTCCTATAAATTTTAAAGCAAAGATTTTGGGGGAAAAACCACCAAATTTTTACATCAAAGATGTTGCTAATAAAGTTAAAGGTCTTTGCAAAACTGTGATGGGAAAAAGAAACAGGTGAAGTGACTGGTTAGTGCCAGAGAGTTTTGGCTCAGTAGTGCAGTGGTACTGAAAGGGGAGAAGGTGCTAGTAAAAACTCATAAAAATTATATAAAATAAAAATTCATATCTTTGCTGGGTTAAAAATCAATTGTTTGAATCTTTGTAATTGATCTCCTGAAAGAGCCAAGAAGTGTGATAATTATTAAGAAGGATTATTATTTATTTTAGAGAGTCTGAGTGCACGAGTGCTCAAAGATATACTCTAAACTTATCTGCAAACAATAATTGCTGTGATTAACTAGTACGAAATTGCTCAGTCATTGCTCATTTTAATCCGGAACTTTAATTCAAAAAAGCAGCACCCTTATTTATCTAACACTGATTAAAATACAGGACTGAATGAAGATCATCAGAAATTGCTCTGATGACTGACTGCTGAAAAGTCAGAAGCCTTCCTGGGATGTATACATTTCAACTCTACTTATATAAATGTAAAATTTAATATTTCATACATGAGGGATTATGTATCAGTAAGAAAAAATGTAATTTACCCTGTGCATGAAGACTTTCACAAAAATATTTCAGGAATAATTGATAAAAGAAAATCTCCCTGAAGCTACAGAATCGCCCATCTATTGTCATACTTACACAATGATATTTAATCATTTCACAAGCATTGATATATTTATTTACCTAAAATCATTAAAAAGTAGGAAAGAAATAATACCCCTTCTTCACAGACAGATTAGACAACCTTTCTAGGGTCATGCAATAATTTTTTTGGTAAAGTGTAGATTAAAAGCTGGGTCTCAAATCCCAGAAATATATTTCAACTTTTGGATCATTCTTCTCTCCGTGGCTCCTTTTAGCAAAATAGAAACATTAAAGTCCTCCTAAAAAAACCCCAACAAACATAAGAAAAACCCAAAACCCAACCAAACCAACCCCAAAGCTCAACAAACAAACAAACCTCTATAAGCACTGGAGCAGAGTTCACTTGACCATATAAAGATGTTTTTGTCGGTGCAAGTTCGCCTAAACTCATCCCATGATCAGTAGAGAGAAAAAACGGAATTTTAAAGTTTTAATCCATCCACTCTAATTTAAATATATAAAATAAGACATCGTAATTTCTATTCTCTTGGCCATCCTGTGTGAATCTGTTGCAGCTTGCAATTTTTTCTGGAAGGGCTGGTACTTTTAAAGCTCAACAGAATCATGGCTACAAAGCCTAGTAAAATTGCACTCATGTTGTTTGTGGCATAAATACGCAGTCTGGTGATCTGATGTAACTTGTGATTAATTTTTTTAATTAATAATATGGCAACAGAGCATTATCATGCTCTTCAAGCCTTAGACTAACAGCTACCTTTACCTACAGCTTATGTAGGATGTAGTGACAGAATTTCCACATCTAACACAGAATCCCTCATTTCCCTTATCACGCAGCTCTCTTGTAAAGATTAATTATTTGAACAATTATTAGAAGACACAAGTGCCATAGAAATGTTATTATAAATGATGTGTGTCAAGACTGGAGGCTTATTTAAAAGGGCAGTTAATTAATTTCTAGTAATTCCCAGATGAAACATAGATTGATATTTTTAAAATCTCAAATACCAACTGAATAATAAGATTTGGTTCTTTTTCAGATCCTTCACTTCAAAATCAACTCTTTTTTTTTTCAAATACCATGTTTGGAATTTCTGTTTCTGTAATTTTCCCTGCAAGTTTGCAGTCATTTGCAAATATTTACACCCTGTACTTCAGCACACTGTGATCAGTAAATAGAAGATGATGGAGCTGCTACAAATTTTAAAGTGGATTCGATATTTATTTTTATGTCATTATTCATCAAATGCGAGAGTAGAGCTCACAGAAATTTAAACTTACTTTATCTACCTCAGTGTAGACATTTCAGGACAGTGGAACAAAAAAGGTGTAGACTATGAGTTTGTACCTCTCAATTTACCTTTAAATTAAGAGAGAAATTGAGAGAAAATTGAGAGAAATCCACCCAACAATGAAACCTGAGGGCCAAACATCCCAGAGTGATGTTTGCAGTTGTCCAGCAAATGGATGGTTGGTTTCAATGGGGTTGTAAAACAATATTGTAGACATTGATCCTGCAGATCTCTTCACTTGCATTTCTTAGGTAAAAGTATTCTCTAGATTTGTATGTTAGAGTTATAAATATACTGAGTTGATGTTAATGTGCTCAGCTTTTGGCAGATGAAGATTTTCGTGTTTCCATGTAAATCATCCTTAGATAATGAGTTAGCTCAATATACCAGCATATGCCTACAGAAAATGTGTTTAAACATCCTTCACTGAAACCTCAAGTCACAGACTTACTGGCATATGAGCGAACTGCTCTCAGGCAAGGGAGGGTGACACACCCTGGTAGATCTGTCGGCACTGACCACCTGCACAATTTCTACCATCCACTGGCGGTTGACTGTCACTTTTTGGTTCCTACTGGTAATGTCAGGGAGCTTCTGAATGGAGTAGCCTGACAAGTAAAGGTGCCTCAAGTCTTGTGTCCCCAGGTCTAGGCAGTAGCCAAGTGGAGCAGGTACTGCCAACAGGCACCACGGGACACGTGGTCTGACTGTGGTTGTTGGCCCTCAGACCACCAAACACACACGTGCACACAGAACAGAGCCTCACCCAGAGGAATAGTTAGAAACTGAGTTTACTGAGAAGACAGGACAGACACAAGACATTGTCAGCTGAGTATGTTTGCCAGCCTGCTTACATGCTACCGGTCCCTTTTATTTCGTTTTCTAAACATCCCATAGTATGGGCAGGACAATGGCAAGATGTTCTCCTTGGCATTCCATAATGAGTCCTACACCACTGCAGGCAGTGATGATGAGCTAATGGTGAATGCTGAAGAAAGACCACACAGAACTCCTTCTACATCAAAGGAAACTTTGTATTGACCCACAGGATGGAGATGTGTCCGAAACAGAGAGAAAAACCAGCAGTTAGTTATGAAGGCTAGTGAGTTACTCAGCAGTAAAAGAAACGTCAGCTAACAATAAAAATTCCCTGTGCTAGAGAGTCTGTTGGAGATGGCTGAAGGGAGGCATGCAGCTCTGATCATTCCAAGGCAGATCAAGAAAATCTGGGAACATTTGAGACTTGAAAGTGAATTTATTAAATAGTAGCTTGTACGTGAAAGAACTCAATGAAAGAAGAGCAACCAGGCTGGTGAAGGGACTTGAGCACAAGTCCTGTGAGGAGAGGCTGAGGGAGCTGGGGTTGTTTAGCCTGGAGAAGAGAAGGCTCAGGGGAGACCTCATCGCTCTCTACAACTATCTGAAAGGAGGTTGTAGCCAGGTGGGGGTTGGTCTCTTCTCCCAGGCAACCAGCAGGAAGACAAGAGGGCATGGCCTTAAGCTGTGCCAGGGGAGGTTTAGGTTAGATATCAGAAAGAAATTCTTTCCAGAGAGAGTAATCAGCCATTGGAATGGGCTGCCCAGGGAAGTGGTGGATTCTCCAGCCCTGGAGGTTTTCAAGATGAGGCTGGACGAGGCAATTAGTACCATAATCTAGTAACCACAGTGGTGCTGGATCAAGGGTTGGACTTGATGATCTCCGAGGTCCTTTCCAACCCATCTGATTCTATGATTCTATGATTCTAATGCATTTGTCCTCTCTTTTATTTTTGTTTTGTTTTGTTTCAGAGTGGTAGAATATGCTACTCACAGTCAGATCTCTATCAACTGAAATTACAGCAGTATAGATAATTAAATGCTATACAGTCAGACCCTACACAGTCCTCTTGTACTGAACTTTCACAACAAGAAATAGGAAGCAAAGTCATCACTAGTTTTGACCAAAGCAGACTCTGAGGACTCCTTTTACTTAATCAAGTTTTTGACATTGCAGACTACAGGATGTTAATGAAGAATCTTTACCACCTTTACTTCTCTGATGTAATTCTTAAGTGGTTTCAAAGCTATTGTGTTTTTGAGAATGATAATAGAAGGTAGTTACATAAAATTATGAGTGAAATAGTAGGTCAGGTGAGATGACTGTAATGGTGCCTGTTGCCTGAAGCCTGTGAGTCTGTTAAAAGGCCGTGGCCTGATTCTATCCCATTGCTGCAGGAGGCACTGGTTTGGCCTCTTTACCAGTTTCTGGGCTCTGAATTAATCTTCCACATTCCTGGTTTTTATGCATGGGATAATATAATTAAAGTAAGTGAAAATTTCATTGTAAGCTGGTAGAAAAGCCTTTTGCTCCATTTTTACTCAATACATTCATTTTTTTCATTGGCTTTAGCTATTATTTTCAGACAAACCTTACACTGAGTTTGGTGCAGAGCGTGTAGTATCACGTCTCCAGCACCCAGAGGCTTGTAAAGAGCGGTTCCCCCCTTTCAGCATGTTTGAACCTGGCTGGAAGCTTGCCAAGACATCCAGATAGGACAGCACTGTATGGGAACAGCAGCTGAAAGAATTAAGGCTTTGTTAGCACAGGACTTGCTGTGTCAGCTGGATGCTCTAAGGACAGGGCTGTACTGCTTCCTCAGCCTCATCACAGGGACTTTCACACTGTAATCCACTCTGTGATGTTTGGCCCTCAGGTTTCATTGTTGGGTGGATTTCTCTCAATTTTCTCTCAATTTAAAGGTAAATTGAGAGGTACAAACTCAGAGTCTACACTTTGACTTAGCAATCAGGCAGTGCCACTTGTGCAGCTGGTTTTTTTAGGGGTTCACATGAGTACCTGTATCTCCCAGGTAGTGAGTTTATATGAGGCAAGTTTGTGTGGGTCATAAAGTACCTAGACTGTGTCTGGTAGAAAAAACTAAACTTCTTTCACTCCACACAGTGAGTTAAGGTATGAGATAATTTCATTTCTGGTAGTCCTTGGAAAATATTATTTTATCCCACCATGGGTGAAGAAGGGTCTTCCACTGTTTGTCGTGATTTGATTTTCTAATTTCAGAGACCACACAGCCACTATCTCAAACAGGCACAGTAAATTAAGGGTTGTAAGTGGAATCATGCTCCAACCAAATTTAGACAGTAGCAAACATAAATTAACATCTGAAAACACATCAAGCTGAGGGTGGAAGATTACTTCTTTATGCATTTCGAAGGGATTTTTTTTTGTTAGCTCTATATTCCTTCAAGTTTTAGCAAATGTATCTGTAAGAAAGGAAGTATTTTGTCATAAATTTGATTCCATTTTTTCTGCACTTGGGCAAAACACCCAAATCAATCTACCCTTTAGTGGATAAACTGAACAGCACTGGGTTGTATGTATCGGATCCTGCCCCCCTCTTTTAATTTTTTTTTAATAAAACATGTGGTCCACAGACTTTTGCATTGTGCATCTGCACAGTGTAATTTAATGTGCCCTTCTGTGAACTTTCATGCAGAAAATGTCAGTTAGTTACAAACCTAAACCATACAAGACATTGCCCTAACAATTCCATCTTCAGAAAGGTTAGTGTGTGGTTTTTTTGATAATGTGTAAATTATTGAGATAGCTTATTTGAAAGGTGGTGAAGGAGAGGAAAATCCTGTGCAAATGGAGAAATAAGATTTTTTCTTTTTTAAATGGGGTTTTAACAATTCCAAGTACTTTGAAAAGATGCTGTATCAGTGACATGAGATAATTGAACAGTATTTTACCTATTAAAAATAAAATGTTCTTGATAGTAAAAGGGACTTGTATTCTAACCCTTCTAGTATAAACCATCTCTGTTGTAACTGCTGTGTTCTTTTTTAGGTTTTGCACATTTCACTTAATGTTTGGTTGTTTTTTTGGTGTGCTATTACTGGCAGTACTTCATATAAATCCAGTTTAATCAATCCAGAAACTCATTTTCTTTTTAACATTTTCCAGCTCCCTGTTTCCCTCTGCTTCTCCATAATGTTAGAAGATTCTCCAAAGGCACCAACATGGGAATTTACAGGTTCTTCTTTTCACTAACCATGGATTATGCCATTTAAATTGATATAGGTCAAACTAGCAATGTCCATGTTGAGAAGGTTAGCTCAAAAAAACCCCTTCAAATAAGATTATCACAGTGCTCTGCAATTTTTATTAATAACTTGAGATGTAAAGTGGATTCTAAACTACATTCAACTGATATTTTTCTATATTTTTTTGTAAAAAAAAATAGATGTTTTTTCCCATGCCACTTAGACAAACCCATAGTTTAGGATTGTATTTATCTCTGCTGCAATTTTAGGTTTTCACCTTGGATGTGTCAGTTGGCACATACTCTTCTGGTGTTTTGTTGGAGATAGGGGCAGTGGGAAAGGGGTTTCTTTTCTCCTCCAAGTGAAGGATTGCCATACAGTTGCTACAGTAAGCTACATCAGATGGGCTGGTATCTGAGTACACTGTGAAGACAGCTGAGCTGTCAGTGCTTTACTTTAATTAGACTTTTAATATTTCATTCCTTACTGCCCAAGGTGTGACCTGTCAAGCTTCTGGAGAGCCTGTCCCTTCCTGATAGAGATGCAGTGCTGAGCCCAGGACTGGCACACATTTCTATCTAATTTATATATGGTCACTTGGTGGGTTTGTGGTCTTCTCTTTCTTGATGTGCTTGTTGCCTGCAAGAACAGAAAATCACTGATCTGTTAACATTAAAGGGTATTTTGAGTTGTTAAATAGCTGATCAAAAGCCAGCCCACATCTCCTGAATCTAATCTTTCACGGTGGTTTGACAGTGTCTAGCAGTTTTTTTCCCCTTTAAAACTTGATTTATTAGTAAAGTTTAAGAGTAAAAAAAACCCGGCTGGTCATAGAACAGAGATCCAAAATAGGGTGCATTTACCCAACTGGATTGAGCGGACTTCGTGTCTTTCCGTGTTTGAATAGAGAATGTCCTCTTCCCCCTGTCATCATTCTCGCTTTCCCAGCTCCCTGTTCTTCCTTCCCTTGTACCCAGAAGGTGCTCCGAAACGCAGCAAGGCAGGGAGCACGGGAGTGGGAAAGGCAGGCGGCAGCTTTTGTGAATTCTCAGTGAACTACTTGTCATGTCTGGGGGTGCTTTGTGCCATCTTCGGCAGCTCCTTCTCAGGAGTGAGCATCATTAGAGAGTTAATTACCCCATGCAAAGACCCGTTGACACTGAGAGATAAATACACAAGACTGTAAGTTTTTCACATCTAGGGTTTGCTATTAAGTATGTAAACAGCGTTCAAGTCGCGTTTTGACAACTGGCTCCCCCTTGGTGTTGATCAGAGCAGTGCGTACCCTGCAGCTGGAGCACTGAACCAGAGCTGCGCTGCTGCTGTTTGATACAGTTCCTGGGGGACACCGAAATGTTTCATACACAAAGCTGTTTGATCTCTAGCTCTATATTCTTTAACACTGCCTCAGTATAGCCCAATTTACTGTCTTTCACAAAGGACATTTCTGTGTTAAATACCACCTCCAGAAGCCCAAACCCTTGCATTGGTGGATCACAAGCCAAAGTAGCCAAAGTAGTGCCTTTTGTCCCTGTAATAAAGTTGTGTAAAGCATAAACCTACAAATCATTATATGGAACCATGTAATGAACCTCTTCAATCATTTCTTAAGCAGGGGAAAACCCTCTCGGAAAACAAAGGATATGAATATTTATTATAAAATCCACTGACTGTTATCAGAAGAAATAAAATTGTTCAGATGGAGAGCAAAACTGTTGTCCAGGAATAAAGACCCAGATAAAATCTGAAAGTTTTATTTCATCTCTGGAACAGCTTATCAACCTTACTTGTTTTGATTTTACAAAGTACATTAAGAAATACATAAATAATGATTTTTCAGTCTGAATCCTACTAATGGCTCTGTTCTGGGGCGTATAGTCTCTTCACCCTCTCTGTATTTTGCAGCTCCTTCTCTTAAATCACACTATCAATGCACAGGGACATCAGTGATTCACTATAACTTATAGCAGTGGGAGCTCAAATGGTCCCTGTCCTAAGTTTCCCACATTGTGATGTGGTTTGTGTGGCACCAGGAAAGCACAGCTGAGAAGCAGGATCCATTCTTCAACCCACATACAGTATGGGATGCAACTTCAACCAAGTGTCCTGAGGGAATTATAAACAAAGAACCTAATTGGAATAATTCTGGATATAAGTAAACCTCTCCGTTCAAATTGGTATTTAGGAGGGAGTAAAGGAAAATGATTTTTGAAATTATTTAGGAGGGTGGAACTGGTTTGTTAAAAAAACCAAAAAGTCCTGCCTTCAGGTTGTGATCATAGCAAAAATGTCTTTAGAATTAAACGACAGAAAATATAATTTCCTACTGGTGTTTCCATGAATATATGAAACTGAATATAGAAAACTATAGTGCAAGCCCACCTTTCCACATTTTTTTTCACCAGTACTTCTTCAATAAAAATGTGGTTTTAGCTTGATTAACACATTTTTTACATTCTTGTTTAATATGCTGTGTTGGTTTACCTGAAAAAAATAAATTAATTAAAAACCAATGTCAAGGTTGTTTTTACATTTTTATTCTGTCAGAGGACACATTGATGAGACAATTTAGTGGGGAAAAAAAAGATTTAATTTAAAATAGAACAAAGAATTTCATGTAAGCCAAATAATTGTTTTATTTTCTCGGTGTTCTTTTAAAAATGGCATTTTCAATTTGACATACTAATTTTTTGGTAAGTAACCTGAAAAAAATAATTATTCTCACAACTTTAATAAAAACCAAAGGGAAAGCAGACTTACTAAATTTTCTTTGCCTGACTGAATGAAAATAGTGCATGCATAGTTAACACTGAGTTCAAGCTGCGTTATTCTCTAATAATCTCTAATCTCTTTCTCAGGCTTTTTAATGATTTCATAAACTGTTTTACAAAATTTCCACCAAAGTGATAGTGCTTCTTTGAAGCAAACTCCACAGTTTGAGCTTTGCAATCGACATTCACTTTACAGGTTCTAATCATCGTTTTCCTAGTTGGTGCAGCACTAAGGATTACGCCTCAGATTCTGGCACAACAGTAGCCATTACGAAGCAGTACTGACCCGTTCCTTTTTCCCACCTTCTACTCTCTCTAGAGCTACATCTACAATGATCCTGTCAGGTACTACACGAGGCGGAACCCCAAAGAGCGAGCTCCTCCTTTGGCTCGTCCATCACAATCCCACCAACAGCTCACCGAGAACCTCCGTGGGAGGACCTTCAGCCAGACCCAGGCGGAGAAGTTCTCACCAGAGTCAGAAATGGGGCTCGACCAAAAAACCCTGATGGCTGCACTGCACACCTACATCACCCAGAACCTGTCAGCACAAAGCTCTCACAGCAGGACTAAAGGGTCTCAGGTTTATGCCGATAGATTCTACTCCAAGCAAGTCAGTCCTTTTGATGGAGGTTTTGCCAAAGGAAAAGCAGAAGATTTTAAAATGAAGAAGCTGTTCCAGCCAAGGCCTGCTTCTGGAGTGCTGAGGCCAACCCCTGAGATGCTGAGTCATAAATCTGCTTCCCAGAATGATCCCAAGGACCCTCTGAGCGTAGTGGATGGTAAAGTTCATATTTACTTATTTTAACTTGTCTGAAGTTTCCCTCATGCTCACTGAGCATTTTTGAGAGAAACAAAACTAGACATTTGATATGTCTCCTACTATTGTCACATTTATATCTACCATTACACAGTAATAATGTTCACCATTCTAACTACTCTTTCCCTGAAAACATCTACCCACATTCTTCAACCCACCTTCCATATGCATGCAGAAATATATGGCACTCAGTAAGACAGAGCATTTATGTAACTTGTTATATTTTCAAAGCATTTTACAAACAACACGTAATTATGGGTACATCTTTGCTATCAAATCTGTTTTCATGCAGTCATCCCACACTGTGTAAAGGTAATTTGAAATGCCTGATTTTGTTCCATATCTCTTTATTTAAGTAGAAATTCAAGGACCATGGGTAAAATTTGAAGTTAAGCATAGAAATTAGCAGTGAGATAAATTCTGGTGCAGAACACAGAGAAGGGAGGAGTCTCTCAATTCCATGAGTAGGTGGGCACAGATTAATACAGGAGGATGGGTTGCATCTAGTTTTGTCTGGACATTCTGTAACAAACAATACATTTGCTGGATTTTCATCTTTTTTTTTGCAAATGCTGTTTAAAAATGACCAGATTCTGGTTTCTTTTGAACATGACAGTTCGACAAATATTTAAATGAAGATGGGCAGTAACATCCCACAGGATCCTGTGATAAGCTTTAAGCGCTGCTTTGTAAGACAAATATTGGGAGATCACATCGACTTTGTAATACTGATTCATTTTATTGTTTCTTTAAATTAATCTAAATATTGATGTCATTCCAGTGGTTCAGAATGCGTGAAAAATGAAAGAATTGATCTTCAGCCATTGTCAAGCACTTGCATCTGTTACTATGCAGGCACCACTATCCCAATGGATTTTGGTGATATGTACTCCTTTACATCCCTCTTGTAATTATCATCCATAAAGTGTAATGTTCTTTGATTTTTTGTTGTTGTTGTTGTTTGTTAAAACAAAAAAACAAACAAACCCCAAAACCAGAACACACATAAACACACAGAGGTGTCAAAGTTGCAGTAGAGGAATGATAATGCTTGCAATCTAAAGGATGCTCAGAAGTCAAAGCATTCTTGGTATGGTGCCCAGAGATAATAGGTTTCAAGGAACAAACTATAATGTAAAATCAAATCCAGGTGGCACTGTAAGTCTCTTGTACAGGTTAGACAATTTTGTTGCTAGACTCAAAACAAACTAGGCACATGCTGGTTTCATTATCCTCCAGCTGTTCCACTTCACCTTTCCTGGTAGGAGACAACTGGGAAAAAAATGCTTAACACTTACGGGGAATAACATGTTTCACAATTCGTTGGGTTGTACTACTTTGACTTCTCATACATAATATGCCCTGTAGGAACTTCTGCCATGGAACTTGCTTTTAAATGTTGCATATACATAACATTTTGAATTGTCTGAGTAGAAAATAATATGGTTTTCTTTGTATTTTTGAGCCACTTAATAGTCTCAGAAGGAAGTGGTGAGGACAGACCCCAGTGTATTATTTGATTAAAATGCTGTCCATTGGAATGATGGTGGTTTGGGTTCAGATTTCCCAGGCTGACTGCATCATCTCCTTCTGCTTTTAACCTTTCTCCTACCTCCCTGGTGCTTCAGGGTTCTTGTACACTTGCAGGTTGTTTCTCTCTCGCACTCTGTAAACTGCAGAACTGTTAAAAAGCTGGAAAGTAAGAGGTGCTCAGTTCTCTGCTGCATCTGGTACAGGATTAGATAAAGGAACTGGACTGGGAGAACAATCCAGAAGGTACTGAGCAGAGTAGTCCTGAACATTACTGCAAAACAGTGGCAGGTAAATAAGGCACCCTGAGGGAGAAATAAAAGAGAAGGAAATGTGGAGTTATTTTTCTATCAGATTTGGAAGCTGTTGCCTCTAGGAGTAGTGTGATGTGCGTGGGTACTGCCTTTGTAGTCACTGTGCGATACCGGAATTGTTAATCTCTCTCCTGCACCAGCTGAATTTAGAATTTAGCTTGGTTTTATGTGGTTTGTTTTAGTCTACTCATTGTTGGTGTGTTAAATATTACAGAATATGTCTCTCTGTTGCTTTGAAAAGGTCAAAAAATTAGTAATTCAGATGTCTTTAAAAAAAATAGAAAACTTCCATATTTATGGAAGTAAGATGTTCTTGTACATTCTCTGCCTTGCAAAGCTGGGATCACCCTTCCATATGGCACTCAGCTGCTGAGTACAGGGAACATGTGGTCAGTAGGGTGATGGGGTTGAAGAAGACAGACCATGCTGTAGGACTTCTAACAAAGTTACTGCTGCCATACCATGTGGTGGTCAGGCAAGTTAGTTTTGGTACTTGTGCCAGTGGAATATGAGGCGTGATTTACTGGCTGTACAATAAAAAGCTGTTTTCCCTCGATAAGGTGCTAATGTTACCTATTAGGGAATTATACTGGTGAAGCTCATATTAAAAATTACATCACCTAGGATATATATGGCTTTGCCTTCATCAGGGGCTCCAAAGCAACTATGAAAGGCAACTTGCATTATCCACTTGGAAAGCCAGAGCTTTCTGAGCTCTCTGAGGGAGAAATCTGGTTTATAGTACAAGCCCTGTGAAACACGGCTGAGCATTGCAGAGTTCCTTTAGAAAGGGTCAGTGGGAGAGTATAAAAGCTGTGCACAGGTACGTGCATGTTCAAGTACGTTTACTGCTTGAGTGCTGCACCATTGCAGTATCCATCTGCTTTTTGGTCTTTCTCCAACAATATTTTCAGATTTTAATACATTCATCATATTACCCAAAGGTGTTTGTAAACAGATGTACTGATATTTATTTGTGTATCAGCCTTATCCAATAATTTGCAAATTATTGCAAACATGAGCAAGTGCCATAACAAGAAGTGGAAATATCCACATTTAACATGGACATGGATTAACATCATAAAGTTATCAAGACTCTTCATGTAGACCACATTTCACCAGGCAGTTACACTTTGGTGACTGTCCCTCTTAGTGTGCTAAAAACAAGAAGTTCCTCATACTTACTGGCTTTGGTTATTGCCTTTGGTCCGAAATTATATGTTCAATATAACAGTACGCCAAAAGTAGTGTATAATGTCAAAGTTTTATTCATGTCAACACAAGCATTTAGGAGTTCATTTGATGAACTGTGCCCAGGTGGCAATGGCCAGGGCAGGAACACCAGCATGATAGGAGCAGGAGGCTCCACTATATAACATTGGGATTTAGTGAACTAGGAGGACCTGCAGTGAGCAGGTCTCAGCATTATCTGGATTAGGGCCTGTGTGGCCATTCTTTTTCTCATGTTATTCCCTGCCCTGTTCCCCCACTGCCATTTTGTCTGATGTTGAAACTTCTTTTCTAATTGACTACAAACCTATGGAAGTGGACTGGAGAGATAAGACTTGGCTAAGATAACAGGTACAGAAAAAAGTTAGTTTGGAAAAAATGCAATGGAATGGAAATGACAAAGCTACATTGACTGCATGTTGTTGAGCAGCTCTGTAGTTGGTCTTGACAGCTGGCTGTGAATCAAATGAAATAAACAAAAATCCAGTAGTGTTACATTAATATAACTCTTTAATTATATATGTCCTGAAATAAAATTCTCTTTTAAGATTTTTCTTCAAATGATGTTTTATTTGTAAAGTTTTAGTTTTGATTCAGATCTGACATATATTCTGTCTTTTCATTGCTGACTTTATTAGCTCTGCTTCAATAATTTAGGTTTTTCTGTCAAGTTATTGTCCAATAGTTTTATAAAACATAAGAATAGAAATGATACCTAAGCAGACACAAGGCTCCTGTGGTAATCTGGCCGTGCAGTTTTTTCCTACAGCTTAATTTTCAGCATTGCTGCTGTGTGTAAGTGGCCATCTGCCAGATAGTTGTTGTGCTTCTTGAAGAAGTTTCTTGAACTCAGGTTAATCAAGTCTATTGAAAACTTTAGTTGCAGTTTGGATCAATTTGCTCTTGTAGATTACCTTCCGAAATGAAAGCATTTTTGGTCATTTTGTTTTTACTCTATTATTAAATTCATAAGGGGGATCGATACAATAAAATGAAGTGTGGAAAGTATTCAAAGTTTTCTCTGAAGTGTTGCTTAAGCTTCCATCAAACTTCCATATTAATTTTACTGCCTCCAAATATCTTGATCATGAGAGTTTGGCACAGATTGTGAGTTTAAGTCTCTGACTCATTGCTGAACACTTTCCTGTATGAAGCACTCCACTATTTCAGTATGGTACCAAAATCTTTGTCAGCTGTCACAGTTTGAAGTAACATCACAGATTTAACCTGTCTTTTTTATTGATAGTTGCATGTAAGTGTGCTTAAAACTATCTTTTTTTAAAGTAAATTTCAAAAATTCACAGCTTCCAGCCACAGCTGAATTTTATAATTAAATCAGTAGAAGTTTGTGATAACATCATGGTGGATTATCAGAAAGATGTTTCCTTTTCACCTGGAGCAGAAAGTACATCAGAACCACCTTCCCCATGTGTCAGCATGCTCTTTGACTCACAGTGAACCTATTATTTAAGCTGCTTAAGTTTTTTTGCTTTATATGGACTAACTAGTTAGGGGGAAATGGCATTATGGGATTGTTGAATTATGGGTCAGGTTAGAGGAAGTTAATCTTTGCCTTGAGATGGCACTGGGAAGCTGATGGTTAGCTGCAGGCTCTCACCTCTTCAGTTAACACTGAGGGGTGCAAAAGTTGACAGATGTTTTCAAGGTCTTGGCATCTTTTTCCCAGTAACAAATAATCCTTGATGCTTGTCTCCCTGTAAAATCAGAGATGTTCTACTGCCTCTTCCCTGGAGCAGAAGAGTCTCTTGACTACACCTACTTCTTTCTACTTTGCTATTAAAAAAAAAGAAATCCTTTTTTTTTAGCTCTTCTTACAGCAGTGTTTTTCCCCGTTTTCCTACTTTTTAATTCATCATTATGTAAGCCTGAAAGCTGACAGTATGGTCCCATAGTCTTCTTTACAGGTGATGATGAACATCAGCAGGGCTTAACAGGGAGAATGTCACTATTGAGAAAAAAGGTTGAATGTTGCCTTCAAACTGCTCATATGTAAATTCATAGGTTCAACAGAGATTTAAAAGCAGTCCATATCTTCCTACACGATACTGCCTATGAGAAAGAGTTTTATTGCTTGCATGTGTATGCTAAAATCCTTATCAACATGAATAAGCAGAACACAGTCATGACTGAAAAATGGTTTTGTTATGCTATAGTAAGCCACGCTTTTAGTTTCTCATAATCCAAGGGATATTAAGCTGAGCTTTGCAGAGTTATACAGAATGGTACTGAAGTGTAGAGGTAATGTATACAGTAAGAAAACTGCATTCCCTGAAGAGCTGTTATGGTCCATCTTCTGACTCACCTCTGATATCCATTGTCCTTGAATTTCCTTGTCTTCAAAAAGTTTATCACATCAAAGTTGTTTTGTTGTTTTGGGTTTTTTTTGTTTTTCTTCCTCAATGTGACTGGTAAAACATTCACAGCTGACAAACCAAAACAAATTTTATATCTTTATATTTATATATCTGATAAAACTCATGAATTCCAAGAGAAATCAATACAGTTTAGAAGGTTTGTCCTTTTCATATCCATATACGTAACGGACATGTATCCATATCCACTTCTAACTGAAGAAGAACTTTTTGATTGAAGGACAAAATATCTGACTCTCCTTTCTTTTTTTTTTTTTTTTTTT
>VXAY01002926.1:898215-957060 GCA_013399855.1 Oxyruncus cristatus | reverse complement strand
AAAAAAAAAAAAAAAAAGAAATCAACAAAGAAATCTGATCTCTAAGAAAAGTAGTGTTGTTTCCACTGTTTTGCAGCTAAAAAAAAATTAAGCTACCTTAATGCTTTTCTTCAGTATTTTGGGTCAGTTTAGACTAGGAAACAATGCTCTTCTTGTAAGGAAAGTGATAATTTTATGCCCTCTCTCTAGGATAATTTCCTGGGTTGTAGTGACATACATCCCCCATTCCTGACAAAGATTCACCTTGTCATAAACTTTAACATCCATTTAATGCAGCATGAATGTGTGTGCCTTCCTTTAGAAAACAGATGCTCTCCATGAAGGAAAAGCTATCTTTCAGGAAAAACGAAAGATGCTTTCTGATATAAGCACTTGTGCTTCATGTGTGCAGCTAAATCGTGTGCTTATGTTGTTTTGCGATCCAGAGACACTTATTAAAGATGTGTTGAAGGACCTGGAGAAACATCAAGTGAACGTGGAGAATCTCAGCTCGAGAGAACTGGATGAGATCGCTGATACTATCGCCACTGCAATTCAAAGTGTTGACATTCAGGAAGAAACACAAGATGGTGCTGGAAAAACTAAAGAAGACGAAACAGAAGCAGAAACAAAGAAAGGAGATGCTCAAGGAAAGGCAGATTTTCAGATAGGATTAATGGAAAACAGTGTTAATATACCAGGTATTAATTTTAAGAGTTGAGTACAACAAAAAAGCAGGTATCCCAATTTTCCTCTATTGTTTCACATTAGTGAAACACTTTTAAAAATCCATTTTAAAGAAGTTGGGAGGGAAATTTCTGTATTTCCCCAAAGGCTGCAGAATTTTAGCTTTGTTCTTTTCT
This sequence comes from Oxyruncus cristatus, assembly GCA_013399855.1. NCBI lineage: Eukaryota > Metazoa > Chordata > Aves > Passeriformes > Cotingidae > Oxyruncus > Oxyruncus cristatus. The sequence goes on along the minus strand of VXAY01002926.1, from coordinate 956,218 downwards.
TTTTACAATGTGTTCTTTATTTACCAAAAAAAATCTGTTTGTAAACACTTTGGCCTTCAAGCTTCTCGAACAAGATAAACCTACACACAGAATTGTATTGAAATACAAATTGCTTTATGCTGTTTGGTCTAATTTCCTATTCTTGAGAATGAGATGTTTAAGCAAAATGATAATGGAAATTATTATATCACAAGATGTATTTCAAAATACATGGAAAAAAAATGTTTTACAGGTAATCATGCTATAATGTGCCACAATTACTTGCAGAAGAAAATCTGAGACAAGTAGAAGTACAAAATCACTCGTTCCCTTTTCTTCTTAGGGAATAAAAAGAGTTATTATGGTTATTTTCTTCTGCCTGCACACATATTTTCCTGGTGATGCAGATTCAGGAGCTACAGTAATTGCCATTAATGAGTGGATACCACAGTGGGACTTGTTATCAGTCATCCATTCTCTATTTTAGGAATGTTGAAATATCTGGGACACCAGAAATGTACACTATAAGTCATAAACAGTGATTTTAACTTACTGTCTTTTTTCATGGTGTTATACTGAAATCCTTACTAGTTAGGAATATTCTGGTTATTTTAATTGCCAAATCTGTTTGTAGATTAGAAGGACCAAACTGAATCATGCTGAGAGAGAGGAATAACACCCAGTTCATGAACCAAAAAGACAGCATTATTTGACTGAGGTTAAGGGTGTAACTGAATATCATCACTGTAATTGAACTGTAATATGGTTTTGGTGAATGACATCTATTGAAATAAGTAATCTTCTTCCACCAAAACATGTATGAGGGATGTATATATTTCCTTTTTTTTACTCTAAATGTTCATTCATCTAGAGCCATTTCATAGATTTTTTTCTTAGATACTGTTAAACTGATATGACAATTGGACACTTAATTAGCAAAATAACACTATTACTTAGGCTCTTGAAGTACTCCGTCTATTGATCTTGCATTAATTTGCTATCGAAATGGAGTTAGAATAACAATAACAAATTATACAGTGCTCTTTACTGTGCCCTTTCAGCTTTGATATCTTAATGTTTAAATTACATAAAAAGGCCACTGCTACAAAGCAGCCTATGAGAGTCTTTGTTTTGTACATCGAGCTTGCCCTTCATAACTATATATTGGTGTTTTTCATATCCTACAGACAATGGAGTACATGAAGCCAGTGCAAGAACGGATAAAGAGGTAGAGTACCAGTATTTTAACAAAACAAGTATTTCATCTCAGAATGTCGGGTTTCTATGCAGTGAAGGTCAAAAATGCAATTCTGAAATGTAAGACTTGTTCTGTGTTTTCTGTGGCTATGATTCAATATCACAAATAGGCAAGTTGTTGTTGATGCACTGAAATATCAAATGAACATTGATTTAAATCTTAACCAAAATAAGTTTTACTGTTCAAAAAAGCAAAACCAAGTCCTTTTTTACCCTTCTTTAATTTGTAAATAGAGATAATTCATAACAGATTCCCAAAGTTCAGATGAATTCAGGCTTTTCCTCAAGTTAATAAATTTTGAGTGTTGAGGTGTTCTTGAAAACACTCTTCCCTGTCCTTTGGCTCTTAGTTCTGGTGAATGTAAGCATCTTTGCCCAGATAATCTCACTGGTTTTCAGAAGTGAAAGAGTAAATGTACTCCCCCTGAAGGTATGTGTTGGGATGGGGATGGACTGTGTTTCAAAATTCCCTCTCCTTTCATGGGATCTGCCATTCAGTTTTATGTGTTACCATTAATTCGTTGAATATCAGAGGTATTTCAAAAGCTCTGGGCATTACATCTCTTACCCTAGCTATTAACATCAAATTTAGCATTTAATCCAGATTACTTTTACAGTATACCTCATGAGCTTTGAATTGTCTCCTATGGACTTCTGTCTAATATTCAGACATTTTTGAGGTATATTAATCTTTCTTTTTCTGGGTTTCATGGAGGAGAAAAATGTCAAAGGAATATTTTTAAAAACTCTGTGAAACTTCTCCTACTATATACTCTGTCAAAACCTAATACTCAGAGAACATAAATGGGCAAATCCTCTTGTGTTCACAGTTAAAGCTCCTCTGCCCTTCTACCGAGCAAGGAAAATACACACACGAACAATGTGGCAGAAGCTTTGACCACTCAGATGAAATTCTTCAAGGAATGAAGTGCTGTATCCCCAACAGTCTTACAGAGGGTCCCATGGATAGATTTCTTAGTGCCAGTTTGAATAGAGGATGTGATAGAATAGAATATACTGTGACACAGAGCACAACGTGCCCATTAACCATCATTTCCTCCCAAATGCTTGGCTGCAATAAAGTTATGTAACAAAACTACCTGAGGAATTGTTCCAGCCACATGTTTTGACTTTTATTCATTTGCTTATTGTTTTGATATATTAGACGGATTTTTTTTTTCCCCTGTGAGCATATTGTGACAGTTTGTCACGATTTCTAGAGGTGAATAAGTGAAATGGAATTGGTCATATAATATCTGTTCCCTTTCCTGGGTTACAACTGGTGAGACCCAAGAAGTATTCATTTTTCCAGGCCCAACACATAAACATGTTGATGGATATTTATATTCTTTCTCCTTTTCATTAACTTAGCTGATAATAAAGTTTTATTTTCATCAATACTTAAACACATAAACACATGAAAACTGCTGGAAAAATATAGTGGCATAGTTTAATGCTCTTTTATTATTACTGAATAAACGTTATGTTCTTAACATAGTCTTGCAGCTTATAGAAATTAGGAAAATGACCATGCAACAGTTGTATGAGTAGACTCTGCCATATCAATTAGAATTTGAAAGATTTAATCCAGTTTTGGTTCAGTATATCATTTCTGTGCTTAGTTTTAAAAATTAACATTATTCTTTTGATGTAGGAGAACACTGCAAAACTAATTAAATTCTTGAATGAGAATGCATTACCTGAAAATACGCCCAAAGACCCTGGCCCTGAAGAATCCATGAAGATAGAAGCCAAGAAATCTGAAGAAACTGACTCTTCAGAAGAAATAAATGCTGGTGTGGAAAATGTAAAAAGTGAGACTTTCTCAAGGGAGCTGACAACTGCAGAGAACAGCAAATCTGACTCCATAGACCCGAGCAAGACCAGCTACTCGATTAAGAATGCTTTAATGCAGGATGGAAGCTCCTATGAAAAACCTCAGAAAAATATGGGACAAGGCTTGCAGCTTGAAGTGAAGTCTTCTGAGGAGAAAGAGTACGGCTACATCGTGACAGTGAAAGAGTAAGTATAGCAGCCAATTTGAATGGCATTTTTAACTGGAGAAAAGATAAAGTCATTGCACCTGATGAAATATGAATGTGCAGGGGGAAAATGCCACAGGCCTGATTTTTAATACATCTGAAACTGTTTGGAACCTGTTCAATACTTTGATGAAAATACAGGAAAACAGTTCCGTTTTCTTACAGTTGCCTTTCCTCCCTGGCGGATGATTGTAGGTCTTTTGCTTAGACCCCTCTCTATCTTCTCATGTTCCAGTGACCTTCCAATATGTCAGTAAGTGGGTTTATGGTTAGGATGCAGGCTTTAAATATTTGACTTGAAAGTAGTCTAAATATCAATGCCTGAGTCATTCTTTCAAAGGATGACACAGACAATAATAAAGCACAATATTTTTCTCTGTGGCTTCATTTTGATCTGAAAATAACACATATAGGATTCCGCACATCACATATGCAGCTAGGTTAGAAAGAAAGACCTAATGATTTCAGGTCATGTCAGTAATGAATTTGACATTTAATACTATACTTTCAAAAGACAACTTTAGCCCCCTAGTGATACACAGTTCATTACAGGAACATTTGGGATTTTAGAATGGTGTAGGCACTTTTACATCCTTTTCCCCCCTGTGAGAGCAATGCTGTATTTGGTTAGTGATCATGACTCATCTTTTGTGAGAAATCAGGAATTTCTAGGAAGAGCATACAAATCACTGCCCAGCATCATAGAGAAACTGAGACAGGAACTTCTTTAGCATGGATTGATTCTTTTGACTGCCTCAAACTTCTTAATGGGATTGAAGGCGACAGGATTGTGGAGGATTTGTGTTTTTACTATACTGTGCTGCTTTGAAATGCATGTGGCTGCATATCAGAAACAGACCAGAAATTGATGGAATACCCCAGTTTTACTGCACCTCTTGGATCCCGCCTATGAACGTTAGGTGAAGCAGTAGAAGCCAGTTTTTTCCCAGCTCAGCCTTACTTCCCTCAGCTCTTTTAACTCACATCAATCTGGAAGGCTCCTTTATACCCAAAGAGTACCTTAATGACACCATCTCCTTTGGCCATCCAGACTTTATTTGGCTCATAAATTCTGTAAAGCTTAGGGCTTTCAGAGCTCTATGTAATGGGAAATGTTCTGAATTTCACTGTTCACAACCTGGAGATTCTTCACTGTGTCGCCTTATCTGGTTTTCTTCCTGCTAGTCTCCCACTGATGGGTTTTACCTGAATTATGTCTGTTATTATTCAATGAAACCTGCTGAAGAAGATCATTTGTCCAAATGTTCTTGGTTCTAGAGGACTCCATATCAACAAATATAATTTAGCATAGTTTTTTTCAGCCTCTTTACCATTTTCAGTAGGAGAAATACAAAAAGTACTTTTTTATATACTAGATTATTATAATTTTAGTAACTTTTGGAGAAGATGCTTCTAGATAGTTAAAGAAATCCATCCTTGACTGAATACTGGGGGGAAACACAGTTACAAAGGAGAAGGCTGAGGTACTTAATGCCTTCTTTGCCTCAGCCTTTAGTAGTAAGACCAGTTGTTCTTCAGGTACCCAACCCTGAAGAACCCTCAGCTGGAAGGCAGGGATGGGGAGCAGAATGGAGCCTCCATAATCCAGGAAGAATTAGCAAATTGCTAGTGTGCTTATGGTTAGGATGCAGGCTTTAAATATTTGACTTGAAAGTAGTCTAAATATCAATGCCTGAGTCATTCTTTCAAAGGATGACACAGACAATAATAAAGCACAATATTTTTCTCTGTGGCTTCATTTTGATCTGAAAATAACACATATAGGGTTATTTAGCAACCTGCTACACCACTTAGACACACATAATCCTCCATGACTGGATGGGATTCACCCAAGGGTACCAAGGGAACTGGATGAAGTGCTCACCAAGACACTTCCCATCGTTTACCAGCAGTCCTGGCTACCTGGGGAGGTCCCAGTTGATTGGAAGTCAGCAAATATAAACCCCATGTACAAGAAGGGTTAGAAGGAGATCTGGGGGACTGCAGGCTGGCCAACCTGACCCTGGTGCCAGGGAAGGTCATGGAGCAGATCATCTTTAGTGCCATAATGCGGCACGTAAAAACAACCAGGAGGCAGGGCCCAGTCAACATGGATTTGTGAAAGGCAGGTCCTGCTTGACAAACCTGTTCTCCTTTTGACAGTGTGTCCCTCCTAGTGGGTGAGGGAAAGTCTGTGGATGTGCCTACCCAGACTGTAAGGCCTTTGACACCATTTCCCACAACATTCTCCTGCAGAAACTGACTTCTCATGGCTTGGGCAGGTCCACTGTTCACTGGGTAAAAAACTGTCTGGATGGCAGGGCCCAGAGAGTGGTGGTGGATTCAATTACATCCAGGTGGTGGTCGGTCAGAACCCCAGGGCTCAGTACTACTGAGTATTTAATACCCTTTTTATGATCTGGGGGAGGAGATCAAGTGCACCCTCTGTCAATTTTCAGGTGACACCAAGTTGGGAGAGTGTTGATCTGCTGGAGGGCAGGAAGGCTCTGCAGAGGGATCAAAAGGGTCATGGCCTCAACTTGTCCCAGGGGATGTTTAAATTGCATCTTAGGAAAAAATTCTCCACAGAAAGGTTTGACAAGCATTGGAACAGGCTGCCCACCAGCCCTGAAAGTATTTAAGAGGTGTGTACCTAAGTCACTTAGGGACATGGTTTAGTGGTGGACTTGGCAGTGCAGGGTTCCTGGTTGGACTCGATGCCAGAGGTCTTTTCCAACCTAAAGGTGATTCTACTTGATGGTGTAGTTGACATTTCAGGAGCAATCCGTTCACTATTACCTTCTGAGGCTTTGCAAGTATGATCCAGAGGAGATATTAAGACTGCTTCAGGGAACTCCATGAACTGCTAAGATGCCAGCATTTAATTGTGCCACAAACCAAAGACAAACATTTCCATTTAATAGTTGAAGAAAAGATTTGTGGTACTTTAAAACTTGTCAAAATAGCAGTCTGATTGTCAATGGCAAGAACAATAGGTCACTCCTGCTGTGTTTGTAAAGTGACCTTTCGGATGGTTGGAGCAGTGCAATCCATACCAATCCATAATATCCATCACTGCTAAGGTTTGGAATGAATTGACAGTTTCAGTGTAGAAAATTGTCCAGCAAATCCTCCACTGTGCTGTTTCAGCACTTTATTATGCTGAGAAACCAATCAATTGGTTTCTTTCCAATCAAATTTACTTTCTTTACTCTTTTCTCTTTCAAAAAATTGCAATTCTACCACTGTAGGATTTGCATGAGAAAGATTTTTTCTTTCTCAGTGTAATTGCTTTGAACTGTTTTACTAATTTTAACTCTGAAATTCTAAAGTAATCTTATTTTTTTAAAAAAGTTATCTGCATGTTGTTATTTTCGTTTGTATTCTTCTTTGAGCACAGGGATAAAATACTTCTCTGTTATAGTGGGCATACATCAATGCGAGCTCTCAAATAATAGGAGTCTTTGCCTTTGTACAAAAGAGCTCTTCCTATTTTCTGAAATTCTAGTTCTTCAAGTTCAGAAAACTTTCTTTTTTGTGTTCAAAAAAAATGCCAGTGCTCCCATTTTTTTGGCAGTTTGCGCTCTAAAATTAGGGCCTAGATCCCACAATCAAAACATTTACACAGTGTTTAGTCTCCTGAGTGTCTCATGAGGAAAGCCAAAGCTTGACTTTCCAGAACATGTAGTTCTTACCACCTCCAGTAAAACTAAATGTAAGCTGCTGCATGCTCAGCAGTTTAAATAGCCAAGCTGGCATGCAATTTCTCAAATATGGGATTGAGTAGCTAGACTTAAGTGCACTAAGAAAAATCCTAGTTTGGAAGTTCATCTCTTTTTAACTACTTATCACAGTCTTTCAAGCTTCAAAGTCAGGTCATGCTCATCTGAAACCATGCTTGGACATCTAATGCAGAGGAACCTGTCCTGTTCTGTGATTTATCAGAATGCATGTGCTTGTAGTTTTTCATATAAATACCAGATCACAGACTAGATCGCAGACAGCTCATGGCAGCTCTCTTAGCTTGTGAGCCAACTTCTGGCATTGTTGTATTAGGCAATTCCTGGATATTTCATGTTTTGTCATGTGTCGACTCTCAGTTCCAGACTGTCTATGCAAAATTATATAGGCTGTAAATCTGTTCACAGCTTGTTAAGGCAATTGGATCCTACATGCATGTCTATGCATTTCGTTTGAGATAGCTGGTATTCTGCTCAGGTGCTGTGAAAAAGCTGAAAAGGGATTCTTGTGTTTATAGTATAAAATTACTATGGAATGTGATTAGTCTGACCCATTTAGCGTGCTGAAGGGTTAGGTTAATTCCAAATGCTTGATATTATTTCTTCACCTTTACGAATGTGATAAATGATACTGCTTTGCATATAATGATTACTTTCCTCAGGATGGCGTTCAGGTTAGGACCCTGAAGCTGGGTTGTACAGAACTCTTGGTTTATTCCCCAAGTCTTCTGTTTGCCGAGGCAGGTCATTAAGGAATCGTATTTTTATGATCTTCATTATTTGTTTCCCTTACCAGGTGGAAACATTTTAACTGCATTTAAAAAAATAATTTAAAATAAATAGGAAAAATGAAAGATCTACAGCAATGAAACAGGTCAAACATATCATATGTTTTACTGTTCTTAGTTGCTGAAATGTCTTTATGTTTCTTAGAAGCTGAGCTTTTTTATTCCATGAGGCTTTTCAGCCGCTTCTAGAAAATAATAACAGAATGTTCTTGTCCTTTAATACATATATAGAAAAAGATTTGACCTTGTCTATATTTCTCACTGTTCTACCTACAAGTGCACTTGGTCAAGGGAAAGAGATTTGTGCATATTCTTCAATTAACTTCTGCAACTAGCTTTAAAAAACTAAAAGAAATTATAAACATATATAAAATAGAAAATCTGTTGATACTGAAGTCTGTTAAAATCACCAAGGGACAACATCGCTAAGATTTAAAAAAAGAAGTTAAATGTAAAATTTTTGTCTCTCATTTTGTCCCTTTCCTTAGAAGACTCTTCCCTTGTATAAATGGGTTCTATAAATGTCCATAATTGATTTTAAAGCCCAAGGCTTTTCTTCTGACAACACAACTTGGCGCCGTATCTGAATAATACACGTGGAAAATCCTTGCCTATGAAATTATCTAGTAGACACAATTTGGGCACTGTGTCTCAGCACCAGAACTGGTAGAGACATAATTCTAGAATCTTTTGTTGCTAACTCTTCACACATAATTATTCACAATCCCTAGAGTTTCATAGGCATAAAATGTTTTTCCATCTATAATTCTCCAGTTTTCTTGTGGTACTTAGAAAGTGGCAGAGATCATACTCCCCACATTACTCCTTCACTGCCTTAATTTTGATATTATATATTCCCATAGGAAAATGATACTTCATGCCTCTTATTCATCCACAAGAAAATAACAGAAAAGTGGTAGCTAATGTGGTTTTGCCACAGAGAGCAGTAAACACTGGCTTTTGTTTAGTTGGGGTTTTTTTTAATGCAAGAGTTCAGCTTTGTATATTTTGGATTTATTATCTGTTATATGTGGAGAGATAATATGATAATCTGTTCTACTTCAGTTGCCACTAGCTTTTGTGCTTTCAAAATCTGTTGAAATATATTATGACAGAACATGATTCGCCCTTGCTGCTGTAGATCACTTTACAAGAGAAGAGTCCTTCCAAGTGTCCAGGCTTCACTTTTCCAGATGTTTTCTTCTTATGCCTTTCGGGAGCAGCTCTGCATTTGCACTTCTAGAGGAACATAGAGAGAAAATTTTCCAATTAATGTAGCTGATGACCAGCTCACGTGTTGCACTAATGACAGTAATGACAAGGAATCACTCTGGTCCCTTGAGCTGATGAAAGGCAATGGGCAATTGTGAGTGTGCCTCGAGTCCCCAGCAGCACCTCAAGGACACCCTCACATTTGTATCTCTCCACTCAGCTGAACAGAAATGGCCTGGTTTCCCAGACCAGACATTCCCAGACACTCCCATTTCTGTCTTTCCATTCCTTCTGTACCATTTTAGCACCCATTGTTCAGGTCTCACGTGTCAGGTCTTCGGGAGAGCAGCTGGTGCAGATACTCCACAACCTCTCTGTGAGCAGATTCAGGTTTCTCTGCTGGCTCCAGGCTCTAGAAATGTACATTACATATGCCCAGACTAGGGATGGGGCTGGAGGCTGCACTTTGTTTTCATAAACAGTGGTAGTCGTTAAACCCTGAGATGCTGCAATATCTCACAATGCCATATGGTCAATACTTCTCGTGTATCACAGCGTTTTTTGGTTAATTACCATCCAGGTCATTATGAACAAGTGATGAATTTTAAACTTTTGAAATGAGTGAGAAGAAGAAAGCCAAAGATCAGGATTCCTGGGAATGCAGCATACTGAATCATAATGCAGTCTATTATCTGATAGTACCTTTTCATCAGTGCTGTTCTGCCCAGTCCTGGAAAGCTCAGACATAAAAATGCCATCATTTAATTTTCATGCCTGATTTTTTTATATAATTTCGTAGCTCAGATAATGTGTACAAAATGTAAATGCTTGACCACTGAAAATTAGAACAGAGTTATTTCATAAATAGAAGATTAGTGGGGACTAGTTCAGAACACACAGAATAAATTGGAACAGAGAAAACATTTTATTTTTTTCTTTCGAGTAGAAGTTCTGCCTTTCCATTGGCCCTTGTTTGATTTCCTTGTAGGGCCCCTTCAGACACTGCAAGGTTGCTGTGTCTCCACAAAACAGTCTCTTCTTCAGGCTGAGCACCCACAACTTCCTCAGCCTGTCTTCAAAGGGGAGGTGCTCTAGTCCCCTTATCAACTAATATTTGTGTTTCTTTAACTTCTTTCTTTTAACACTATGATGTCAAATATTCTCTGTCATTTTTAGTTTAAACCATTTGCACTATAAATTGGTCTAGGCCTTGCACTGCCTTGAGGAAGACGGATAATTTGAAGGAAGGGAAAGAATGAAAAGTCAGAATTGCATCAAAATGTGTGTCACCAGTTGTCCTCAGTCTCATTCATTAATTACTTTTATGAAGAAGTAATTTGATATGAAGGAACAGTTTAGCGTTTTCAAGGCTTTTTTTGCATCAGAGATTCAGGGTGCACGACAAGTGAACTTCATGGCTGTTTCCAGCAATCAGCTTAGAATGCATTAGGGAGTACTTTGGTGGGGTCCATTTCAGCCTCGGAAGGGAGGGCATCACAATTATGGCACGGATTGTTACCATTATTTCTGTGCTTCTGCTAGCGACAAGCCGTCTATATGAATTTGTTACTATTAACACAGCTGGAGGTAGTGCATGTTTGAAGTAATGCAAGTACAGGCTGGCACAGTGTCTCACTTCCATTATAACCCCAGAGAGTTGATCCTTCTCAACTTCTCTCTCACTCCCGTGTTTCCACGATGCCGTTATCTCCTCTGACCTTCGTGGCCTGACCACTGCCATTGATTTTTAGCGAGTGTCATTTGTGTTACAAATTGGTCTGGACTTGAATCTGTCTGTATTAAGAGGTTTAAATTCACACTTACTGGTGGTGGGAAAAGAGGGAAAAAAATTACAGAAAGTAGGAATTTGCTGAGCTGTCAAAACAGAAGTAAGCTTAAAAAGGTTTTATGGCTAATAAAGCCTTTGAGGAAACAAGCATAGAAAAACGAAAGTGCAGCCCAATGCAATAAAATTGCTGTGTCCTTAAAATGATTACGATAACAGTGCTGTGAAGTCTGGCAGCTCTCAAACAATCCAGTGAATAGCTCTGTGCTCAGAAGTTATTTGTTTGCTCTCATGAATTCTGAGTAAATGAGAACCATTTACAAAATTAATAATTTTCTAACTTAATGTAAGACACAGACCATGTTAAAACCAAACTAAATCCAATAAATTCTCTAAGTCCTTACTGGGAATGTGTGCTTCAAGTTGTATGAAATGACACTGGAGCACGGACAAAAGAACTCAAACTCAGACAGACAAGGCAGGCTGCTGTAACACCTTGGACTTGAAGCATCAGTGCCCAGACTTTCATTATAGATTATCAGATGAGTTACTCTCAGGGGCACTTCCAGACAAGAGAAATAAATACAATTTCAGTGTCTAAATGTTTTTTTAGGCTTGGTAGACTCAGAAAGAATTTAACGGCAACACTATAAATTACTTTGATTCAAAATATTCCCAGAAGTCCTTGCTATGGTGTTTGCCTCCTCTATGACCTGTAGCAAACCCCTCTCATGTCTCAGTTTCTTCTCCATTGTATGGATAATATGCATTTTCTTGCGATGACTGAGACTTCCTTTGTGTCTAGAGAAAGAGGAGTTGGAAAGGCTGGATTCAATAGCTTTATAGTGATGGTTGCCAACCTGATGAGAATGGCAGGGTCATGTCACTGTGTTGCCATGTCTTCTCTGACATGCTGTGTGCTACCTAAGGTGTCAGGAGCTCCATCCGTGGGGCAGGAGTGGGTGGCGACGTACACCATTTATTCCCTCCTCAGGCAAATGCAACATCTTTCCTTTGGGTTGCGGGGTGTGGGGCTCAGGTGATGGCAGTAGCAGTACTAAATGAGCCAGTTTTGGTAAATGACCTTTCAGGTCAGAGAACAGTGGTGTTGGTGTGCTAAAAAGTGCCACGGAGCCAATTCCCAGGAGACAGAAGTCAGTGGAAAGATGGGGGTGAATATCTCCTGTGGAACTCTGGTAAAGCTACATCTGTTTATTGCAACAACATCAGTGGCTCTCCCATGGCTCAGTTACTGATGAAATTTGCACAGAAAAAGCTTCACATCAATCTATTTCATACTTCAGTAGCTGGGTTTCGCCATTATGTTGCTTGTTAAAATATTTACTAATCTTAGCAGAAAAAAATAAAAAAGGGGGGGGGAAGGTGAATCCAAAAGAATTAATCTGTGTCCTTAAAATAAAAGCTTTCCTAGTATTGTTTACAGCTTCTGTGAGGTGAAGAAGTGCTGTGTTCACTGACTCTGAGACCACATTAATGATCATCTACTATTTTAAGCTACACATTTTAAATCTTGGCTATTTATATCTGAGGGCTATTGAGCTTGGGCCTCCAGGAGGCAGTGCCAAGAGCCCTCTCTTTTCCATCTAGGCAGCACCACGCATGGAAGCACCTTCTCTTGAGATACCCGAGACTCTCCCGGGAGAAAAGCTGCTGTTGCAGCAAAACCGCAAGTTGTACCTACCCTTCAAATCAACAGGAGATAAATGGGATGCTCTTCATACTGACTTTAAGGAGAGTGAGTCACAGAGCAAGGGCCAGGGTGTCACTGCGGATTAAGAACTGGTTATGAGATAGGAGAGAAAGATTCGTCATGAGCTGCTGCTTCTCAGCGTGTAGAGAGATTAGTGGTACCTCCTCGGCAAATTGTCTCTGTTAGGAAGAACTATGGAGGATTTAGAAAAATTCCAGATGGATTTAAATACATTGAGGGATTAAGGAGCACAATGGTAGATGAAATTCAGCTGGAATAAGTGTGACAGAATAATAGACATTAACAAAATAGTACTTCATGGGGAAAAAACAAAAAAACAAAAGGTATTCTTAAAACTCCTCATAGTTTGTGCTCTGAGGCTGTGGAAAATTTGAAGAAAAGATTCGGTGTATTTATATACATGAATCCTGCCCTTGGTACGGTGGCACATATTTTCAGACTTGAAAATTTAAAAGAAGGCATGCAAATCCTGAAGGCGGTGGCCCTTTTCAACCTTGCATTTCTAAAACACTAACTAGTCTAATATATATCCCTGAGGGCAAGAGTTCAGCAGGAGATTTTTAGAAAAAGCGAGGTTTTTGTAAGTATTGAGCATATACATTATCACATTAACTAATTGCTTGTAGAATTGTATCATAATCTTACTTGTTTTCAGAAGGAATACTGTTGCTGCAGGCTATAAGGCAAGAGGAATTCACTTCTGATCTCTGTCTGTTCTTGGCCAGGGCTGCAGTACATATGGTGCACAGGGAAAGGGAATGGCTAAAATGATTATTAAACACAAGGCTCAAGTGTTTCATGAGGTTCATGTAAGGATAAAATGGCCCATTCCTGACCTCTGGAGTCAGAAAATGAATCAGTTGGACTCTGGTCTTTTCATGTGTAATGTTCTCATTTATTTGGTCAGGTGTCCCTAGTATTTCTGGGATAGAATGTGGGTGGTTTGTTATTTCATGACTGGACTTTGGGCAACTGCCTGACTAGTGGCAATTTCAGAGCAACACTCACACCTTTAAGTTTTTGCTCAGGGAATTGGGAGAATACTATTTTTTTTTGAATACTGTTACTGATCAACTTTTTTAATGTCTTTATATCTTTCTTTCTTGATCGTTATCAGTGTGAACACAACAGTGCCCAAGACAAAAAAATTAAAGAACTAATGGATGTCATCATAGACTGCTCCTTAGGTTGTCCTTGCAGTGGTCAGCTGACCACTTCTCTCACTCTCCTTCAGAATTTTTTCAGGATTTTCTTGGACTTTATTTCTTAGCACTTATTCTTTGGGCTAACCTGTATTTCTTGCCAGTTTTAGAAAATCAGGCAGTAGCAGATTCAAGGTGGTTTAAAATAACCTCCGGTCTTGTGCTGGTGGCTGCTGCTGGGAACTGACTCAGGGTCTGAGGTTAGTATGTACTGCTGGGAATGTGCTTCCTTCAGCATTGCTCTTCTCACTCCTTCTCTATCCCAGCAGCAGGAACTGGAAATTGGTTTCCTGATCTTTACCCTTTTCTCTTGACTGCTTTTAGCAGGCAAAGCAGTCATAGCTGGTATGCACCAGCCCCTTGCCCACGCAGAGGCAGAGCCCAGGTCCTGGCATTCTGGCTCCTCTGCTTCTCCTTGCCAAGCAGTGCACTGAGAATGGAGATATTGTGGGAAAGAAATCAAGCCTGACACTGCCCCATGAAGGTGGATGGTTAAAAATGCTGAAGCTACTCTCAGTTGTTACAATAGCCCCCCTCTACTGAATTTAAGATTTTGTATTCATTAGAGTAAGTAATAAGCAAACAGACAGTTCCTAGCAACTCTGTAAATCCTAAAGAAGCTCCTTCAGATACCTCAGTCTTGTTGCTCAGCCTGAGCCCTGTGACAAACATACCTGCTCTTTTCCAGGCATGGGGAGAGAACGACAGCTTGTGCTAGAGCTGGCCAGGCTTCTCCTCCCAGCTTCCCATCATCCAGGAATTTGCCTGCACCTAGTCAATGTCCATACTGCTGCCAAATGCTTTTAGCAGCCAGAGAAAACTAGTCCTTGACATTATTAATCCTAAAGGCAGACTCTTTATCTGACTCTCTAAAGCATTCCATATGGTATTCCAGACCCATATTTTTGAACTTTCTTTTTTTTTTTTTTTAGGTTTAACTTTTTATCTGCAGTACTGTGCTGCATATTAAGAAAGTGATAGACTGTTGACCTGTCAATTAGAGGGTACTGATTTGATGTCAGTCAAAACAGAGACATTACTGAGAAATGGCCAGGTGGAACTTTCTTAAGTAATTATTTTAAACTATGGAATGCATCTTTCTTGAAATTCAGAATTTAAAAAGACTAGAGCGAAAAAAATTACTCTCAGATCAGTACTAAAAGAAAAAATCTTTGACACGAAAGAAGTTCCTATTTGTGTCCACCAAGTGAATGACTGTAAAAAAAATCTTAAACATTCAAAATAAATACAGAGGTAGGCAGGACCAACAAAATTATGTGTTTCAGATCAACGTGAGATTAGCTCCTAGAGTAAAGTACCACCACCAGAAGTCACTGATCTTTGGTAAACCCATTCAGGCAATTGTCAGACTAGGTCTTGTGGTGGATTTTTTTTATTTTTTGCTAACGTGTGAGTCAGTGGGTTAAAGAACCGAATTAGAAAATCTTACCATTCTAACCCAACACTTTGACTTGTGTATAACTCTCATTGTTTAATAAAAGTTGGTTACTGAAATTAAATTCTTCAGTAGATTCAGTCCATTCATCTTGTGTTTTCAAGAGCTTTGGATGTGTGTCTTGTTATCCATGTGTTTAGTACTTTTTCCCTTTAAGGCACCTTTTCAGGTTTAAAGCTGAAATGTGGTTGTTTCAGAATTTAGAGTGAAAGCCAGACTGCCTTATTTGGGTACCAAACCTAGAGCTGCTGGATGCAGCACATATTCCCTAAGGACATCATCCACTTCATTTCACATCATTGAGCTCCTTGAGAGACAGGTGAAGACGTACCCACACAGGGAGGTTAGGCACCTTCTTTCTTCCACTGATTAGATGGGACGTTTGAAGACCCCAGAAGACAGCCCAGACTGCAAAGTATCTCCCTGTCTCATTGAGACATGCCAAACAAGTAGGATATTCTGGGATCTGGTGTGTCTAGTGCTCCTCTGCTGACAAGCACTGTGTCTAGTATCTTCTGCCTGTCTTCTGCTTATTACTGTGGGGCTTAGAAAGTGAAGCAGGAGATGGAAGAGATCTTACTGAAGCTGGTCTGAGAAGTTTTAACTCCCACGTCCTGGACTGAGTGTACCAGACCTGAGAGGTAGCACTGTCCATCACCCAGTCGTTCATCTTCAGGCCTAAAAGCAAGAGAGAAGGATAGATAATGTGCAAGACAGAACCTGACTCTTAACATGCTGCACTCAGAAGTAAGGAAAACTGCTGGTCCAAAGAGCTTTTTAGCATGTGTGCAACATTTTACATTAGTAAATATTGAAAGTGTTTTAAAGTAAACATTAGTCTAAATAAAATGTCTCCTCCCCAAAAGTCCTTTGTTCAAACTCTACTTCATCCTCTGATTTAGATGTGTATTTGAAACTATTCAAGCTGGACTCAGCTGTAGCCAAACTTTTGAACATTCTCCAGGGTAAATAAGTGGAGTGGAGATGCCACTGTGTTGAGTTTGGGTAGCAAAAGAGAGGCTGGGTGGGAGTGGTATTTACCTCCCCAGAAAAGACACTTACTGCTGGGAGGACTGCAGTTAAGTACTCGGGCAGCTTTCAGGCTGCAGAGAAATGCCTTGCAATTGTAGTGTGGTGCTCAGCACTCTTGAAAACGGACAAACTAGCCTTCATTGCCTGTGTTCTGATTTAAGCAAATTTTAGGTGGATTGAACCCTACCTTACTTAAGATTTTACTGGGCATTAGACTGACATTTAGGTTTAAAGAGTGCAATTCCCAATGTCAGGCCTATTTCTGTACTGTAGATTATTCTTCGTTTTTGCAGAAAATGATTCAATTGAACTAATCTGACAGGGCTGACTGGATGTCCATTATAGTGCTGCATTACAATTGCTAAACAGAGTATTGGAAGGGCAGTAGGTACAGTCTGGTAAAGACAATACATAATTTGCATGACGGCACTAAGGGAGCATTTTGGAGTTCAGTAAGTGGGTTTGCAAAGGCACTTGGCAATTGGAAGGAGGAAAAGCAAACGAGAGCAACTGCTTGTGAGACTGACATAACCTCAGAGTAACATTGAACTACGTGTTGCTCTCCTCAGGCTGAGAGCAGGCTTGGCAAACGCCAGCAATCAAGCCATCTGTATAACTGCATCAGATTTTTTGCTACCAAAATGGATCAATTTATGGGATTGTTTTGACAGGCATGTTGGGAAATACAGAACATATAGTTTTCATCATTGTTTACTTCTGTTTTTCCTCTTGTTCTCTTTGACATTGCCCACTTGGTTACATTAGAGTTTGAGCTCCATTTAGCTCAGCATGCAGAGCTGGCCATGCTGCCAGTGTCTCTCCCTGCAGAACTCCTCCTGTGCCTTCATTTACATGTTTTCTTCTTGTTCTTTAACCAGAAGGGGAAACTTTGAGCCTTGAATGCATAAATCATTAGGTCCAGGTCAAAAATAGTCCATTATTCAAAGAGGTTGTCCTCTCTCATCAGATTTGTAGTTTGTCTCGGGAATTTCTTGGAAACGTGGAATCCATTTGTAACATTGTTCTGATAATTGTAGCATGAAGCTGAACTGGTCTTGAGGTCAGTATCCAATATTCAGCACTAGTTCTCCTGAAGTGGTCTAATTGGCCATTCACGAAGCATGTCTGGTCCACAAGACTCTGGCATCCTGCAGTAGGATCCTACATGCCCACAAGGAGGCCTTTAATAAGACAACTAGCTCACCAGTGAGGCAGAAGTTAACTTCACCTTGATCAGGGTGCTCTGAATATGCTCTAAAATCAGCAAAATTTGCTCAAAAATCAGTCAGATCCCCTGTGTTGAGAAAGTTTGGAACAAATTTTTGATAGGGGAATGAGCAAAGTTTTTATTATAACCAAAAGTTAATTTTCATGCTGTGTAGTATTTATTACTACAATATCTGCTCCGTATTTGGTAGGTGGTAATATATACTGCCAATAGTGCTGCTCTTTCTATTCTTAGAAACCAGAAGGGTTGCAAGTCAAATAATAACAGTCTTTTATATAACAATACCAGTCACCTGACAAGGAAAGTTGGTATAATTGCCTTCATTTTATGAATAGTGGAATTGAGGGTCAGGAAAATGTCTTGACCAGGGTAACTTGATAGACCTCTTTCAGATGAAGACATATTCTATTCCTCATTCATAATTTCTTCAGTTACAGATATTCTCTTACTAATATATACAACCACTGAAAAAGGTGGGATTGTATTAAAAAAAGATAAAGGCTAGCAAAGTCTATACATTTTGTAGCAGGAAAAAAATCCCTTAATGGGATTGTTCCACATTGTGCCAGCTTTCTGGGACCAGATTTTGGAAATGACTCCGCATCACTGCATTTTTCTTTTAAATTGAAAAGTGCAATATTTAATAGTCAATAGTAGAGGAAGATTATCATTCAGTGTTCTATTATTTAAATTACCTCTGTAAGTGGATTGTTCCTTAAAATATTTTTGTTTTCATCTTCCTCACTGGGAGGATTTTAGACTTTGGAAGATACAGAATCTTATTTTCACCAGACAATCTAATTTTCCTGTATTCAATGCCCAGTACACTTTGTGGAAACGCTTTGACAATTACATAAAGTTGGCTCCCAAATCCACTCCTGAACATTCAAATGGATTACACTAATTTTCAGAAGTGCTCAGCAGCTCACATTAAAGTTAAGAGATATTTATTCCTGTACTTTCATTGCAGATTCACCTCTAAATAAAATAGCTTTATAACCTAGGTCCTGCCTGTTTGTTTGTTTGTTTTGATGTGCTAGACAAAACTCCTGATAGAATTATAGGGAGATGATTGACTCAGGATCCTTTTAGGTCAAACAACCAGGTATAAATTGGATGATGTATTTTTCACATGGTTGAAATGGATATGGAAATTTTCATGGTTATGGCATGATGTTAAATCATGACATCATAGTCTTGCACTGAGCTGGGGACTCATTTCATCTGGAGGGATAATGTAGTACCATCATAAAACATTGGCTATTTTTAGCAGAGGTATGAGCCATATTCTCCAGGAGGTATAACTAGCTTAGTGAAAGAGTCATGCCCTGAAAAGTGAGATTAAACAAAAGCAGGAGGGACATACTTTGCAGATGATACTCTGCCAGACTTTAAAATTATATATATATCTACATAAACTCCAAAAGAAATATTTATATTTTATTCCCCACTTATTTCTTCATTGGCATTAGGGTATCAAAGTGTATTCTGCCAATAATATGAGCTAGAGTTTGGCATCTGAGTGAGACAAAGTTCTGCTACTGGTTCTGTAGGGTCTGAATCTGTCAGCTGAAAAATAACAATTAGGGTAGCACTCACAGATAGAGGTGGCATTAAAAGATAAAGCAATGGAAGAAAGTTAGTTACACGTGAATTTTACATACTTTCTGATTCTCTTTTCATCCTCCAAGCTGTACAGAACTGGAGATGGAAACCTAAAAGGGCTCTCAGAAGAATTATTTTAGACTGTGAGATGTTTCGCATTTTGGTTTGGCTGCTTTTATTGTATTTTAGCACAGTTAACTTGAAAGAACATTCAAAAGAGAAATCGACAGCAAGTGAAATGAGACCAAAGGCAGGAAAGATCTGTATCATCTGCAAAAAGGTGCTATGCCATCCAACAGTTGACTCTTCCTAAGGCCAAAATTTAGATCAAAGGAGATCAGAAATCTTTAAGTCGATCAAAAATCTAGTGGTGAAATCAAATGATAGAATCATAGAATATCCTGAGTTGGAAGGGGCCTACAAGGATCATCAAAGTCCAGCTCCTGGCCCTGCACAGGACAACCCAAAAAATCATGTGATGTGCCTGAGAGCATTGTCCAAATGCTTCTTGAACTCTGCCAGGCTTGGTGCTGTGACCACTTCTCTGGGGAGCCTTTTCCAGTGCCCATCAAGCATGGCTGTTAAATAAACTGCAGAAACCATCAGTTTTCTTTGAGGGAGAAAGGATTAGCCAGCCTCAAGAGAACTAGGAAACATAAACAGCATCCATGAGAAGTCCTTTTGCTGCTTTTGGTTTTTCCAGCTCATGGTCTGTATTTCTGATACCTGTGTAAACTGATTTCTCTTTTAAGGATTCACTGTTACTGGTGTACTGCACTGCCTTATTATAGGCTCCTGAAAGAAAATGCATGTGAGTTGGACCTGTGTTGGACCTTGAACCTGAGGGCCCACAGCCCAGAGACTCCCTCTGTGCTGTGCTGCTCGGAGAGCCAGCAAGGCCCATGACCAAAAGGAGGTTTCCCTCCCTCCTCCCCCACTGGTACTGAAGTGACCATCTCTACAGTTCAGACAAAGCAGTATGAATCCTACCTGTAAATTTTCTCCAAGTCTTTGGCCCTTGATAAAATAGTTCCATTTTCAGGATTGTCTGAAGAGTCTTCTTTCTACTGTTACAATTTCTTTCTGGAGTATCTCAGTGTTTCTTCCTTATCTGAACAACTATTTTTTGTCTCTCTTCCTTGGTTTGTTTTAACACTTCCTCTTGAATTAGTTCCATAGTTGTTGCATCCTCAAAATCAGTAGAAGAAACATATTCCTAAGAAAAACCCCACTCCCTAATACAGACACTGAATCAAGCAGGCTGAAAACTAAACACAGTAAGTGAAAGACCACAAATATTGTCTGTTCCAAAAGTACTATGTGCTTGCACTGGGGATGTGTGGGAGGGCCATGGGCAGGAGGGTAGAAGATGTTTGCAAGATCCTCTTCTACCTTATCCCTATATAAGCCTGAAATCAGATGGGTGATATTGGTTTAAGGTGCTGTTGTGAGGTAGGTTAGTTTGCTTAACACTGTGCTGGTGAACACAGTGTTACTGTCTCCATGTAAACAAAGGTAAAGGCAATCTCCATACAAACCACGCAACGCTGAGCGAAATGCGGCGCTAAAACAAAAGCCAAGAATAAATTTAGTGTGGAAAATTATGGTCTGGCGTTTTTAGAGAAAGGTTTTTAATATTCTACTCTCCTACAGCACAACTGTCATAAGACAGTGATAAACTGTACTAGAATGTATCAATGTTGAGAATTTGGGAAAATTGCCTTGGAAAATATAGTGATTGTAATAATTTTTAATGAGAGTCTTCAACTGTGACAGTGTGATCAGTAATAGTACAGGTATTGGTCCTGCAGCTATCCTGTGCCATTATGAATGACAATTTCTTAGCCTATCAAACTGCAGCTGAGTTTTTGAACCTCTATGTTTTAGTTTCATTTTGCATCAGAGTTACTAAGATTACTCCTGAACGCACAGGTTTGCAAAAGAATGGCCTTCCAGCACCATTTTCCCTCCAGCATCATTTCTGGTTTGTAGTGCTCAAATGGTCTGATTGCATCCCCAATTTACTGATACTGCAGTGGCTTGTTGCAGCATATCTTGGTTTTGAAGCTGGGGAGTGTTTTTTCAGGGAAGGAGGGGTAAGCAGGGAGTAGAAGGTTGAGCTTTTACAAATGAGGCTCCCTTGGTAAAAACTGCACACCAATGTACACAGCAGTCCTTGCCTGCATCAGACTTGCTATTACAGTAAAAGCCCACTTGCTGACACCAATCACTCCTGTAAAATTTAGGCCAACATCTTTGGGAGAAAAGATTTAATTAACACATAAACCCCAGAGTCACTATGACAATCTGCTTTCATAGTGATGGGAATGATCACATTTTTACCCACTGTCAGTCCTTGAAATATAAGGGTTTTATGAATAATCTATAGTACATTTTTTTTCCTTGCAGAATCAATCAGATTCTTTTGTTAGTTTCACACAAGAACATTTCTGTCTTAGACATCTAGAAAAACTTTAAATTTATCTGGTGCCTTGAGGGGCTACCTCTGCTTGTGTGACAGGAGGTCTCTTGAGTATTTTGGGTTAGAAGCATGAAGGGAGGCTGAGCAATTCCATCCTAACCAAGATCCACATGAGACATCCCATTATTTAAATAGTGGTGCCCTTAGGGCAGTGTATGCAGAACCCAGTGCAAAAAAAAAAAAAAAAAAAAAGAAAAACACACCCAAAAATCAACCAAAAAAGCCAGTGCTCATTGCAGACAATAAATAAAATGGTGGTAATTATTACTGTAATGTAAAATTAGAGTCAAAAATTTTAACTGTGAGGTAGAAATAATTACCTTTGTAAAAAGCTTTGGAAAAAAAATTGTCCCCTTAGTCCAGTTGAAAAGATTGTGTCTAATAGTACATAGTTTCTTTTGACACCTTCTTCTCCTACTTGTTATATATCCTTGCAGGAAAAAATACAGAACCTTTTTCCCCCGGGTTAGTCTCATCAAACTCGCTTCTGCATTACCGTGTCATAAGTTAGATTTGCTTGTAAGGTTTAATTTTACAGTCTTTGGGGCTTGAACATTGTTGAGAATAGATCTATGATTATGACTTAGACAGTGAATGTTGCATATGTTGTTTTCACTGGACATTGTTATATAATTTCCATATCCTTTTACTTTCTTAATAATATTTTATATGGTTCCACAGTACTGACCTACATCTAAGCAAGGTATGATCTGTATATTAAGAATAGAATGTTCTTAATGCACCTTTAGAGTTGTAACAACTCTAATAACCCGAAATTTTTGCAAATATAAATTTTGCATCTAGATAAGTGCTTTTTAAAATAATAGCAGTCTTCTTGCGTTAGGCTTGATTACAACCTGTTTTCTAAATTAAAAAATGTAAATGTGGCATTGACAAAGGTTAAAAAGATTTAAAGGGGGTTCTGTCAGCAGTGTATGCACACACCAAGCTAAATCCTATGTATCTAATCAGTGTCCCCTGGACTGTGTGCCTTGCTCCATTGTTTACTTTCAAATCCATAATAATTTTGTATCCTTTCACTGGGCAAAGATTCATTTTAAAAACTAATGAATTTAAAAATACACTTTTCCCTTGTCCATTTGATACCGAGCCTGCAATTTGACTTTCATTATTTGTTTCCCTCCTTGTCTCGTCAATCCTTTTCTTTCTTTCTGTCCTTTTACTTTATTACATTTTTTATTGGGGACTGAGATGAACTGGTTGCTGCATCATGGGCCCATTACACTTCCTAACAATTCCATTTACACCTTATTGTTTGTCTTATTGCTGGAAAATTCAGGTGATTCATCATGCCTGAAGAAGCACCTGATCCCAATTCCCTTGATACCACAATCACTATGTGACAGGAATACAGTTAGTGGTGGCTTTCAGGCTCAAAGAGGCCAAGGTGATAACACTTTTGGGACCTTTAGCCTCTCAAGTATTGATGAGTTCCATTTTCGTAATGCTCTGTTTTCTTGCTCCCTTTCAACAGCCCCCTGAGTGTGGAAAAGGGCTTGGAGTTAATAAAGGAAGTGGCAGATCTCCTGAAGCTGCAGATGAGTGTCTTCGATGATGTCAAGTATGTACATGGAATTTGCTCCTTTTTATTTTATTGGATTTCTCATTATTTTTGAATAGTTTGTTTTTCAAGGAAATATCTGCTCTTTGATGCCAAAATTAATGAGAACATGCAAGAGGCAAAAGAGAGTATTGTGATGGTCTTTGTAACATTCCCTACCCACAGGAACAAATTATTTTGAAAAAATTATAAAGACTGAAACTTTTCTGTGCTTCCATAGTGAAAAATAATCTGTTCAAAGTGCCATAAAAATATTGCCAACCTTATGTAATAGTTTCTAGGTAAGGAAAGTCTTGTGAGGGGTCATTATACCCAGCATTGCCGAGGGGACAAGTTACATCACAGATGGATAAAGGATTTGGCTTTGAGTCTGGCACATGGCACCCTAGGTCGTGCTGCTTGGTCAGCTACTTATTTAAAAAGTCAAAGGGAGTTCAACTATGTTGAGCTACTGTTTCTCCTCCTATGATTCATTCTGATGAATGCTCTTTCATGAACTAGAAGGTTATGGATTTGCTACGTCCAGTAAAGGGCTTTAGAGTGAGGATTTTATGAAAGCATTTTGGTAGGAACATTTGCTTCACAAAACTTCATTCTTTCTTCAGAAAATAAAAGTAGATTGATACAAAAGGAATGGAAAAGAGGGTGAGCTGTGGAAGGGTTTCAACAGCTTGTTGGAAAGAGCCACATCTTGGGTGCACAGAAAATAACTGATGTCTGGGTAGCCTGTGTTTCAGAGGGTTTGGGGCTACTTGCTTTGGCCCATGAGTTGGGTTGCTGAAGTGCAGAGTCTTTCTCAGCCTCACCTGTGCTGCCATCAGCTTTTGTTTAACTTTTAGTTACAGAATGTAATTCATTTTTTAACGCTCTGATTTAAGTCACAGTCTGATGATGTTTCATCTTTAGTGGAAGTGTTTATTCTTAATTGGAAATAAAAGTCTACCCCCTTTATTGTTGTATATGTATGGAAATATAGACTACTGGAGACAAAATCTTTTTAGAAAAATACCAGACACACTGACTTTAGTTATTGAGAAGGAAAATATTCCCATATTTGTTTTCTTTGTTTCAATGAATGTTTTTTGGTTGTATTTCATGAAATACATTTTTATGAAACTGAGTTTTTAAATTACAAACCCCGATGATATTCTATTATCTTCCTTGTAAAGAGAATTTGCATCCTTGACTTTGAACACTAGGAGATAAACTACTGCACATTTAAAGCAGTAATCCCATGGAACAATTTCTCTGCTGGAATCAGTGGGTTCTGCATCATTAACTTCATTCATTTACAGTACAAAAGCACTTTCACTTACCTTTCTAATTGTTAGTATAAAGCCTTTTGGTTATTTTTTATCATTTGATAAATCACAACAACATTGTAACTGGCAGGCTGTAGATTCATCCTCTAATGAAAAATATCCCTCCAGAGATATAGCTAGCTATGATCAACCTTTTCTTTATTTTAATGTGCAAAATTAGGGAAGCTGGTTATTTTGCATCTATTAATATGCAGTGATATGACTGTACTGAAAGTACTTGTATGGTCAATATCTTAAAAGTATACTATGAGTTGCAGTAACTCCAAACAGAACTGAGAATTCTGTCCATCTGTACAATGTTTTTTTCAGCCTTTGCCCTTTCAAATGATCTATAAATCTGTGGAAGGTTATCCCAAATCTCAGATTAGTGAGAATTCATCCCTAATAAATTTTCTTTGTCCAGGAGAGTGAGATGCTTTGACTCAGGTTAAACCCATGAAATACTAAAGAAATGTGGAGCTGACCAGTGCATATAACAGTAGTAGAATCTCTAGAAAAAGGCCTTGCCAAGAGAAGAGTTAACACTTTTTGGATTTGTTGTTTTCTTATCACTGCACTGCTATCAGTGGAAAATAGTGTGAGTTTGAGGACTTTGGTTAGCTTCTGAGTGGCCTCAGGGACAAGAGTTTCAGGAAAAACTTGAGCCATGTCATATCCACAACTGACATATTGAAGTGTGAGAATGAGGTCTCTCATAAAATATGCTTCCTACTTGGGCTTTGGAGTCATGGGTGATTTACATTATTTTATTTCACTGGCAACTAAAAGTATTCTTTTTCTTAGAGATTCATTTTTTTAAAAAAAAATGGGGAATTAATGTAGAAAAAAAACTACCAGTAAGCCTGAAGATGAAGGATTTATAAAATTTGTTGTACTCACCTGCTTTGAACTCTGACCTGAGTATTTGCATGGTCTAAAATTCTCAGTTCTCTCTTTTCCCTCCAAGAATTCCAAATAGTTAGAAAATAAAAGGGTAGACTGGGATTTTTTTAGATTATTGCAGAGATTTCAGAGTAAAGACATGTTAATGAGGATAATGGGGTTAATTTGAGAGTGTAGACAAAGTCGTCACACCAAATCGGAATAGTATATGAACTGAGGAGAGAGGGCAAGTGGTGAGTTCTTTTAAAGCTCTTTAAATTCTCAGTTAAGAGTTTCTTGACATTTTCTCTGAAAAAAAATACATTTAAGGGACTTCTTCACTAATAAATTACTACCTTTAGTTAGTTTTGTCTGCAAATATCTTTCACTCTTCCCTATATTTTTAGTTTTTCCCTGTGGTTTGGAGTTAGGTAAGTGAAACAATTGCTTTTGCCATGGATTCCTACCAATTCCCCCTGTTAGCTCCTGATTAGTTGGTGCATGGTAGTAATCAGCCTTATCTTATCTTCTGTCTTTCACAATCCTGCCAGCTTTAACTGATAGCCTTCAATTCACAGTATAGCCTCAGGCTTGACTTCCAGAGCACTCAGTCCACTTCTTCAGCTGATTTGTTGTCAAGTTCGAATTGACATAAACTTTGCTCACCCTGGGAAGCAGATGAGTGGGAATAGATTTAGGGAATTTATAATTAGAAATATTTCAGCGTTGAAAAAAAAGATCCAACACGTTGGTTGTCATTTTTGGACACAGCCTGAATCTTTATGGAAGTAATAGTTATGCTTAATATGTTTTGTTAATGGTTATGTAGCTGTCAAATAAATTCCATTATTTCTTATTACATCATTAGAGACCATTAAAAGGATATTAGCATGCTGATGTAATTATGCAAGCAGACGTAAAATGACTATAGTTATGATTTTATAATCTAATTATGGGTGTCCAATGCCCCTGGTGATTGATTGTTGGACTGGTATCATGGATTGAAGTCAGATGGGTAGTAATGTTAGGAGGCTTTGTACCTATTTAAAAAAAATATGACTTTGCAATCTGCAACATTGACCTTCTTCATGTAATTGCAGTTCTTCATGTTGTAGAATAGACTTACAAACATGAAACTTTATCAAAAAACATCCAAATACAATAAAAATACCAAAATCTGTAAGCTCATCTTTGAAGGTATTAAAAAGGACACTTAGAATTATCAGTCAAAGCCACTGATTAGAACATAGATGACTTATTTGGTTTCTGATGAGAATACAAATTATTTCCAGACTTTTATTTAATGTTCTCATATTTGGGGTATTTACTGAGAACATTGCTAAGGGGAATTTTCAGCTCTGGCTTAGCTGAAGGCCTTTGTATGGAAAGAAAACAGATTATTCTGATTTCATCGTATTTCAGACCTTATATCCTACCATTCTCAGCCTCCAGTTAAGAGTTAGATTTTCACTGAATATTACATTCTCTCTAGAGTGATATGATTTTCCCAGTTGCCACTGAAGATCTTTCCCTCTAGGTGTCTCTTTTTTCCCCATTTTGTTCTGCTTTAACCTCCTCCACCCGTTCATCTTAATGGCAGCTTTGTCATTTTTGCCTTCTAATATACCTCAACTCAGTACTAAAAGAACTGTCCTTTCAGGAGATGTGATAACTTGACTAACATCTCCATTTCCATATATAATTTTTCAGTGGAAATCCTGTAGCAGACCACTTTATATCCATTCCGTAAAGTTACATTAATCTCTATCTGCTGCTATTGTTTTGAAGTGTAACAATTGACTGCATATAAGCGTATAATCTAGATATATAATGTTGGGAATGAACAGGATACTTAGGCTACATTTCAAATGCTAATATAAATAGATTTTTCAAGTTGAAAAAGCTGATTCTGGTTATCTAATATAATGTCCTGCGTTGCAGAGCTGTAACATTTAACCAGTCTTCCCCTACCGTGAATGGTTTGTTGCATCTATATTGTACCTCCAACGCTAAGTTAAAAGACCAGATCACTCATCTTTCAGAGTCTAAAGCTCTAACACCCAGGATTCAGGTTGGGTGTTCAGCTTTCACCTGACAGTGGTCCCTACCCACACTGAGACTACAGATAATTCAGTGTTTTACTTGAATAGCTTATTACACAAAAAATGCAAATTAGGGTAACTGAAGGGAAACTATGAAGACTGGTTTCAAAATTTAACTGTTTGTCTTATAAGGAAAATGCTTTTATTTTGGTGGTAAGAATAAACAAAAATTTGACTTTGGTCTGAGCTCAAGCCATTTTTTTCTAAATCTTTTGTTTGTTCAGGTGACTAATCTTTTGAACAACTCTCCTTATGACAGGGTCCTTAAATATTCAGTCATATATATGTATTTTTCTACAGCTATCTATGCTATCTACAGCAGAAAAAAAATGCTTGGTTAATGAGTAGCTGTTCAATGTCTCATTTTATTTTCATTGTTCAATGTATGAGTTCAGGTTTTATTTATTGCACTTTATTCAAATTCTGCTTTAAGGTCAGAAATCCCATTTCATTCTGTTTTGGTTTAGTTATTTTCCAGTGGTGCTCTTCAGTACACTATCAAAATGCTTAACAAACATGAATCGATATATTTAACTCATATGAGGTATGGGGTTTTATTAGGATCACACAGAGCTGGAGTTATGCATGAAAAGATTAGTGTCAGAGCATTTGCCAATACGAGGTGTCCAGTGGGATGTCTCATGGTATACCTTGTTCAGCCTCTTTGGAAAAGAACTTCACTGACTGAGAAGAGATCCCATTAGCTTCAATTACCATCCTGAGCATTCAGCAGTCCCAGAAGTCAGCTCTCGGTTTAAACAATGCTATTTGGCCTCTAAAATAAATAAATAAATTCCTGAAATGATCTGGCTTCAAATGAACTGAGTCTGAACTGAAGTGGATCGTATCAGCAGAATTCAAAGTAGCGGAAGGACCTTTATGTCTTCATAATTCCATACCTTATTTGCAACATACTTTCTGAAGTCTGATCAAATTGAAATTAAACCCCCTGAAAATACTGGTCTTCTCTACCACTTGACCACCATTCATCCTTGGATGTCAGGGATCCTACTGGAAAAACCCTTTGAAAAGAAAGACTGCATTTCTACATGTGAAGTTAAGTCAAAATTGATTTTTCCTATTATACCGTAGTATGTCCTTAGTGTCAACTATGTTATTTAAGTAAACAGTGATTCTAACAAAAGCTTGAATTTGGAAAGCTTATCATGAGGGCAGTTACAAGCACATTCTTGCCACGCTTCATATCTCTGTTTCCAAGCAGTGGGGTTAGAGACACTTTGCACCTCCTCTTCAAAGAAAAGGCCTTACACAACCAAACGTTACCTATCATCATCCTTATTCTTAGGAAGAGCTGAAACGGTTGGGCTGGAATAAATACGATTTGAAAAGCCAGCCAACCATCCCAGTGAAAAGAACTTGAACTGAGGAAGATGTCTGAAAAATCAAACCAACTGGCAGAAGTTTGGAGAAGCTTTAAATACATCCAAATCGGAAGTGTTGGGCAGGCAGTCTGATGAGTGGAGCTCCCAGCCTCACCTATTATGAACATGTGCATTGGCTATCGTGTCCTAATCATGCCATATTGGTTTTGTTCATTGTTTGTCATGTTATTTTTATAACACCTGAAAAATTCAATCAACCAGTTAATCACATTCAGTCACCCAGAACTTAAACACTGGAACAATACTTGGTATTTTCACTTCACCGTGCTGATGTATTATGACATCTGGTGTATGTATGCTTTAAATGTGAACATCTCAGGAAATTATTGAGAAGCAGAATAGTGTGAGGGAGGATTATTTAACCACTGAGCAGCAGTGGGACAAGTAGCACAGTGTCTTGTTAGGTTTGTATCTGCAAACTTCCCTCTACTGTGCAGTTTCTCCATGACTGCTTTCTCCTTGATTTGGTGGGATTAATCTTTTCTAGTGTTGCATATTGAACACCTGTGGATTTATATTCTCACAAAGTTTTTTTTCTAGATCGACAGATTCTGGATCCTGCCATCTATGTCATTTAGATTTACTGAGAGGAATGTTCTAGTATTGTACATATGGAAAAACATGCAGTTCATCCTGCTCTCCTTAAGATGCTGTAGTATAAACTAGCAGTAGATTGAATTTTTATCTCAATTCCATTTATTTTCCAGAAATTAAGCATTAAGCAAGATTTTTATTTCAACTTGAACCTGTGCTATTCTTAGTCTTAGGAAAAAGATACAGCTTTCAAAAAAGTTGAGCAGTATTTGTCATGTGCCTTGTGATTTTAACTAGCAAACCAACAGCCTATGGCTATTTGACATAATCTTGTTTAAAATGTTATAAAAGCATAACTCAGAAATAATGGAACCCCTCTTACTCAAACTTGACTTCTTCCACAAATTTAATGACTCTGGGAAACAAATTATCTGAAAAATGTACTGTGGTAACTCATTGCATGCAGGCATTTATAGGAAATTACATTGTGTTTTCTGGTATATGTTGTCTTATTTGACAACTAGTTTATAAAATAAAGATACATCAGTTTTTTAAAGGAATTATGATAAGGAAACAAAATAAGGTGAAAGTTTCAACTCTGCATTTCCTTACTTAAAAATGTGTGAATTCACAAGCTTAGCATTACATTAATCTTGTGGCTTTTTCCCCTGAGGTACAATATATTTTGTCTACTTTTCTTTAATGAATGTGCATACAACCAAGATCATTCTGCCTTCTTCCCTGCAACTTGCCTGCTAAAAATATATAAAAATCATTAAAATAACAAGAAGGATTTTGGCCTGCAGCATTTTTTGAATTCTAGGTGACAAAAGAGAAAGACAATAGAAATCTAAGGAGATCCTTACAAATAATATGTATGATGTTTGGCTTTTCATTACAACATTTCATCTCATTAAAACAGAGGGTTTGCACTTGTGAAAGCAAAAGCAGAATGAATCTGGTGTTACATATACATTTCCATGAACTCATAGGTCCCTATTCAGGAGAAGGTTTTTACAGATAAGTGTCCTTCTGAAGTTTATCTTTTTTTAACTTCATATTTCTCTACTACTCATCCCCCTGTGCGACTGAGAATGCTGTCATATTCCTTTTTCAATAAAATTAAAGTTAATAACATTACAGGGTAAGCAGGATATATTCCTTTCTCTCAAGCAAGTTACTGAATATATGCCATTGCGTTTAATTTATATAACATTTCACATATTATTAACAGGTAATCATTTCCATTCTACAGATGGGTAACTTGAAACTCAAGGCAGTTTGCTTCATTTTCCCTAAAATGGTAGAGAATTTGGTGACAGATATGAGAATAGAAACAGAGAACTGTGATTCTCACTCTTGAACTAAAGCTTGGTTCACAAATAGAATTACTAATATTAGAAATGAAAAAAGATCGTAATGTAGGGATTTGTTTAAAAGAATAATCCCTTAGAAGAAATATAAGAAAAGTATCTTACATCTATGTCTTTCTTGATCCTCCTGCCCTTGGCTACCTGATTCTCCTACATGTACAAACACACATTTTTTTTCTCTTTGTGACCTGGGTGGTTGGATTGAGTGAATATTACAGACCCATTGACCCAGCTGAAAAAGATAAATAATTCTTTTGCATTATTTTTCTACATAGTAAATATTGCATATCTGGGTCAATGAGTTGAACCATGACATTCCTGTGGAAAGATTTATATTCCTTAAGAACCATAAAGACAGTCAGAGCAAATATACATCTATATATGTATGCAACTGAAAAAGCCCAATAAATTCCACTTGCGGTGCCTCCCTTACAAAACAAGTATCTCTACCTCACAGCTGGCAGGGGAACCTCAAGAACAAATCTTCTAGTTGGTCCCTTCAGAGCTAAAAGAGAAGCCAACAGGTTACTAAGAGGGCAAGCAGGAGACCTCTGGTTGTAGCACTCAGAGTTTCGTAGCATTTTGAACTGAGACTGTAGCAAAATCTGGGTTTTTTTTCTTTGGTTGTGCAGCCTAATCCTCATCAAAGAAATTTGTCCCTTACATGGATCCTATCAAAACTATGAGCATGGTGAACCTGTACCTCTGCAACAATCCTAATGTCTGAGCCACGCTCCTCATTAAGGAGTAAAAGTCACTTGTGCAAACTGAGCAGAAGGTGACTGTCATCCCAGGAGACAAATTTTACATGTGATTCTGGCTGACTCCATTAACAACACTGGTGTGCAGAGGGCAAGTAGACCTGAAGTCAGGAAAATGCATTGCAAGCTTACTGGGTGAAAATTAAAAAATGTTTGCTTTTTGTCGGTATACAGGTAAAAAGAAAGGGAATGGAAACATAAACAGAATACAATTTTTATTTTTTCAAATGACATAAATTTTATCCTTTATCTTAATCCTTGGGGAGTGAAAGAAAAAATCGCTGTACATTTAAGCAGCTTTTTGAGACCATTTTCCCACTCTCTCAGGGTCCAAACACTTTTTTTTTACCATTAGAAATTATAGCACTTGTATGGTTTGTTCTTTTAAATACTGTAATTAAGAACCTTATTTGCATGGCAGGCAAAGCTGGTAACTTTCATGTACTCAGCATGGTGAAAATGTCAAGTTTCATGGCTTGTGACAGATTAATAGAAAAATTATTTTAAAACTCTGCAAATTATTCATAGATATTGAGTAATCATCAAAAGTTGCATTTTGTGAAGAATAAAAATAGGACAAACTGAGTGTAGCATCAATCTCTAAATTGAGCGTTGTCTCTTTTTTAAATCATTTAAATTGTAGGCTTAGCAAAATAATCTTCACCTCAGATGAAGCAAGTTGTAAAATCTCTAAAATACTCTTTCATCGTCTTTTGCAGCGTAAATTAGGAGCAGTGTACTTAGCACGATTTTGATGCATATAGATAAAAAGTGTAATTTAAAATTAATGATTAATGTAAAATAATTTAAATTCCACCTTTCAGAATTGGTATCAGAGACCCACCAGATGTGGATTGCTGTTGTTGGAGAGCATCCCTTTCTGGACCAGTCATCCTTTTTCTGTGACTTCACTCTTGAAAGTACTCTGATGACAGCAGTGTGTCAGCCAGGAGGCATTTCACTACTTGAACACCTTGTCGTGCCCTCTTCTCTCCCCCTGAAATGGTGCTCCATGCAGTCACTCCATAGCACTTGTCATTCCAGGGGGAGAGAAGAGGGAAGGTGTCCAGGTACTCACCTGATTCCCGAAGGCTGTAGTTTGGAGAAGTAAACCTGAGCTGCAAACATCGAATCCAAACCTAGGTTTTGTTTCCACGTAGTTACATTTGCAGGATGTGATTGCCCTGAAACTGCCAGACTGCCTAATCTGTGTGGTGTATCTGTTACACCTCCCAGCCTGGTGAAAAGAACCCTAATAAATGCAAGATGGGAAATCAACTGCAGCTAATGTCCTTCCCCTTACCAGGGATTTTGCTTTTCCATCTTTAGTTCCTGGTCATCGTCAGACACCAGGTGTGATGGTAGTACAACTTCTGCTCTCCATGCCATGTGTTTAGTGCAGGACCACATTTCTTTAGACAATGTTGCAAACAAACAGTTCATGCTTAGTTTATATAGGGCATAAATATGAATACGTAGTATGTTATTGGCTGTATTGCGTTCAGGGTGTTCTGGAACACCGTGTGTCATTCTGCAGTTTAAGGAGCATGTTAAGAGTTTGCAGAGAAGAGCTCAAAAAGCTCAATTTGCTAAAAGAGGGAAAGATTTTTTTAATTGATCCCTGGCTGTGTGTACATACCTGTCAATAAGAATGTGAGAATACATACAGCTGTACATTGACATTTGTGCAGTTCAGGTGCAAAGTGAACCAAATCTTTGAACAGGAAAGATATTAAAGAGTGAGAGATGTGTGCCTTTTTAGTATTAAGTTTGAGTGATGATCAATAATTCTCCACTCAACGGTTCAGGGATGTTATTTTGTAGCAGGTCAGCACAACACATCCTTTGCAGCTTTCCTGAATCTTAGAAGCTTAGTCAGGCACCTGCTTATGTAATATAAATAAAGTATGATGCAACACTTCACTAAATAAATTCTGGTCAACAATTCTGGTCCAAAAGGTTGGTGAAGCCTGAATCAAGTGGTCAATTGATTACAGCTCATCTGAGTATCAAAAGGAGAATAAAATAACCAGTGTACACTTTTTAATCCATTCATGTACTATATGGCAACGCCCAGCTGAAATTTTCTGCCTTTGCTTTTCTCTGTAAATCATGTTGTATAAACATACTGTAGTAGAAAAATGCTGCTTTTAATTATGTGCTTTTTTCATTAATTTGATTTGACATAAGTATGTTTATATACTTCTATATTTAATATATAACACATTTATAGCAGCATGAACATTTTAAAATTTCCAGAATTGAGAAGGTGATAAGAAGGCTTCACTGCAATATAAACAGTGGACATAAGCTTCAAATTCCTAAACACAGAAAGAACAGAAATGTGTACACATTGCAAGTCATTAGTTCAAGCCCACCAAACGTTTCCTGAGACAATTACCTTCACTGCTATAAAATTTGCTCTGCACAGTCTTCTGGAGCGTTACTAATTGCTTTTCTTAACCTCCAGAGATTAAAGGATTTTGAAATGAACATATAGACAAGTAGTGACTTTAATTTCAAATCTAAGCTTTATTAAGGCAAGTTCTGTTTTATGAAATAGGGTCATTAAGAGAATGTTTCATGTTGGAAATATCCAATCCTAATCTCCTCATCTTCCCCCAGTCTTGAGAAATTGAACTCTGCCTGTATCTCTTAAAAATGCAACGCCACCTCAACTCATTTCCATCTGGCATCGGCTCTATGTCTCATCTTCAAGAGTGCACAGAACCATGCTGGCACTTGTTTCTCAAATCCTTTTCCACTAGGGGGTATGATAGACTGTGACTGTATCTCACAGCAAACCTTCGGTGTGATATTGTAATGCTGAAGTACACACACACGAGGGAGAGGAATAGGCATGAAAAGCTTGGTACATAATTTATGGAGATTCAAATCTTGTCATTCATAAATGTAATTATAACCTATGGCTTGAAAGTGATATGGACCTTGCCATATTGAACATGCTCCAGCTCTGTTTATTCAGATCATTCATTTGTTGACGGGGAAAATATAAGAAGAATGTTGTTAGTCATAAAACAATTAATGACAGGAAATACTTCTATTTTACACAAAGAATATTCTTTGTTTCTGTGTGTGTTGCACACTCCCACCTTCAGATGGGAAATATAAACCCAAGGGGAGGGGATATTATTAAATCAGCAATCAACCTTCAAGTCATTTTGGTATAAACACTGTAATTATTTCATCTCTAGTAAACAGAATAAAAGACAACAGCACATAAGGGTGACAATTTGCAATATGCTTTGAATGTCTTTGTTAAAAAAAAACCTATTATGACTGAAGGCAACATAAATGAAATTTAAAAAAAAAAAAGGCAGAAGTTGTGACAGTCAACAGAGGAGGTAATTAGACAGTAAATTTTGAGTAATAAATTTAGCAGGTCATTGCGACAAACATTACATTTTGTGTGGGGAGAAGTCCCTGTTTATTAGCTGTGAAGCCAGGACTGCTTACCTTTATTCAAAAATCATCCTACCAAAGTAGAAGAAAAAGTCCTTAGCCTGATTACAATTGTATAGTCCAGGTGCCTTCTAAAACTCCCAATCTTCTCTTACTTAGGTGGGTGTAAGTTCATTTATGTCAGGAGAGTCGACTACAAGTTTGCATAGGTGTAATTGTAGTAGCATAAAGCTTGGGGGAGGGATAGACAGAAAAAAAATTGTTTTAATCAAGTTTATGTAACATTTTTAATCTCAGTTGCAGCAGCTGTGTGTCTCCGATGTAGGTTAGGTTAGCCTGGACCTTGTGGTTACGTGCCCTGAGTGCTCTCCCCTCCCCAGCTGGCTGAGTGCTGGCTGATGTAAGCAGACAGGAGGGATGCCTCTGCTCTCCCCAGCACCTCCCTCATCTGTGGGAATGGTTTGTTTGCAATTCGTCAGGTCATAAACAAACGTGTGCACTTCAGTGAGCCTCTGTACTTAGAGCCATGTAAAGACAATTGCCATTAATATTAGCCAGGCTTCAGAGGGTTTGACAGCCTCAGAGAAAAGCAGTCTCATTTACCCAGCTTAAAATTCCGGGTTAGGAACTATCAGGGGTGCATTTTATACATCTTGGAACCTTTTTTCAGGCTGGTTGACCTCTTGTTAAAAAGTCTTTAAAAAATATTTTGCAGTCAAATAATTACTGGTTTTGTTTAAATGTTCTCATCCAATACATAATGAACAGTGAGGAATTCCCCAAAGGGAATCTTTTGTTATTGAAATGTTTATTTATTGAGTGCTTTTGCCAGAAGCCCCCCATGAGAAAAATCTCATTTTATGAGCTCCTGAAGCAGTCAGTTCCCAAAACATCAAGCAGAAATGCAATTTTGACCAAGTAATCTTAAGGTCTTTTGTTTGCTTTTAAATAAACACAATGCTAAGGTGCAAAAAGTTGTGACAAGAGCTACTTTATTGTTTGGATTTTGTGAATATGCCTAGTGAAACCATGCTGATCTGGTGCTCAGGTGATTTCTTATGTGCAGGAATTCAGCTGCTACAGCAGAGGAAAACAATATCCCACAGAGCAACATATGAGTGGGTGTTTTAAATGATTCTGAGATTTATTCTTTCCTGGAAAAGGATTGCATTAGCACAATATCATCCCACTTGTGTAAGGATTTTTTTTTCCCCACCCTGTTTTTCGCTCTTCATTTCCCTGAGTGGTGAGGAGAAATGACAATGTTTGTGGCAGCGCACACGTGGGCACAACTTGGATCCTCTCGTGTTCCTGGATTATCCGGGTGGAGTCACTAGAGAACAGTGCCATGGCTGCTGGCAGGCTTCACTCCTCGGAAATCCCCGTCTCTCGCTGCCTGGGCTGGGTCTCTGAAATGATCCAGTTTTAATCAATATGACTTTAATGACGCCAAAAAATGCAGGGCTACGGGGAGTGGGGCAGGGGAGAACTATGGGGAGGAAGTTGGGAGTGGCCAAGAAATAGAGGCAAAACATTCAGGTAGGGGAAGGAGGGCAGGAAACTTTTTATGTCTTTGCTGATAGAGCCAAAGTGTAACTACACTGTGCTTGAGGTTTTGTGTTGGTTCCAGGTTCTCGGCTATAATGGACTATGCAGTGAAATTTGAGGAGAATATCTAAAGTTCCACCCCCCCCCCCAAATCTTTGTTATGTGACAGCTCTGTACTGGGGTGATGCCTACTTATATTTAAAGCAGATTGCACTGCAAATATCTGAGCACCCAGAGAGAAATCAGCATTTCTCTTAGGTCGGCAATGCAGAAAGGGCAGTAGTTATATTCAGTGCTTGGTATCCTGAAATTCCTTTTATGGTTGATTATGCCAGCATTAGTGACAGAATTGGGGAATAGCCTGGATTTTTGTAAAGTAGTTATCTCAAATAAAAAGTACTTTGCAATTGTTGAGTATTATGATCTACAATATGATGTTGAGAAATGTTTTATAATTACCTAACGTTATTAAAAGTTTTCCTTGCCCATTAGTGACTGGGCATCTAGAGTGTTCTTTAGCAATGAAATATCTGTTTTCTTTTTCTTCCCTTCCTCAAAGAGCATTTGGAGCAAAATGATTGATTAGTGGTAGTTCCTGTTAACTCCAGAATAAAATGTGCACAATGCATGCTTTGCTACTAAAAGATTAAAAGAATATTTCTTATTCTTACTCTGATTCCCTTTGTGACCTCAAAGCAAAGTCTTATGGTTAATAATAGAGGGGGTTTGTGCCTGAAATGGAAAAAGTTTAGAGGTATTTCTGTCTAGGATATATGTGATGCAATTAAGCACACTTCATTAAGTGCTCTCCATTTTATGAATGCAAAAGATGAACATGTTACTAAAAAAATAAGTTCATACTTCATTTCAAGCCCTGCAACAAAAATATATTTCAATTTATTTCTTTT
Source organism: Oxyruncus cristatus (assembly GCA_013399855.1). NCBI lineage: Eukaryota > Metazoa > Chordata > Aves > Passeriformes > Cotingidae > Oxyruncus > Oxyruncus cristatus. The sequence continues at coordinate 918,860 of VXAY01002926.1, read as the reverse complement.
ATGCAGCAATGTTTCAAATTTCATTCTCTCATAAGCCACAGCTATAGAAGATCAAAATATGTTCATGTAGGGGTCCAGCCAATGTACTTCACCTTATAAGTAGGGCTTTTCTTCATAGTATAAATGTAATTCTTGTCACTGATAATATGAATAATAAAAACTTAGAAACTTACATAATACATAATACGTAAGTAAACTTTTATAAAATAGGGCCAATTTCTGTTTTTCTTGAGCACCTACACTGTTCTCCTCTTTAAATTCTGACATTAATATTTCTATAGTCTCTTGTTACCCAGAAATTTTTTTTCAGAAGTATATTTACTATACTTTTATATGTATTTTCTATGTTTTTCATAGCTAAGTATTTTAATGTAGTTTTAAGGATGTCAGAACTGAACTGTCTTCATTCCTTTCATTAGATGTGCATGTGATTTGTATATTTATTGGGGTGGATGGAGAATGAATGCAACATGTGTGGGTTTAGTTTTCTTTTCAAGTCCACAATGACATTTTTTTGTGAAACCCTGAGTACTTTACTCTGCCTCTCTACATCAGGCTAACCAGTACCTTCCTCTGTAAAGGTCCTGTAGATTTTAGTGCTATAAAGGACCATCAGGCTACACCGGAAGGTCCCTGCAGAGTCAAATCATTTCCCCTCATAAGTTATTCAAAGACGTGATTACCTCTGTTGTTAAAAGATAAATACTTTGTGGTATGTTTCTGATCAAAACCAGCTCTTGGATCAGATATGTTCAAAATCTTTTCCCCACATGTTCTTGCAGAATATGATCAAGATAAATACTCTGAGTTTCTATAATGTCCCTCTGACGTGAAGTTGTGACGACAGGACTAAGCTTGCATTGATGTTAAGCAAATAAAATGTGAAACTACCTGTAATATTCTTTGGATGATGAAATTCCAGTAATGCTCTATGTTGTGCTTGGGTGAATAACAGTTTCAGTGCCTCCTTTTTGCCACCTTCTTAATAAGAATACTATTTACAGGAGTGTTCTGAAGTTTAGTTACTGTTGTTGAAATTCTTTCAGACAGGCAAAAGACACACACAAGAAACCACAAGAGGTATAAAAATGTATGCAAATGTAGCTAATGAAGCAAAAGGAAGAGGCTTAAATGGTGTCTTAATATGTTCTCTTTAAAAACCTATTTTGATAAGGAATATAATGCCATGTCTCTTGATTATGAATCTTACATTTTTTTAATAATCTTTTTCAGCGTGCTGGGACCAGCCGTGACCTTCAGAGTGCACTCAAACCTCCAAAACATTTCAACTGCAGATGTTGCCAAAGAAGCAGGTGAGTCCTTGCCCTCCATTCCCAAACTGTGACCACCCACACATCTGTTTAGCAGTCAGTGGCACTGCAAACAGCACAGGCACGTCCTGTTCTCCCAGAAGACTGACATTCAGCGAGAGAGACAGTTCAGAGGCGAGTGGCACACTGAAAATTGAAGCTTAACACCTCTGAGTCAATTAAAACTGTTTGAGACTTTCTTGTTTGTCAAGGAATGGAGTTAGAGACTTGTAGTCAAGTTCCAGAATGGCAAAAAACTCTTCAGTGTTGTCATGAGCTCATAAAAAACAGATTAGTCATCTAATCTAGAATATAATACCTTCACTTTTCTGATACTTTTTTTTCAGGGAAAAAATTGTTCTTACATCTTAGCCTTAATTTCTGGATTAAAAAAAATGGTAGAAATATGTCTTTGGTGGTGTGCTGTTTAAACAATTTCAATGACAAGTTAATCTTGGGAGTAAAGGTTGTATTTCTCGAATTAAGCTGCTTCCTGTTGGCTCTTTATCAGCTTGGTTATTATGGAGTTTTGAGTGCAAGAAATAATTTCTGCAATGTAACTGAATTGATAACTAATTTGCTTCCAAATTACTTGGTAGGTGTTCGAAATCAGAGGTAACCAAGTTGCAAAATTGCTTGAAAATAGAAACAGAAAAAGTTGATTTAAATAGATACCAGGAGCCACAAGTTGTCCATTAACTTCTACTTTTGCTTCACCATGGATGAATTAAGTTATAGAAAGAACTGGGGTAGTTCCCATGCCAGAATATACCTTTTCAGGAAGGGTCTTGTTAACTGGTGATTAGGGAATAGCAAATGGGATGTAATTTTTCTTAAAAGGGTCTAACATGTTAAAAAGCCCTAGATGTATACTAGGAAATTAAAATAAAGTAAGTATTGAATTATGTGACTCCTAAATGTATAATATCTTCCTGGGAAAAATTAACATGGCTTTTTTTAACAATGTCCTCCCTGTCTTGTAAACTTGTTGGATCTCTCTGAAGGGATCAACAAATCTGATGCTGTCGGTAGAGCCTGCCTAGATTGCCAATGGCTTTTGACAAGGTCTTCCCATAAGTTTCTAAGGAAACTAATAGTTTCTTGGAATGTGGAATATGAAACACAAAATGGTGAATCAGTAATTGGTTAAGAGGCAGGAAACAGAGATTAGAAATAAAGTATTAGTTTTCTAAAGGCTAGACATAGCGAAATTTTCTAAAATTATTTTTCTAAAAGGCTAGATATAGCAAAAAAAAGTGGAAGGGTCTCTGTTGGGACTGTGGCATTCGACATACTTATAAAGTGAGTTAGAAAGAGTGAACAGGATGGTGAGAAATCCCGCTAATAATTCTGAATTATTCACAGTTTTAAAGGTGAAAGTTGATCTTAGAAATGTATAAAACCCTTATGAGACTGAGTGAATGGATTCAAAATGGCAGATGAATTTAATTGTAAATTACTGTTAAAAAAATTTCACATGGAGAAAAAATAGCTTTACATACAAAGCTGTATGTGTAAACAGTTATAGAGTTAGTATAGTACTGGGTAATTTGATAAAAAGGACAGTTCAGTCTCCATTATCACTTGAAAAAGGAAAGTGTTTTTAAGAATTATTTGGAAAGGAATAGAAAGCACAACAATATTGTTTGTTCTTGCATAAATCTGTCCTTTGCCTGTATTTAAATACAACATGTAGTTCTGCTTCTCATACCTCAGCAAGATTGGAAATTCTGGTTGAAATGGAAAGAGTCAGAAAAAGGCAGAAGGCATGACTGTAAGTATGGAATATCTTCCATGTAACAAGTGGTGCAGGAAGGCAGGATTCTTTATTTTGGAAAAAATCAAAAGATGAGCAAGGTATGGGAAAGGTCAGACAATTCCAGAATGGCACAGTGAATGTGTACAAGACTGTGCAACTGCTCTTGCAATGCATGAAGGGTAAAACTGTCAGAAGGCAGGTTTAAAATAAATCAGAATGTAGTTTATATCTTTGAGAGTCGTGATTAACGAAGCGTATGTGTGTTCAAAAATCTGCATGCAAGCAAGGTAATGGAATAAACATCCACTGAAATTTAGCAAGTCTGTGGAAACCTTGTCAAGTCCAGGAGGTTCCTGATGCGCCTTGGCCTGTTCCTAAAGTGCTACTCTGAAATGTATAAATGTTGTGACTTGTTTATTTCAGCAAAAGTCAAGAAGTAACATTTTTGTCTTAGCACTGGGATCAAAGTAGTTGTTTTCAACTTTCTTGACTTAAATACTGCTGACAAAGTTAGGAAGGTTCTGGGGACAAAAAAATGCCATCCCAGAGAAAGGGCAACAAAGGCGGTGAAGGATCAGAAATGTAAATCCTCTGAGGAGAGGCTGAGGGAGCTGAGGTTGTTCAGGGGAGACTTTGTCACTCTCTACAACTACCTGAAAGGAATTTGTGGCAATGTGAGCGTCAGCCTCTTCTTCCAGGCGACCAGTGACAGGACAAGGGGAAATGGCCCCAGGTTGTGCCAAGGGAGGTTCAGGTTGGATATTAGGGAAAATGCCACTGAAAGGCCAGTTAAGCAGTGGAACAGGTTACTTAGGGAAGTGGTGGAGTCAGCAACCTTGGAAGTGTTCCAAAACAAACAGACATGGCATTTTGGGGTATGGTTTAGTGGGCATGATGGTATTTGGTTGAAGGTTGGACTTAATGATCTTGGAGGTCTTTTCCAATGAATATGGTTCTACGATTCTATGAATTTCTACAGATTCAACAATTAATTTTTTATATTTTAATTTTATATACTCTATCTATTCATATCCCAGGCATTTTCTAACTTCTGTTTGCTTAGTAAATTAGAATTTTCAGGTTTTGATGGCTGCAGGAAGAGGTTTGTAGGAGTCTGACATAAGCTCCTCTTGCAATGTCAGCATGGCCATAGTATAGTTATAACTAAACCTTGTGTTACATTTTACAAAACAAGTTTAAGCAAACTTCTTACTTTCAGATATCTAAATCAAAAAATATATTCACCTAAAAAGTCAACAGCAATATATACTTATGTAAGAAGTTTTTTCAGGCTCTAGTTGTAATTATAATTTTTTTAAGTCAACAGTGTCTTGAACAAAAGCATTCCAAATACTTAATTTACCAAGGGAAACAAAAGCAGAATAAATCAATGCGTACTTCCAAAGGAGGCACAGGTAAATGCATTACTCCATGCTGTACTGCAATTAGGTAACTTGACATCCATCCAGGAACTCTGAAAGCAGGTCTTGTTTACAGAAAATGAATAGACCAAACGGACAGAAGAATTTCACTGTCTGACACATCCTTAGAAATGAAAAGAATTTTGAAGTCAAGGTAATCAGATACCATGATAATTATAAGAATGTAGATTATCCGTATTTGCAAAAAGGAACCTATGTGTGCAGATGTTATATACGTGCAAGTCTGACTGATAGCCACAGGAACAGTTTCTGTGCAGCAGTTTGACCTTATTGCTCATGTAGCATATATTTTTGTAGCCAAAATGGATAAACTTTTCTATTTTTCCTTACACTATTTAGGTTTAAATATAGGGAACCATATATAAAGTTTTACATCCTCCTCTGTGGAGTTTGACAAATGTGCAAGTTAGAGAAGACGTGGGACTCTTTAACAATGGTGCAAACAGATGAATCACTTAGAATACTAAATAACAGAGATATGGAAGTATGATTACCAAAATAGTTTCCTACATTTTCTTGTAGTTTGAGGTTCATTTTTGTTAGTGTACACAAGGCCTGGCTTGAGGCAAAATAAACTCTCTAAAATCCTCTAACCGTATCCTCGCTGATAAAACTTTCTTTCCCAGTAATCCACAGTTCCAATTCTGTGTAAATGTTTTGATTACTTTTTCTTTGCAGTTTCTAGGGCTACATAATTATATGGGGAAGCTGACAACAGAGTAATTTAAAATTGTGAATAGCTTGCTTTCTCACATTAACAATACCTTTATTTGCTGTTTGACAACAGAGCAGGATAGCCAGCATTTTGCCAGCTTCACACACTTTGACGTTCAAAAAATAGAACACATCTTGCATCAAGTAGCTGTCCTCTGGCCTATTTCTGTTTAATAAGTCAGGTTCAATGGTGCAGTGTAATTTCATCTCAGTGTTTTGAAGAAATAAACTTTCTCAAGACACAGACAACCTGCTCTAGAAGTAATTACACTTGGCACATGAAATCATTTAGACAAACAAATGTTTCAGTTTAAGAGTCAGGAGAAATATAGCAGAGGACAATTATCAGTAAGACAACTCTATATAAAATTGTAATATATTTAGTATAGAAATAAGCAATCAAGTTGCTTTATAGGTACTCCAGAATTTCACCATTTATGAAAATATATGTATAGTAACAGTGATAATTAGAAAAGTAGAAACTTCTAAAGTTTCCAGGCAAAGAATTTTGGCATCAGATGCCTGTAATGATAATAAACGCATTGAACACATGAAACAGAGATGTAGGAGAGAACAGCACTGCTGAAATTAAATAAAAGCATTTGATTTTATTTAATTGTGTGTAGCTGCAGCCTTTTACTGTTAGAGTTATGCTTGCTTTTTTTTTTTTAATTGTATTGAAATGCAGCCTTTTAAAGGGTTTTAAAAAATGGAAACTAGAAAGCGAAGGCATGGTGTAGGAATTGGTGATGGGGACAGATAATGCAGCAAAAGGCAATGCATAACCAGAAATTAGGAAATTAACAGGTCTTGTGTGCCGGTTCTGGTATCTAAAATATATTGTGATATACACCAGAATGGAAAGTCAGAAATTTCGGTTTAGGATTTTTTATATATATTCATATACGTGTGTGTGTGTGTATATATACATATATGTATATGAACATAAGGAAAAGTTTTCAATTTTTTTTTTTTGAATTCTCCTAACTTTTAACCAAACTATTGGTTTGGTTTTGTTTCGAGGTTTGTTTTTTGTCTGTTGGGTTTTGGTTTTTTTTACTTTTCTGTTGCCTGCTGGTAAAACTCACATTTTCACACCATGCACGGTCTGAGAGGGGCTATTATCCTGCCTTAGAGAGGAGTATGTTGAATCATGGAATCGTCTTGTCTAAAAGTCATCTCTCTGCCCTCTGTTTAGTTCTGAAAAAAAAACACATTACAAAATTAGTTCTGCTGAAACACACAAATGCAAAAATACCATATTGTTGTTCAAATTTTACTGTATATCAAGCTAATTTGAATAAAGAGACTGCCTCAAAGTTATTGGAATAGATTAAGAAAAACACATATAGAATTCCCCAGCAGTTTTAAATTACTGCAAATGATTAAATTTGTAAACTTACAGATTTTGAGATTTGACATCTACAAGTTTTCATCATGTCCCAGCCGAGGTGAAATATCCATGGCAGCAAACATGTAATAGAACTTTTTGACATTGAAGCTGAATACTTTTGCTAAAATTGGCAGCTCTAAACAGACAACACATCATCCTCAGCTTTTAGCATTAAACAGTCCTTTTGGGATGAAAAGAGTACCCCAAAACCCTTAGAAAGAACTTACCCTGTGTAGTGATTTAAGCTGTTGGTGTCGTATTGGTTTGGAGTGGTCCAAGATGTCGCAGTCCTGATCTTAATTAGGGTGACTAAGTGGCCTATCTATTTATGACCCTGAGTTCAGCTGGTGTAGAAGGTATTTATGCCTTATTCTGCCTCTGATATGCTCCTTTTCCTTAGCAGGTCTGAGCTGCATTTATATGAGTCAAAACTTACTCTTCTAAATATCTAGGAGTAAGTACCTAAATAAGTGATTTATTTGCAAAGGCTCTTAGTTCCCATGACACTCTACAAACCTTTAATGACCTTGGATAGTTAGCTTGATTGAATCCAGAATTTTCTGACGACCATGACATTTAACTTCAAAGCCATGTCAGACAGTGAAACAGTCCACCTGCATTAAAAAAACTATCCTAAGTCCTTCTTAAACTTGAAAATACTGGTGAGAAACTTGCCTTACACAGTCACTGCAGAAATCTCTTAATTGTTCCCATTTCTTGAGCACATTATGCAAAATCCCAGTTTAGACACACATCCAACCTGGGCCCTGTTAAAAACAGCTGAGACTGACATGAACATATTTTGATTTTCTTCTAAATTCTGTGCTAAAAATATGCATATAAATATATTTCAAAGGACTCAACTATGAAGGCACAAATGATAGGTTAAAGGCATAATGCATCTTGCAGCTGTTTGCAGCAATTATTTTATAAGCCTTCAGTATCATTCAAATATGCTTTTCAACTTTTAATGAATAAGATTTAAGTCCAAAATAGCGCAAATTATTTATATGACTGTTCTCTTATATTGATTCTAGTCATGTAATGCAGTCCTCATTGGTCAGAGGGGGTTATCTTTCCAGTATGCTGCATAATAAAAGTATAATAAAAAGCACATTTACGGAATACTTCTGTAAATCTTGCACACCTCTTAATTTCATGGTCTGAAATTTGACAAAATAAGGCACAGAGACAAGATCATTTACTCAACATCAGAGAGCCAACAGATGAGGATCTAGTTCACAACTTAAATTCACTGTTAATTTTAGGAATGCTGCAGAACCGCACTCTGCTCTCAGCCAGTAGGTCTTAAGCATAACAGCATTCTTGACAAAAGCATGATAACTCAATATTATTATCCATTATGAGCAAGAAAAGCTTTCTAGGAGGTTCTCAGGAGAACAAGAGGGAGAGAATTGTCTTCAGATTTATCTTCATATAACATAATTTTGGACCTTCCTATAATAAAGCTACACGTAATATCTGCATGTAAAGAATGTATAAACATAGAGAAAGGAGACTGGGAGAAGGGACCACAGTACAATGAGGAATGAATCATCAACTGTAAGAGTAAGACTATACAAAGTTTTATTTAGTTATACGTGTATTGAGTTAAAAGCATAGATAGAAAGAACAGTTATTTTCATGTCTGAAAAAACCCACGATTTCACAGAGGAATTTGAACAAAACCTGGGAAATATAATGTAATGCAGTAAGTTCAGAATGCTCTGATTTTCCCTCTCTGATTTCAGCTTGTGATTAAACACTGTCTGGCTTTTGATCCTTTTTAGGCCAGTGTTGGTTAATTGTTAAAAGTTCTTTGCATTATATATTTCAGTCAAATAAATGTAACCTAGGAATTTGTTATTCTTTGTACTGCTTGTCTTGCTGGCATAATGACAATGCTTGTTTGTGTTGGTTTGGTAATAGCAACACCTACCTTCTTTTTCATGGTGACCATCAGTGCAGGAGATATGAAGTTTTCTGTTCAGGAAACTTCAATTTCTGGATAAAAAGTCTTCCTCTTCACTAAGAAAGTCTTTCTAAATCATTATAATGAGCCTTTGTTGTCTTGTTGACCTTTGGCACAGCTTTGCAAGTCTTGTGAGAAGTCTCAGTGAGATGAGCTCTGTTGCTTCAATCACCAAGCCCATGTTGGCAAATTGTCTTGGTTTCCTTTTTCTGCCCCACTACTGCAAGCAATGCTGGTTGTTTTGAAAGTGTTCATTGACCAGTCATTGTCAGATCATAATTCATCTGTGATGAAGTGAACAAGATTAAAGTCTTCAGCTGAATTCCTTCCCTCTACCTCGATTTTTGTAGACCATGCAATTAGATGTTTGCTCTCTGAGATGTAACAAAGAATGTGTCTATGAATAATCTGAAGTTCATCTTTGAAGAGAACTGACAGCTTCTGTGTTAGAAACTGAGCAATGTAGCCAGGAGGCTGTGAGGCTCGTCTGATTTCACTTGCCATTGCCCTGGTTTTAGTAGGATTACAGTTCTTTGGTCTATAATATGAAACATAAAGGTTTGGCAGCTCCTTTTCTGTTGCTACCTCTCCTAAGTCTTTTGGTGCCAAGGCTTCTACTCAAGCCTTCTTAGTTCACGTTGTCCTTTTTTGCCTCTTGACCCCTCTGTGGTGGATCAATTTCCTTTCACCTATTGTATCATCAAATCTATCTCAATTATTTTCCTCAAATTCTTCTATTGCTGAATAAAGGATGTCATTATATTTTTGAAGATTATTCAGAACCTGAACTGTCTTTGCAGTACCAAATGTCTGATACAATGACTAGTGAGTTTTCAAGATGGCATTTCTTTCCCACCTTGTTCTTCTGTTGAAAAATAGAACAAGTGGTGGTTGCTACCTTCCAGTAAATGTGCCTCCGTCTAAAGAATGTCAAGAATCTTTGCTTATGACTCTTCTCCAATGACTTCCTTCTGATTATCATATTGGTTGCTGTGATTAGTAAGGATGGACTTTTTTAACATACACCTCTCCTTTAAAACTAACTGTGAGGAATCTAATTTTAGAAAGAAATATTGTTTCTTTAAAACTGTTTTCTGTTTTAGCAAAAAACTTCAGAACTTTCTTCTTTTCAATTTATGAAGTGATTTGACCTATTCCAGGATAAACCTCTAAATCCAGCTGCTTAACTATTGGGAATTGTAAAGCTGGTTAATAATTTTATAGAACTGGGGACAAAAACAAGAGCTAAATAGTATTATGTAGTTAATGTTCTTTAATTTAAAGCAGTGATGATTTATGCCATTGTATGCTGATGCTTCTTATTAACACCCATTCATAAAAAACCATCAGATTGGTATTAAACTAAAATAAAGAGAAACCCACCATTGGTGTAGTATAGATATTAGAATGTTTTGAAATACAATAACTGATGCTGGAAAGCAGACAGTTATGCCAAAGGTTCAATGCCAGAATTAAAGCTTAGATTGAAACTCATGTATTTCTGTTAGGTGGTTTTTCTGAAACCTATAAGCAGGCCTATGGAGACTGGTAAAAATAAATCCTCTATTAAAGTAATTTAAATCATGGGTTTAGAGCTTAATATATATTTTAAAGTTGATTTTTTTGAAGAGCCCTCTGGTAATATAAGTAAATGCATTTTAATAGTGAGAGTAGAATTCATCTAAACCAAATGCAGCTTCTAAAGTTTAGGTATTATTTATAATTAGTTGTCTAGATTGCCTCTACTTCAAAGAAAAAAGACAGATTGTATGAACTGGCACCGATCATAGATGGCTAAAGGTTTGGGAAAGAAATCATCACGAATATCCACAGGATCATATAGACATTGCTGATGTCTGAGTCAGACTATAGGGCTGCCATACATAGGTACTGTGTGTAAATCCAGGGTGATGGGTTGAAGTCAGGAATGTAGAATTTAGTACAGTGCAAAGCTTTCAGGATCTTCCTGTACTGCTGCTTGGTAACATGTTCAAAAATGTTTTTAGAGTGGGACTCAATGATCCTTACCGGGCCCTTCCAACTCAGCATATTCTGTGATTCTGTGATTCCGTGATTCTGTTGATAGATCTTAAAAATCTTTTGATGCAAATCCTGATTTCTTCTATTTAAGTGTCCTTCATTCACATTTTACTTTGCTAACATATTCAAAGCCCTTTCAAATTATTAATTAATTTAATATTGAGTAAAAATGCAAAAATTTTGATTTTGATAATTACCATGTGTAATACTATTAAAGAACAAAATTCCTGCTGTGAGATTGTTCTCATCTACAGCTGGTAATGCAGGATGAAGCTGCCATGTAGTTGAACTGCAAAGTGGTTTTCTTTCAAGTCAGGGAAATCTCCCAATACATTTTTGACTATAAAACATCTTTTTCCATATTAAATGTGCTATGTATTTCCTTACACAGATGTTTCAAACTGACCCGTACACTTTATGTGCAAGACAGTTTTCAGCTTGTGTAAATCAACAAATATCTCCACTGAAGTCCATGGCACTGAGAATGTGTGACTGAAACAAATCACCATTATTTTTTGTGTAGCAGCAGTACGTGTGTGGTCCCACTGTGGACCTGGTATCAAAAAGTCCCTATTCTAAAATATTTGAGAACTAATTTTCTTTCTAGTTTAAAACAAAGCAAGTGGAAATCCCCAAACTCAAGACAACTGCCTAATGTTGTATTTCACTATAATATTTAGCAAAATTGCTTCTATTTAGCATTTTTATGATAAACAACACATTTTCCAGGAAAATTGAAATATAAGCATGCAATATGGCATACACAACAATGCTACTTACAATTCCAGACATCTTTAAATGTTATAGTCCTTTAATAAATTTTTACACATTTTTGCGCAGTGCTCTTAAGAGACTATCTCTGTTTACAGCAGATCCTAAGCATATTAAAACAAATTATTTAGCAATGTTGCAGTTAGAAAAAAACTGGTAAAGCAAGAGCATAAAAGGCAGCTTTTATGTAAATAATAGGTTGGCTGGTCTAGTATTTTTTGGTGATTATGCAACTTTCTGGGTAAGCCTAAACAAAGAAATTAAAGAAACCCTAATATAGTCAGATAGTCTTGTAACCTAATCTTTACATAGAAAAGAACAGTCAGTACATTTTTTTCCACCTATTACATTGATTTTCAAAATGTGGAACAACAAGATTAACCCAACGATTTTAAACTGTGCATGCAAATAAACACTAGGCACCATGTGAAACAGGGATAATGTGGAACAGATCCCTGTTTTATTTTAGTTGGTACAAACAGGAAAATGTTCTTTATCTGATGTAACTAAATATCCTATTTTTATTGTATGAAATTGGATGATTAGCAATCTTGTGATTTTAGCTGATAGCTTTCATATCAGCCAAATAATAAACATTGTGAGTGAGAGTGATGCTACTTCAGGGTTCTCTGAAAAACAGTTGTTATTTAAAGCAAGAGAAAAAAAAAAACACAAACACAAAATCAATACACTCAGAGTCAACTTAGAATCAGGCTGTCATCCCTTTTAGCTGCAGAAAAGCAATAACACAAAAAGGCCTTTCTCCAGAAGTGTGGTGTTTTGGTAACAGCGTGTAAGGACAGCTGACCTGAACGTGGGAGCAATTTGTTCTCTCGGTAGAACACGATTTACAGGTTGACATCTTGGGAGAGAGGCACAAATGTGACCTGGGATGAAAGGCCAGCTGAAGGTTTTCTGGCTGAAAAAGGCTTAGTTAGGAGGTCCAGGGGATTCATGTATCATCCGTCTTGAAAATAGCCGCTTGCATGACCTTCCACTGCTGATAGCTCATGGAGGAATGTATCTGAGAGGGAAAGTAATGAGCTCCTTACAGTGGGACAAGGAATTATTTGAGAGCTTTGTCAGAGTTTTTGAAGATAAGAGAAGTTTGTTGGCACTGCTCACAAGGGCACGCTTGTCAGCAGTATTCAGACCTCTATGTTAACATTGCCTTCATTTTGAGCAGTTTTTCTCCTAAGGATTCAAGGCCACTTCAGCAGCAGCTGCTGCTACCTGATACCCTGCAATTGTGACTACATGGCAAGGGATTTGAGTTTCATGAATTGTTTGTTTTCTGGACTATCTATGGTCAAAGAAGTGGTTTTTTCCCCTGAATTTTCCTAACTCCACATATCCATTCTAATATATAATATAAGATAGAGTCAGACTTATAGATGTTTCATCTAGTTCTTATTGAGAGATGATGTTTTCCATTGTCTGACAAAAATTGTTTGCAGGATTTAGAGATTAATGACCATTGTAATAATCTGAACATACTTAATCTTTCTAGCATTATCTAGTCTTCAGGAAAACATGTTAAATCCCTTTGTTATGTTTAAAAATTATTTTCTATAAATGTGAACCTTCAGATTAGGAGAAAATGTGTAGCTGAAGTCAAAAGACATCCTGAATTTAATCTAGCCATAGAATTCTGTTTTCTTAATTGTAAATCTGAAATATGAACAGGAAAAGGTTTTTTATGAAAAAAAAAGCTGTAACATAATGATTTTTTAAGTTAATTCGGAGAACAGACAGTATGGTCACCTATAGGATAATTATGATCATTTGTTTCTCCTTCTGCTGCTTTTTAATATTTTTTTTCTTGGTTTCATCAGTGCAACAAAATCAGGATGACAGCAATCATAAAATCGTTTTAGTTGAAAGATCCATCTAGCAGGTTATTTAGCCTGTCCCCTAGAATGGTGATGAGATTGGCTGGCAGGAGATCATATATAGCTAATTTTTGATTGTCTGTTAAAAAAAAAAAAAAAAAAAGACAGATGAAAAAAAAAATGTATATGCCACAATCCAGAGGGAGCCTCTTGGCAAAGTTTTATAGACATTTTAGATCAGTAACAAGAAAAGGTAGGTAGCTACACCCCATTACTCCTTCCTAAACAGCCAGGTAATTACTTTTGGCATTTTGACAAGTGTTTGCTGGAGTGAAGGTCAAAGCTGTCAGCAGAGAAGATCTATGCTAATCTGCTCAGCTGGAGAAGACTCAGGTAGCTAATGTTTTGTAATTAGAAGTTGTGGAAATCAGTTTTCACTGTAGTTTTGTTCTGGGCACAAGTGAACTAATAATACACAGTAATTTCATTTATCATAGTTTACAAAATTAGCTAAATGGGTGCTTAGGAGTAAACATGCAATGTGAAATTGGAAAAATATGGGAAAACTGATACTGTGGTACAAATTAAATATATATTTATAACCATAGATATGTATATGTGTTATATATATATACGTACATATACATTATATGTGTGTATTATGTAAGTGTGTATTTGGCTGTACACATACACGGAGATAGATAATGCTAATACTTTTCATTTACACTGATAAAATATTGATCATAAAAAGAAAGTAAATGAAAAAAATACAAAACATACTAATTGTATTTGATAAGGCTTCAAAATTTTGCCGTAAATTTCACATAAAAACTCAATGTGTGCAAAATACTCCCATTTTTCTTGTGGGAGTTGTCGGTATCACTTCGTCCAGCACTACTCTATGAATGGATTTCTATAATGGATTTTAAACTGCTAAAGTACTTTAACAAGAAAATAAGAAACAAAAGCTGCCAAACAAATAAGTATATTAAGACAATTATGAAAACAATGAAAGTCTTTATAAAATCTGTCACTTCTTTTATAATGTTGACTGGCTTTTCGTGGTGTTGTATTCATGTTTTTATCAGGCTAAACTAAAAATTATTCTTCTCCTGTATTGTGCTGTTGGTTGTGCTACAGAAAATGTGTACTTGTGTATCTATATATATAAAAGACAGAAAGAGATAAACAGGGAATTTTTCAAAGGAGCTCAAAGTGTTCAGCCGTGCTCCTATAGCACCTCAAGTCTGCAGTGATTTCACACATAATTAAGCGTTCATTCCCTCTGACTTTTTTTGTTGATCTGAAATACCTAATATGGTGACCATGAAATTCTCACTGTGCATGGAGAAAGAATGCAGACCTTCAAAAAGTTACGGTTTGGGGCTGACTGGTATGTGCTGTGGTGGGCCAATCCTAGACCTAAAGCTAATAAAACAAAGTTTCAGTGTTTCCGTGGTCGCAGTTGCAACTGGTCTAGAACCTCATAGTGGTAGCGGTTAAAAAGGACGACTTTTTTTGCTGAGTCAATTTTAACCTTGATCAGCTCTGCCAGACGAACTGTTGAACTGTCACTAACAAAGAGCCACAGGGTTGCAGTACTGAGAAAAGTATTCCTCTGATTCTTTTTGACTTTACATGTAGATAAATAGTAAAAAAAAAACAACAACCCCCAAAAAACCCACCCCAAAAAGGTCTGAAAAGCAGTAGGTCTATATGAAACATAGACTTTAATTGAGAAAAAGATGTTTTTCCTCTGGATTTTGTGATTGAGATTTATGGGAGATGTTTAAGACTTATTCAATTGTTACATCATTGCAGGGAACCCAGAGCACAAATGATTTTGGAAAAAAAACAGAAAGTGCTTGATTTTTTTCCTTCGCATCCGTCTTTCTCTGAATGGATTTTTTTGTATTATATTGTTTTTTCTGACATTTCTTTCCTTGGCATTTTTCCTCTTCAAGGGAATCACCATGTATTCATTCTCTTCATTCATTTAACAACTCGAGGGTATATTCTCCACCCATGTGCAGCAATATGGCTATGAAACTCACATTAACATTAATGGAAAATGTGCAGCTAAAATCAGCCACACTGGGTGTAGTTACTACCCTTGGCTGTAAAATGGATTTGCACATTCAAACGGGAATTATTTCCACTTAAGAACTGGGAAGTCAGACAGGTTTTTACATTATTTTATATTAAATTAAGAGTATTTTAACATTAATTTTTTAATGTGTTTCAAATTGAGAACTCCACCTGCTGTAGAACCTGTTATTTCATGTAGCAACAAAATGTTTACAAAGTTAGGTGACATTTAAGCATTCTCTTGGCAGCTTGCAGTACTCTGCTTTCTATAAACTCTAGAACAATATGCTAATGCTTATTATTTGTTGGTAAGTTATTATCTTTTTAACTTTACAGTGAAGAATCAGATGCCCCTCTCAGGTTTTCTGATTTAAACATGGATGGATACAAATGTTTACCATGGTTTTCTCAGTCTTCCCGTGATTCTGCTTTTGTCTTCTGGTCCCCTTTCCTCTCCTATTCTATCTGTGGCTCTTTTTCCTACTGGCAGCAGAGCTCTCACAGAATAACTAAATATCTGAAATCAGAAGAGTGGACAAAAAAGAGCTAAAATCTCAGAGATGTGGGAAGCCTAGAATATCAGGTATAGGTAGCTGTTTCCAGAAGTGACAGGATGGACAAGGAGCCTGATTGTCTTCTCTGGTTATTAAAGTGGTAATGAGGCAGAGTTTTCATATTTATCACTTTTTTTTCCCCTACATATTGTATCTGTTTCTCTGATACTCTTTGTCAGGGTGAATAATCGCGTGCAGCTCTAACATAATATTTGTTTCTTTCTGTATTGCTTGTAGGTAAAGAACATCAGAGGGTTTAAGAACTCTAATTTGGTATCTTCTGTTAAACTGTTAAACTGATATTCCTGATATACTGATATCTGTTATACTGAAAGCAACCATAAAAGTTGGCATATATTTAAGTGTAGAGGCGTATGTACCAAAATGAATTATAACTTGCCCTTAAGAGTTTTAAACAAACTCAGTGGAATATTGCCATATAGTTAAATAAATCTTGGCTTTAGACAGAAGGCAATAAGTATCTAAGACTCCTCATTCCAAAAGATGCTACATCTCTGATTTCTTTACTGAGAAAAAGCATAAATGGAAGCTCTCAACCCAGAGTGATTAATAATGCAGAGGCAGTCCACAGCATGCTTCTGTTATCACATGTGTACTTTCAAGTTCTGGTACCCCCTAGGAATAAGTTCAGTTTGGCTTTTAGTGTGTAATGCCATCTAGTAATGGCTGTTGGCTTTTCACAGAACGTGCTGGTACTGCTGGTGAGCATCCTTCATGCTTCCTCTTCTGTATAATCACACCCAATTCACACATGTCCATTAAACCACTGTTAGTTGTTGGTATCAGAAAAGGTAAAACTGAGTTTGGGATAGATCCCTGCAGGAATGTGAAAGCTATTGCTGGTCAAGTCCTACCCTCCTCCAGGCACTTATGTGGGAGAGATTGTCTGTGTTGATACTTGCACGTGTATCTAAAGTTAGATAGTACATTTATACCTTTTATGTTTAAAGATACTCTGCATTCTTTTGACACCTTTATCACATTAAAGAGGTAATTCCCAGAAATCAATGTATTTAAAAAAAAAAAAAAGTGTGAAACCAGTTAAGGCCACTCATACAGAAACCAACACTTTTTACAGATTTTAAATGTCCTGTGGCTTTCTCTGTATAGTCCTTGAATTAATTTTTTCATGTCTGACACTTCAGTCATAAGAAAATACAAGGAATTCTATTACATTTCCATTCTTCACCATTTTGTTCAGAAACTCTTGCACCTGATTGAAATGCACCTTCAATGCATCTTCTATTCACATACATCTTAAAGAGTTCTTGAGCACATTCCTCAATGCACAGATGGGTTCTGCCCTTGTGCCAGAGGAGATGGAAGTCACATGTCTCCAAGAGTGTGACAGACCATCTAAGCTGCTGAAGTGACTTTTTCAGAGCCACTTTTTATAGGCTGGCATTTATCACGATAAATCAAAATGTGTATTAATTATGGTGAAATAGTTATTTTAAATTCCAAAAGATGTCCAAATTCTTAACGTATTTTCATGCAGAACCTCTAACAATAAAATGGCAGCTCACAGAGGTAGACCACGTGTGCCCGAAATACCTTCCATGTTTTATTTTCAAGGATGTTTAAGCTTTAAAAAAGCTACATACCTGTGGAGCTGACGATTCTCTTTTCTCTAGGAAGATTTCTGGAAAGATCGTAAGAACAAAAATTCCTTCAATATTTTGATTTCTGATGAATCCTGAATGAGGATTACCAAATTTAGACATGACATTTATTCTGATTGTTAGCTAAATTAATCTGACAGAATTTTTTTTTGAAGAAACGAAAGTGTTCCTCTACACTTTACATGGCATAAACCAGTCAAACTTTTCATAAGTATGCTTGGCTAGTTTGTCTTTTATCCTAGCCCTGGCATATTTCTTTTGAAATCATTACAAGTAAAAACATGACATTCTAATTTCCTTTTTTATTAATGTTATTATTTTAGTTTATGAACGTTCTTTGCTGCCTTCCAAAATCTGCTCCATTTTTAATTTTTTAGGACATAATTTCCCACATTTTAATAGAATATATTTCTTTTTATCCGTAATTAAATCCATAACTTGTTATTCTCAGAAGGTTATTATGAATTGTGGCTTGACTGTTACAAAAAATAATGACTTAAAGAGGCTCCTAATATCAATTTAGTGTAAGGATTTAATTTATTATTCATTAATTTTGTATTCATTGTAATAGAAGTAATCATTATGAAGTCATTGGGTAGGTATGAGAATGTCAGGCACACTATATTTCCATAGGAATTCAGTTCATTATTCATCTTTAGCCAAACATAAAATACTATTCATGCATTATTGCTGTCATTTCTTTCTCTTTATAATTCTATGCCTGTTATTTTACATAAATATCTTCATATGTATAAGCTGTATTGGAATTTAAAAGTTTCAATACATGCACAAACTCCTTTGTCTGTCCTTATGGCAAACTAAATTTTGCTGTTTTGAATTAAGATAGCTTCACTCAACTTATGACAGTATATACAGGCTAATTTCACATTTTATTTTAAAGAAAACACTTTCAAATATTGTCAGTTTACATTGGCAGAGTGTGATAATTTTTTTCATTCACCCAGTTCTGCTTTTTTAAAAAAAGCTTTCAGTTTAGCAATGCAGAATTGTAATTTTTATTTCAAACCAATTCTTAGGTTCATCAGAACTTATGTAATTTCCTATTTTAAAATGGGAATTAATATTTTGTCTTTATTACTATTATAGATTTTAAACTGTTCAGAATAGAATTGCGATTTTTTTTTCACAGATACCTCAGATGCATCATTCTGAACTGTCCCATATTTCTTAGACTGCATCCTTTGACTGGTAAATGATTCTACTCATGTTAAAAATGAGTTGACTGAATGCCTTAGAAAAAAACAAGTTGTGTTTAGCATCGTGCCAGCTAATTACAGTGGCTGCCTTGCAGCTCAGTGTTGAATTGGAGTTGTCCTTCTGAGCACGGACCCAATCAGTCATGGTCAGTATTGTGTCAGCTAACTCAATTCTTTGTAATCAAATTTAAATGTAAGACTGGATTTCATCTCCTCTAACTCAGATGTCTGTCTTCTTAGGTACTTTAAGTATAAGCTGGTCAACCTTGGCTCCCGTTACAATCAGTGGAATGTAATAAGTGCTTCCAGAGGGTAATACATTTCATCCCAGGAGAGGTGTCTGTCTCATCTGTATCTCCTATATCTCATCTATCTCATACATGTCTATCACACTTATGATTGGTGTCTAAGACAGGTCAAGTATGTATCATCCCTGTGAGGATCCTGCTATTCTCCATTAACTGCAACAGGAGTCCTGCTTAAATTTCAGACTGAACAAGATCTCCCAATGAAAGCAAATCCCTTAAGTCTCTTTCAAGCACCTTCAGAGCACATTTCAGAATTAATATGGGCACAGAAATCTGTTCTGAGGGAAGGGCAACATTTTTGGAGCAAGGTATTTCTGCCTTCCCTTGTGCAAAGAACATGGGTTGTACCTCACTAAAACCAGCGTGGTCTAGTAGCAGTTTGGGCAGTGCTTGAGCAATACTTTGGCTGCCAGAAGCTCTTTCAGAAAAGTAGTAGTTTCTCATGGCCATCAGTCACCTCTGCCCACCCCATACTGATAGCTTAGGTGCTTGGGTCACCTCAAAAGGCATGTGCTGCTGTGTTTAGTCGGCAGAATAGGTAAGTGGGGGAAAGGGGCAAACATAATATTCTGTTGTCTGTGGCTTTTTAAAGTTATTTTGTAATGGTTTATTCTGCCTCAGTGCACATCTAGCTTCTGCTAAGAGCAAACTCTAGTCACTTTAAAAAAACTAAGTGATACACTTAATAACCCTCCTCCTTTCAAATTCTAAGAAAAACACAAGCAAAATCTGAGCTATCCCTACAGAAATGATTTTTGCAGTTTCAGTGCTTCTGTTACAGCCATTGGCTTTGACTCCCCTCCAAGTAGGCTACCATTTTTTGGCATGTGGCAGTATGGGATAGAAATAAACTCACCACTTTGCACATCAGTGCATGGGAACAGCAGGTTTTCCTGAAAGATGTTTTCTGGTAGGTTCCAATTGATATTTCAATACATTCCTTTCTAGCTTGGTTCTGATATGAACTGTCACTTATTTATACCTTTCTCCTCCAACCTGTTTGCCTTCCACCATTATTGTGTCCCAAAGCATCTCTGAGTGTTCTTCTAGAAACAACTGGTGTTATAAAATTTTCTAATATAGATAAATAATTCTGTTTCCTACACAAACTGCACATGTATAGGCAAACCTCTGTATAAATTTCTGACAAGAAACAACAAAACACAACAGTGAAACTTGACATCCAAAATGCATCCAATTCTAAAATTCTCCTCTCAACTTGCTCCTGACTGTTGGCAAAGGTTCTCGTGATTCTCAAATATAATAATCCTTGTTTTGTCCTTTCCTGACAATATTTGTACCAATAAAGGCAAGGAGATCCTTTTCAGGGATTAACTAGACTGTAACTTGAGTCTCTGTTCATAATCACATTGTAGCCTTCCCATCATATTTATTTGTCCTTTTAGGAGAAACTTTAGTTTGCCTCATGCCTTTTCTGGATATTGAAGAAAATTTGGCACAAGGCATGCTGCCAAGGAAAACTGTTCTTACTTCATTACAAACCTGCTGGAGGAGTGTGTTTAGGTCAGCCTCTTTTAGAGAGGCCTTCTGGAGCCACAGTTTGTACCTGGTTAAAAAACACCAAAACACAACAACATTAAA
>VXAY01002926.1:874473-898193 GCA_013399855.1 Oxyruncus cristatus | reverse complement strand
GGGGGGGGGGGGAGCGATGTTCTACTTGGAACACCACAAATATTTTTCAAACGTAATTCTCTCAGCTGTTAGACCATTAGCCTCATCAAACATTCAATGTCTTTTCCTTTTTATTTGTGCCACTTCCTCAATAAATATCTACTATGTTATTAAACATTTTTCCCATTATTTTAAGAATAATTTTAATTTTAGTTGTGAATAAAAATTTTAAGTAATCCCATTTTGGACATATCTTAGTTAGCAGCTTTAAATGTCATTGCCTTTAAAAAATAAGGAAAAAGCCATATGCTACTAAATCACTAACGTGATTTTTGTCGCTTTTACTCAATGTGATTTTCAATTTTTCAGTATTTTCCGGTGATTTTTCTCAGCTTTAATAGAAACAATATTAGATATATTGTTGGTTGAAATGTGACTGAATCATTTCCCTGTTATAGGCAAATGGAGTCTGAAAGTCCCCAGCTGAAAAATTTATACGTTCTCTAAAAAGTATGCGTTATGACTTTTGTGGCACTGATAGTTAAAAGAAACGAATCATACAGCTTTATTATCAAGTGAAAGACGTTTTTCTCTAAGTTTTGTGGTTTGTTTTTTTTTTTTTTTTAATTTCTCTTTTACATACAGTCAGCTAAATCTCGATTGTGGATATTTGTGACATACTTTTTAGCCACATGATATGCAATTGCACACTGCTGTGAAAAAAACCAAACCTCTAGACAATTGTCTATGTATGCCTCTTTCACAGTATATATAGGTATTCTTTTAGTCTGTGTAAATTTAAGTGTATTTATTGATATATTCCACCATTTTTACAATACCTGATACCAACCTTCCCTCGAACACATTGCATGGGACAAATGCCTTTATTTTCTTAGAATTTTCCATAAAATCACATCTGCTGTAGTTTATAATGTATGGGAATGGTCTCTGAAGCACTGCTTGACTAACATTAGATGAAGGAAGTCTTTAAATGTAACAAGTTTTTTTTGTTCTGAATAACTGCTTGTACTCAAAGCAATTGCCAACCAAAACACCAATGATTTAAGAATGTTCTCCTGTCTTTAGGCTTGTCTTTTCATTCCATGGGCTTGATCCTGAAGTATCCTACGGGATATTTCATACAGTACTTGGCTTAGAAAGATACATGCTGAGATGTGGATGTAAACATGCACATAAATAAATATGTAAATATTTAAAATAAATATGTGAATATCTATTTCTACATAGTTATATTCTGTACATAAATATTAATAAATATGTTAGTATGCATATCAGTGCCTACATCTGACCTACATGTGTAAGCACTTCTTGCAGTTGTGGTGGGATTCATTTGCCTGAGGGAGACACCTAAGGGTGCTGTAAGTTCTCTGGCTGCCTGAGACACGCCTGGGACTTCATTTATGGTGGGTCCACATGTTTCTGGAGGCCAGGTGGGATAACCAAAGCACTTGATGCTTCAGTATCTAAGTCTTGTTCCAGTTTCTCATCAATCTGCAGCCGGTAGAGCCGGGAAAGCTGTTCAGCTGGGCAAGAGTAGGTGGCTTCGACCTTTATTAACTACACTGGGAGCTTATGTGACCAACTGATATGTAGGCAGGCATTTAGGCTTAGGTGTCATAATTTGAGAGCTCAGTTCCACCCATGGCTTCTGCTGAATTTGATGCCCTGGCACTTTAATGCTTCTCATTTACAAGTGCGAAAAAAACCTGGCAATGTTTATTGAGTATAGGTCTTCCTCAACTTTTCTGCAGAAGCTGTGTGAGACACATTTCAGATTGCAAGTTAGTCTTATACAGAGCTAGGGAATGAAAATAATCATCTTTATTAAAATAATAGTTTGTCTATAGCTTTCTATTAATAATTAAAACATCAGTAGTTGATTGATATTAAATGGTGATCAGTTTTCTTAAAGGAATTTTCTTAAATTTTAGGAAGTGAAAAGAAGTAAGAAGTTTCCTACAAGTGATTTTTTTTTCCTATGATTTTCCAGCAACAAATTTTTGTAAATTTATTAATCATCTGTACCTGGTTTCCAACAAAGATTAAATAAATGAACGGGCAGTTGATTTGAATTCACTAAAATAACAGTTTTCTGCTTGCTGTGGTATTTGAAAATTTTACATCACTTATCACTGATAGTTTTTTAATGTTACACCTTTGAAAACAGTTAGAACTGTAACAATAAATTTTTCTTTTCAATTACTTAAATACTTTCACAATTCAGATTGCTATTAATATAGACTGAAGATTTTGATGTAGATTGAAACTTGTTAAAAACATTTCTTCACATTTGGGATAAAAATTAAATGGAATTTAATTCTGTCAATATTAAATCTGGCAAAGACACATTCTAAACTGCTGATTTTAGATACTGGAAAATGCAGAAATCTGCTCTAAATTTTTTTACATATTAGATGAAGTAACAGAAACAGTATATGGAATCAATAACAACCACAGACACGTATCAGTTACTTTAGACTGTATGAGACTTGGGCTTTTTGTAATTTCAATAGCAAGACATCATTTCGTTGTCCCCATATTTTTATTATTTTGATATTTCAACATCCTAAATTTATGCTGAAGTGCCCCTCAGTCACATTTCTTGTTTCAGACTCTTGGGTGATTTATCCTACAATACGCGTAAGAAGAAGGCACCGCAATGGTGATAAGCACACGCGGTTGGATAGATTACCTCACCCTTAGGAGACACACATTGCTCTGCAGAAAATATCTCCATGCTATGTGGGTTTTTTTCCCTTTGCTCTTCTGGTTTGTGTGAAATCAGAAGGAGATTATGTGGATCAAATTAACCACATTTTATTTACATGTGAGATATCATTAGAGTCATGGCTAAGGTGTCCTTTTTTTTCTGCTGTGCTCAGTGGTAGCCTAATCTAATTTCCACTGAAGTAATTGAAAACACTAGACTTCACCTTGAATTGTTTGTTGAATATATCTAGTCAAATACACTTATACACACATATACTTTTGCTCTACAACTACTTGGTACTTTTTTTGGCCTGTTTGTTCCATCTGGCCTGCACTACAAACCACAGTGCAAATCTATATAATCAGTCTTCCTGATTCATTCCTATAAATGAAATCTCAGTCTCCTCTCAGAAATGCACTTGGGCAGGATGAAGATATGAATTCACTGTTTTCCTCTGCCTTAGAGAGTTTGAACCCACACCTTTAATCACAATACTAGTAAAGGACTGGGCAGAGATTCTCAGCCTTTCCTACAGAAACTGTTAGGCTTTGCATGGAATAATGGAACAGTCCCTGACCTAGAGCACACAAGAGCAAAGGGAACGCTGCACTGTCTCCTCATATGTGGGCACTGCTCAGCAGTTTGATGACTCATCTCCAAGTCCTTCCTATGTTTTATACTTAATGTGAATTTGTCAACTATTATTTGAAAAAAGAATTAAAACTAAATTCTTCTCTTTGCTTGTTAAGAAGAGCAGCTACAACATCTACTAGTGAGCCCAGTCGTTTTTAATTGACCATAATAATTTTTCCACTTTGGGGTGATTAATTTGATCTATCTGACAACAGTATAATTTCTTCTACTGTTTCATAATGTTTGCCAGCATGAATGAGTCTTTAGAGGTCTTGGTTCCATGCTTCAGAGAGGGTGCACTTACTTGTTTGTTTTTCAGTTGCAAGGAAGGTCAAAAAGTAATGAATAAATGTCAAGAAAGATCACTTATGAGAAGTGGATGCTCTGCATAATAAACATTAGCACATGTTTAACAAAAAATTTCCTCCAGTAGAAGTCATTCCCATATTAATTTAATCCTGCTGTCTAAGATAATGCAATCTCTTTGAAACAGTCTTGATTCTTAGTGCATAGGGACCTTTTCTGGATCAGAGGCCAAATTTCCATTACCTGATGAGCTAATCTGACGTGACAGCCTCATATGCAGATGGGGAATCTCTTGTCAATAGTTTTCTTCAGAGACAAAGAGAAACAAATGTCTATATTCATTCTCTCACTTCATGCATGAGTAACATTACCTTTCTGTCTCCCTTTCACTCCATTCAGGTAGTCATTGAGAATTTAAATATAAGCTTTTGTGTTTCTGAGTTAGCTTATGCATGCAAAGCTGTTTACAGAAGACTGGCATCCTTGTCTGTTTGTTTAAGTACAGTATGTATTTTGACATGTAAATTTACGTGAGGCATATTTAATCAGTCACAATGATATGCTAATTGGATTCCTGTATGAACTGCATAAAAACAGCATTTGGAATAAAAAAAAAAATTATGAGGGGAACTTATTACCAGCTGAGACACTTCCTAATCAGTATTATGCATCATCAAAATGCACAAGGATAAAAGTGATAGATTTCCATGACTTTTGTAACAAATAATAAAGAAAAAAAAAACTAAAGAAAAAAACCCTATCTTTTTCTGAGCAGCCTGAAAGTTAGAAAACAGAAACTGAAATCCATAAATTAGAATGCCAAAAATCTCTCAAATGCCTCTGCAGGTTTTGGATGTTGTTCACTGACATAATTTGTGTTCTGATAAGGTTATAGGTTGATCTTGTCTCCAAAAGAGCAGTGATATTTAAACTTCAGCTCTGTCTGCCATAAGGATTTGCTCAAGCATTTTGAATATAGTTCTTTAAAATATATATTTTTATAAGCAACTCTGACTTTTCAGGTGCCAATGGTTCACTTTCAAGCAAAACCAAGCCATGCCGGTATAAACCAGCTACTATATATTCACATGTATAAACCTACAGTACTCTCCCATTTCTCTTCTGTTTATTTACCACTGATGCCTAAATTTCCCTGGTAATTAAAGTTTTAAAGCTGATAGTCTTTATCAATTTTTTTTAAAAAATGTCCTCTGGGATAATGAGTTTAGCACACTTAGATTCCTTGGCTGGTTCACTACTCTTTTCAGACCTTTACTGAAAATAGTTTCTAATATTTTACTTAAATGTGACTGCACAAGAAAGAGACAATTGCAAACAAAATAAGGCCATAGGATCTACAAATTAAGGGATTCACCTTGAAAGGAAAAGGAAACCTTCCCCCTGAATTTAGTCCCGGAAGAGAATGGACATGCAAAACATAAAGGGTGAGCTGTAAGCCACCTATTGCTAGCCACCTACTGGGGGCAAATGGACATATAGTTATCTTGGTTTTCTTGCCTTAACAGAGTTTGGCCACCTGGATAGAGATGAAAATTAGGAAACAGAGCTCTTCCTGAAGATAAATGGGCAGAAGGAAGAAAACATAATGATTCTTCCCCAAGAAGTGGGTTACTCAAGAATCCACATGTATCATACCTCAGGGAACTGGGAACCACAGTTTTCCCAGACTTGAAGTTGCCTCTGAAGAGGCCCAGACTACTAGGCATTTACAGGTGAAAAAGGGAAGGGGAAACATCTTTCCTGTCCTTGCTGTAGAAACCTGCCCCACAAGTCAGGGAACTGAGCAGCACCGGCTCCAGAAGTGACCAGTCCGATGCAGCCAGACACTGGCCTGGTGGTCGGGGTTCTCAAGGAGAAATAGGAAATAATTCAGAAATTTGATTATTGCATGTACTATTTTTGCCACCTTTCACTGATGATGGAGCGTAACAATATATAGACACTCCTGGAGAAAGGAATATTTTCTCTTTCCTGCTGGGTATCCCAACTACCAAAACTTTGAATGTACTTGTGGTTCCTCCCATATCCTGTCTTACATTCATATTGCAGGTAATTTATTTATGTGTATGTTGGATCAGACTTCAAAATACATACAGTTCAGGTGAATGCATATGAAGCTTTTGTATTAATGACACAGTTACAATTAAAGGGACATTAGGAAGAGCTTTTTCTTCTGTAAGACTAAGGTGGAAGAAGAAGGAAAGCTGGTACATCTGTGCTTTTGTCGTCAAGGGAACTCCAGTGCTTTCTGATAATAACACTAGTATATTGTGCTGATCATATAAAATTTTAATTTTCTGGTTGTTGCCTGAATTTACACTTTACCAATACATGTGTTAGGAAAGTAAAAGCCTATTTGAAATGTAAAATAAGGAAGTAACCAGTTTAATTGGTTAAGATGACATATTTTAAAAGTTACCCAGTTAAGCTGATGTGGATTTCCCTGTAGACACTATTATTTTGTTTACAGTATCTCTCTTGTTTGCTTTTTTTTTTTTTTTGGCTGAGGACAGAGGATCTGAGAGGACAATAAGTGTTTGATAGTCTCCTCACAGTCTTCCACACATTATACTCAATCAGTTTGTCACACACATCTTTAATTTAAGCAGTGCCATTTGTGTGACCTTAGTGAAGTCCCTTATATCTTCTTCTAAGTGGTAAAAATAACAGAAGGTCTAACACAGAGAGAAAGTTTTCTGAGCTTTAATAAAGTTTGTGAAGAGCTGTGCAATCCTCAGAGGAGAGGAGTTCTGAAGCAGAAACTGTGTAACGTGTGGGGTGATGAGAAACACCTCTGGTTGCACAGCTTCTTAGTACTCACCAGTAATGGGGTTTTATTTCCTATTCCTCACTGTCTGTGAGCAGTGTTAGTAAAGAGTTCCATTTCTTTACTCACAGCAGTCTGTATGACGCTCCTGAGCTCTGTCTATCAGCCTTCTTAGGTGGCAGCTAAGTATGCATTTCCTCCACATGCCACAAAGCGTGGGGAAGGTTTGCTGCACAATTCAGTATTTTGAAGAATCTGGGTCCCTTTCACCATAGGTGAAGCCAGAACACGTGTACATTTTTTTTTCCTTAAAAAGTAAGGATGCTTGTGCTACAGAAAATCGCACATCATGTGTGCATGTGTAATGTATGGAAAAAATATTTTATCATTTGAATCTTACCAAGATTTCCACAGTGTGGTAACAGCACAAAATTGCTCAGGCTTCTTTGTATTCAACACCCCTGCTTTGGCTTCTGCATATTTGTTGCCTGACTGCAATCTCATTAAAATCTCTGTGAGTCATGCTATAGTCTTCTGAACTGTAAATAGTATTTTAAATGTTTCCGTTGGTGGATTGTGTCTGGATAAATGGCATTGATCATTGGCATGATCAGAGGGCTGGAGCACCTCTCCTGTGAAGATGGGCTGAGAGAGCTGGAGTTGTTCACGATGGAGAAGAGAAGGCCTTGGGGGAGACCCCATTGTGGCCTTCCAGTACCTTCAGGGGACCAATAAAAATGAGGAAGAGGGACTTTTTATACAGGCAGATAGTGACAGGACAAGAGGCAACGGTTTTAAACTGAGAGAGAGCAGGTTTAGATTAGATGTCAGGAAGAAATTCTTGACTGTGCACTGAAACCAGTTGCCCAGAGAAGTTGTGTATGTCCCATTCCTGGAAGTGTTCAGGCCAAGCTGAATGGAGTAATCTTTAAGGTTGCTTCCAACCCAGGACATTTTATGATTCTAGGAGATATTTGATGTTCTTTTTATTTCTGGAAATCAATTATTATTTTATCCATAAATGTTTCTCTGTAGAGTGTGCAGTGTCCTTTTACCCAAAGGTGATGATTGCTAATAGCTACACCCCCATGCTAGGTCATAGAGTAGATATAGAATGCTTTGAATTGCAGAGTACCCCGAAAATGTATCATCAGTTCTCTTCCCTGTGCCTAGAGGAGGTCTGTAGTTGTCTTTTGTTCAGACTCCTTGCAATTTGCCCAAATGAGAAGCTGGCCTTAGCAGGAACGCTTTGAGTCACCTAGTCTGGGCTGGCCTGCAAGAGTAATGGGGAAAGATGAATTCCCAAGACTCATCCTCAATTTAAGTAAAAGCCAGAGTGCCTAACTATTGGCCTAAGAAATATGTTGTGAATTTGGAAGGAAAGCTATATCAGTTTAAATACGTGGTACGGTGTTTAGCCTGGAGAAAAGGAGTCTCAGGGGAGCTCTCTACAACCAGCTGAAATGAGGCTGAACCAGGATGTGGGTCGGTCTTTCCTGCTAGTAACAAGCACCAGAACAAGAGGAAATGGCCTCAAGTTGTACTAGGGAAGGTTTAGGTGGGATATCAGGAAAAATTTCTTCATGGAAAGAGTTGTCAAGCATCAGAACAGGCTGCCCAGGAAAGTGGTGGAGTTACCAACCCTGGAGCTATTTAAAAGCTGTGTATGTGTGCCACAGAGGGACACAGTTTGGTGGTGGGCTTGGCAGTGCTGGATTAATGGTTGGACTCTGATCTTAGAGGTGTTTTACAACCTAAACGATTCTATGATTCTAAGATTTTAGTATACAAAATGTGCAAAGGACAATGTGAGTCCCTTGTTGGATTTTGTGGAGATTTAGTTTCAAGTTTTTATATGTTAAAGAAAGCTGACAATCAGATCAGATTAGCACATTATGGAAAGCTATGTCAGTGAGTTATGATTGAAATTACAGTTCTAAATAGGAAAATGAATACAGAAGAACAGAATAAAAATAAAATAGACATAAACAGGTAATAAAATATGAAACATAGAAGGAGGAATATGATAAGACTTACCACGGATAAAGAGACTATGATTACAAATACTATGCCTTGTCTGGATTAATTGCCACATCTAGGGTTTTTTACTCCATTAATGTCTGTTTGATGGAAGCAGGGAACCTGGGAGCAGGGAACTTGGTCCTGAGCACTGGTGAAAGACTTGATTGATAATGTTTCTCTCAATGAACTGCTCTGTAGGAGAAACCATGTTTTTCTCAGATTCAGCATGCCAGCAAATGCAAAAAAATCCACTATTCCTGTGCTTCATTTCAAAAACAGAAGGCGCATTAAGTGGGAAGATACATAGTTAAAAATACACTAAAGGGGCTGTGAAAAATGTTAGATACATTCACTGGAGATTATTTAAAGACATCGTATTAGGAACTACAGCCAAATTCATGCCATTTAGTAAATATACTTCAGGAAAACCAAAATCCAGGCAATATGGTAAGACAGAATGAAAATGGAAGGTACTTGAAGATATCTCAAGAAATCTCAGGTATGTTCAAGAGAAAAATAAGAAGGATGGTAATGACAAGGGAAAAATGAAAATGTAGTAAAGTAGACAAAAAAGATCAGACAAGCAACTTGCAAAATTCTTAGAAACCAATACTAAATAATTTTCAAACTCAATGGGGACAGGAAGCCTTTCACAGAGTCCACAGGATCAAAGGTTTTGAAAAAACAGCTTTGAGAAAATTACACCGTAAGTGAAAAAAAAAGTTAATTTGATAAAGCTGTGCTCACTATTCAAATATTTAGCAAGGTTTCTAGGAATGAATCCTTTATGGGAAACTCATCAGACAATGTCTGAAATTGAATCTACGGAACAAATAGACAAAATTAATAATAATATGTCATCATGGCCAGGTTATACTTTCTCCAAATCATTCAAACTCTCCGGAATGAAGTAGCTGAGTCAGTGAGTGTCATGGGAAAGCCTCATCCTAACAGACTGAAAGATGGTAAATATAATACTAGTTTGTAGAAAAGGTCACAGAAAAGATTGACAGCAATGACAAATCACTAAACCCGATATCTCTATTTGATAAATTAGTATAAATTATTCCAAGTTCTAAATTAGTGGACATGTAGGCATGTATGGCATAATAGAAGTGGCTCAACTTCTGGAAAGGAAAGTCCTTGCCTCCCAACTTCAGGCCTTTGAATTCAGTAACAAGTGTGTGTTGGAGGGAGATACCATTGATATGGCTCCCGTGGAATTCCAAAAGGCTTTCAGCAATATCTCTCAACAAAGCAGCTGAGTTGCTCTGGGATAATAGGGAGGTCTTCACATGGATAAATAGTCAGTAAAGAAAGAGTCAGACGAGGGTAAGAATAAATGTTCCATTTTCACAATGCAGAGGTGTCGCCAGCTGAATTCCACAGAGGTTTGTGCTCTTCAACAGATTCATAAATGATCTGTAAAAAGGACAGAATAACTTGCTGAGGAATTTGAGATATTCAAGATATTCAAGACAAGGGCTGACTGTGTAACATTGAAGAAGGACATATGAGTGACTGGGCAATAAATTAGCAAATGAAATTCAATTTCTATAAACGTTATGTGATATTTAGGGGTAAAAACCCCCTCAGTCCTAACGTTGCATATACAGTGATGGACAGTGAGTTAACTGGAAGTACTCAGGAATGACATTTCTGGTTATAATACATAGTTCTGTGAAAATGCCAGTTCAGTGCTCAACAGCAGCAATGAAAGCAAATTAGAGGTTAGGGGAGCAAAGAGAGGAAAAAAGTGAAAACTTCATTATGTCATTGTTACAAAAGCGTGCTGTGCCTGAGTTCCTAAAAGCGTGAAGCTCTGCTCCCCTCACCTCCAAAAAGTATATTATTATGGGCAAGATATAGAGAGGAGTGACAAGGAAGATCAAAGATATGGAACATCTGCTGTGCAGGGAAAGATTAAATAGAATAAGAGTCTGTTTAAAGTGATACGACTGATGGAAAGATATGATAGAGGTCTGTTAAATCATGACTGGCATGAGGTCATTGTGGAGGATTTGAATATTTCTTCTGTCTTTAGGACAGGAACGAAGGGCTATCTATTTTGTTATGTTTTACACAGTAAACAGCCCTTCTAACATTGCATGTACAATGCCCTCACTACTGACCGTTTGGAACCAAGCTGACAACAAGCAGGAAGAAGGCTTTGCAGACAATATAGTGTAAAGCAGACAGAGACCTTGTCAAAGTTTGTTTTGAATACTGAAGTTTATGTGGATTGAAAAAACTTGATGCACAAGTTAGTGCAAGAAAAAAAACATTAATTGCTAAAACAAAGAACGCCACCTCTGGCTCAGAAATGCCCTGACTTATTTTGCAGCACTGTTCTGGAAAATATTTCTACCAGGCCCCATTTCTGCATAGGCTTCCCTCAGTATTTAGGATCAGTCATTTTCGGCGACAGGGTTTTAAGCAAATTATTTATGCCGACAATTGTGTTACCAGGTGGCAGACTTACTGTATTCTGCCTGCTTTTGGCTTTTTACCACTGTATTATTGCATTTGGGGCTCTGTGTTTAAAGGATGTTTACATTTTCAGATTGATATCGTAATGGCAATTCAGACTAATTAGGACATCCTTAAGTGCTCCTAACAGAATAATGCTGTCTTGGATGCTATTGGTCCAGATTTATGTCTTCTTGAACTTATCTGAAATCAATGAAGTAACAATGGTAACAAAGTCTGCTTTAGGACAAGTTTTTCTTCTATTGGTTTCAAAGACTACGATGTACGAGAGATGTGAATGTCAAAGCTACTTCAAACAAAGTAGCCACAAGGCAGTTACATATTTCCAAACCATCTGACAAGCACATGTTGCAGAGAAAGAGTAGGTGCAGAGAACACATCAGAGGATAAACACCAACGAGAAACGGAGGGGAAGGGATTTTGGAGCCTTTCAGTTTATGCTGGCAGATGGGGCAGAACATTTGTCTTAGGAGACTTAATACAAAAATAGACATTAAAATTATGCTGCTTTTCCTACTTAAGACAAATCATATGCTACCTTTTTTTTTTTTTCCCCCGAGAAAGTATCATATGTCAAAGAAAAAGTAGAATAAATTAGTATTTGGATATACGGGTATGTGTGTTTCCTGGGTGTGAAAATTTCATTAACTCTTCTTTAAAAGAATGATAAGGATTCCTGAGCGCAACAGCCCCAGCCTCCATAAATCAAAACTTCTTTTGTGCCACATGCAGTGTTTGGTTTAATTCAACTATTAACAAAGGTATTTACAGAGGAGAGAGATGATGACTGAAAGCAACTGAATACTAGTCAAAAGGACTAATAAAAACCCCCAAAGTTGTAGCTTGGGTTCTGTGAGTCCACAACTGTGAATATTAATTGCTAAAATTTTATTTAAAAATAATAATTAGATTTATAACTTTTGGAGCTATGGATTATAGTTTTGTTAAGAATAACATTTGATATACTTGCTGTAAAAGTGTCAGAATTCTTGTTTGATGCATACAGCTACGTGCAAATGAGAGTATGGGTGAAAAAGCATTTTTTCTAATATCTTTCCTGGTTTAAAAACTATAGAAAGACCACTGGAGGTTCTCCTACACTGGAAACATAAGGGATGTCCTGAAATAGTTGCTGGAATACTCACTTCTGGACTTTGCTCTGTGGTCCAAATGGTGGACCAAGAGATCACATCTCTCCTTGGCACTAAAAATCATGAATTAAAAAAACCCCAAACATTCTTTGGCACTGACATGAGAGCACAGAACACAGTTGCCACAGGCAGTGGAAAAGTTACCTTAAAGCTACTGAAGAAAAGCCACAGAGGCTTCAAGGTAATGTGAAGTTACGTGCTATTTTAACTTACTGAAAGAAGTCACAAACACACAGAAAACCTTCTATAAAATCTGCAGCGTCAGAGCTCATGTCTTGGGACTTCCCATAATGAAAACTGACTGCCTCTTTAGACTCTAGAAATGTGTGACTTGTGTTTGCATGAATTTGTGTACTAGCCATAATAATTAATAATATTTAGTATTCAGGCTTGAAGTGGAGTGTACATGGGTGTAAGAGAGAATTTAATTAAGTATGATAAATATTAATTTTGGGGAGAGAAGATAACAGTGATCATTCTTGTATAGCAAATACTTTAAATCTTAGTTTACTTTCTGTTTTTAAATGTAGAACATTTGGGGGTTTATTGACTTTCAGCTAGCTGATTTTCTTTTTCCTTGTCTTGGGTGAAATACAAACAAAATACCCACTTTAGGTTTCTGAGGGACACACTTGTAGAAAACATTGCTCTTGGAGAGACGGCAGCAACAAGGTATGACACCCCTCCACAGTCACATCCATACGAGTCCCAACAGGTCCTCAGTGCTCATTAATGCAGAGGACCAAGCCCAGGCTCCCGTATTATGGGAAGGGGCAAGCCAGTCCTCCCAGGTTTCCTTCTTGAGGCTTACCACAAGCAGAATTGTCTTATGTAGCCTGGCCTCCACCTTTTATTTCTCTGTTGGTTGATTCTGTATATTGGTTCCCGCCCAGACATGGATTTGTGGCCTTTTGGGAAGGTGTTGATGACCCCAGAATTCAGGCCAGCTGGTTCATATGGTTTAATTAGAAGCCAAATCAATCACCTTATGTAGATCTCAGTCTGTGGCAAGATTCCCCAGAGGACAGTTCAGAGCATCTAAGTTAGATGCTCCTCTGACTCACCCTGTGTAGGAAGTTCTTTCTTTCAGTTCTCTTAAAAGGTCTTTGGAAATTTAGCCTCCTCATAGAGGCACCACAAGATAGATTAGGAAGTTAATCTAATTAATCAATTAATGAGCTGTCCCATAGTGAAATGCAGGCTGATGAGGCATGACACAGCAGTTACTTTGTGTTTTTTTGAACCTGTTTTTTGATAGTAGATGCTCAAAACTGTTAGCATCTGTGAGCTAATTTTATACAAGAAAATTGGAGGTCTTCATATTGGTTCCATAGATGTGTTCACGTCTCTCCAACCATTAATACAGTGCTGGCAGTTAGAGCAGTTAACCTCAGAGTGCTGTTTCTGGCTCATACATGGTGGTTTTGCAGGAGCACCTCAAGCAGGATATCACAGAATTTTGAGCTGCCCCTCCCAGGACTTTACCTCTTCTGTGGTATTTCATTCCTAAGTCTTTGTAAAAGCAATCAATGAATAGACTTGTAAACTTTTTTTTTTCTTCCTTTTCAACATAAAGCTACTCTGACTGCATTAATGCAGTATTTTCTGAGTGCTAAAACTGGAAGGCTGCACATTCCCAGTGGTATTGTGTTGTGGCTGGGAACCTGACGTTCATTCCTTTCATTTAGCTTTAAATTAGAGGCAATGTGAGCCAGTTTATGTAAAAATGTTTTAATTAACAGGACCCAGATGCAGCATCAGAAGTTCTCGTGGAATTTAAAAAAATATACCTAGGATTTAGTCCTCTAAATAGTAGGTGGGTTAGAGCTATCTGAATTCCTCTAGTGTAATGCTGGCTGGGCCTGTGGATGCTGCCTTGCTGCCTTTTTTTTTACAGTAAGTTATGCTGGGCCATGATAAAAGGATACCAGCGTTTCAATTTGAAACCATGGCAACTAGAAGATGATTTGCATGTTTGCATGACAATGTGATCATGTTATCTCTGGAGATAGTGCACATAATATACATAGTGGAAGTGCTGTACCCAAACCTAAAGTGAATGATATGGGGGAAGGGAAGGGATGATGCCCTCTGGTACTGCAGGAATCATGGGTAAGAAATCAAGCTGCTTTTTTCCTTGCAAGGTCAAGAAACCTATAGATGTGCACGAGTTGTCCTTTCAATTCAATATATTCAAATATCTTTCTCAAGATCAGCTTTCAGGAATATCTTCAGGAAGTGAAAAAGTCCTCAAACTCCTACTCTTCTCTTGATTTGTACATCCTCACTCCTGAGGAAGGTACCAGTAGAAAATTTTTTCTTCTATTGGTGTATCTTCCTGCTAAAATGACTGACAGAGAAAACATTTTAGAGAGAAATGGAGAGAAAATCAAGTAATAGGATACGAAACTAAAATTTTTAGATTCAGTCGTTTCAAGAGCAGGTTAAAGAAACTCTGGCTCTGGCATTGCTGCCTTTGCCTCCATCGTGTAATGGAAGCTGTAATAGATGACTGCTTTGATTAATTTGTCCTAAAGGCTGGCATGGATTTGGCACAACTAACTGCGGTGTAACCTTCAACAGATTAAATCAGCTTTCCCAAATAGGAACCAGAAACTCTCACGGCAGCAGTGGATCTCTCTGCCATGAATTCTGAAGACGAATAGCAAGAGCAGGGTATGATTTTTTTTTTTTTCCTCATTAATTGTGGAACAAACAGAAAAAGGTCCCTTGAAAGTTAAAGCTTAGCTACTGCAGAGTGTCCTCATGTATTATGAGTGAGAAACAAAGGAAACTGAGAAACTTCAAAGCTTTCTGTGGCATTCAGAGCTTTCCATCTTCAAAGCACCTCTCTCTTTTGTAGTTCTGCTCTGGGTTTAATTAATACATTTTAAATATTGTTACTGTAAACAGCGTCATCTTTGTTTTCTACCCAGTTCTTTTTCAGAGTAATTTAAATTATTTTATGAAGCTATCTGTCATCTTTATTTAGTGCCTCTTAACCTCTTTTCTTTTACAAATGAATAGTCACCTCCAGTTGAGATTAAAACAACACTGGAAAGGGGTGTATGTGCATGTGAAGCAGTTAGGAAAAAAAAATGCTTTGCCTGCCTTTTATCTACATTCTCTAAAGTAAAAATAGACATAACTCTCTCAGTCCATGTATTAGCAATATTTTAAGATGGAAAAGAGAGATTTAGAAGTTATAATGTATCTCCTTTTTTTTTTTTCCTTCAGAAAGCTAATTCTAGACATCTACATGAGAAAAAAAGGTGTGAAAATTACACATCTGCATGCTTGGAGTCTTACTGTTTTTTTCATGCTGTCATTAATTTTTTTTTATGTGTATTTTGGGGATCTGGGCATGGGGGACAAAGACAAGAAAGGTAGACTAGAGGAAGTAGAACATTTTACATCTTATTAAGCTATTTTTGTCAGTGGAGGCTTAAAAAGATTTATCTACTAAAATCATATATTTCTTCTCCTGCAATATTGAAGGGAAAAGGAAGAAAGTAATATTGAGGAAATGTCATTTTGCCAATTAGTCGAAATACCGCCTTGTATTTAACATTACTTAACTGTGAGAGTCCAAATGGAGTAATTGTTTTGTGGAAATATCACAGAACAAGGCATTTTAGTATTTTTTTTCTGTGCTTAATCCCTAAAAATGCAAAGAAGAGGGAAAATAGCTGGAGAGGTAACTTGAGGAAAAACATAATAACATTTCTCAACTCTGGTAAGTGATCTGAATGCGATTGTGCTTTCATTACTGTGAGTTACCAGCCTTATTCCTGCCCCCAGTCACACAATTGCTACTGTGGCACACTTGAGGCAGAGAAGAGGCATTTTTAATGCCCGTGTGTGATTTCAGTCTCACATCTTTCCAAAACATAATCCTTCCTGCCCTCCAGAATGTAAAAGAACTTGAGTCAGAGGGCGCTGAAGCTAATGAAAGCTTTCCTTTTGACATCCCTGGCCCCCAGTTCAGGCTTAAAGCACACAAAGATTGCTGCTACCTTTAATTCCTTTTTAAGTCCTCTTTTCAAATCATGACTCATCTCTTCCCTCTCCTATCTGAATATCCACAATTATGGGCACTATACACATAGATGGCAGGGACCCCAGTGCCTGGAAAGGAACAGAAACAAATTTTCCATGCAGTCCCATTGGAGATACAGGCTCCCTGTCATCTTCCCATGGCAATAATTTAAATAATAGGAATATTTGTAAAGTTGGGGTTTGTGTTGTGCAAAAAAGCAAACACTTTTGCATCCTGACTTTCTATGTTTGCATGTGCATGTAGAGGGTGATTTTTAGCTTTATGTCAATATTATTGCAAAGAAAGGAAGAAACACATACCAAAAATGTGATGTACAGATATAGAAAATCAATCATTGTTTACCAGACCTGTGTCAGGCAAGCTCTTATTAGTCCTACCTGCTCCTGAAAGCTTTCAGACGATTTATAAATGGATACTGCGAACTCAACACGTTTCTATTACGAATGGAAAATACAATAACACATGTATTCTACGTTGGGCTTACTTTGGGAATCCAGTTATTCACAATTTGTTTATTCTATCTTCCTAGTTACACAGCATCTAGTTTGTACTCATCTCTTGCCTCTTACTGCAAGTTTCCTGCAGGCCTTATCCAAACCTTCCATTTTAATTCTTCTATGTTAAGGTTTTCTTTCTCTTTCTTTCTTTCTTTTTCTTTCTTTCTTTTTCTTTCTTTTTCTTTCTTTCTTTTTCTTTCCTTCTTTTTCTTTCTTTCTTTTTCTTTCTTTTTCTTTCTTTCTTTCTTTCTTTCTTTCTTTCTTTCTTTCTTTCTTTCTTTCTTTCTTTCTTTCTTTCTTTCTTTCTTTCTTTCTTTTCTTTCTTTCTTTTCTTTTCTTTTCTTTCTCACTTTGTATCTTTCCTTCTTGTCTTTTTTCCTTCCTTTCTGCCTTTCTTCCTTTCCTTCCTTCTTTTCCTCCTTTCTTTCTCTTTCTTTTCTTCATCATGAATTCTTTATTTTTCTTTTCCTGTCTATTGTCATAACACTTCTTTACTGTAAATCTTTTCACTTAATTTCTATTTTTGTCCAATTTTCTGGTTCCCCAACTCCCTCTATTTGCTGATATTTTCTGATCACTCCTTTTTCATAATCCATTTTTCCTTATCTTTCTTTATTTTCCCTGTCTCTTTAGGACCCCTATCCTCACTCTTTCCTCTCTTTGGATCTTGTTGTTTTTGCTGTCTGACTGTCATTCAAAGTACTGCAGAAACATAACAAGAAGATCTCCTGAGACTCCATGAAAAATCCTGTGAAAGCAGCTGTTCTTGTGATATTTTCAGCAGGAAAAGTGCGCAGAAAAGCCTTGCAGGACCTGGGCCCCAAATTATGATACTGCTGAATTGTCCCTTGTAGTTGTTTCTCCAAGGTCTAGAATGGGAAGGGTTGTTCTTCCAGTCCTGACTTGTCCATCTCCTTAACTCTTATTTAGAGCACTATATTCAGGACTTTGGCTTGCTTTTAGAAATATTCTCCCAACAAATTTTTGCAAAGGTCAGGTCTGGGGTTATTTGTGTATGGCAGAGGGGAGGTTTGCTTGGTATCTTTTTAGACATAGTGGGATTTAACTCATATTTAAAAAATAAAACATAGCTTATTTCAAATTTTAAATGCCATTTTGAGGTTTTGCTTTAGATCAATTCATTAATTTAGCTAAGGCCTTCTAAGGATTTCTAAATGAAACAGTGGATAATAGAAGAGAAGCTGCAATAGCAACAGTTTTTTGCTTGCAGTTCCGCAGCTATATGTATGCTTTCTGTCTATTTTTGCACTTCTATGTCGGGTTATAAATAAAACCTTCTCTAGTAAAGACGGAATCCTAACTTTAAAAGACACAACTTCAAATGTGCCCAGAATGATACCATGTTTTTAAGGTATCATTGGCGTTACAAAATGCAGTGGCTAGTATTAATTAAAAATTGAACTTTTGATTAAATTAGTCTTATCCTTATGCCATATGTAATTGGGATTCTGTACTCAGTAAAAAATAATTACTCCTATTGTTATTGTATTTACTGAATAAATAATTGTCGGTGTAAAAAACACCTATAATTTCATACATTTTTGGTGGAATTAGTATGGTTTGGTTTGGGTTTTTTTTAATGTTCTACTAAATATATATATAATATCTTTACAATTTTTTATGAATATGTACTATACAGGTGGTGATGATACTTGTGAGAAGTGTAGTTGGCCTATTTTTCCTTAAAAGAAAAACTTACTTCTCAGGTGAAGCATAACCTAATTTTTAAAGTCTACTAAATATTTACCTAAAGTTTTGGTAGAAAAACACAAAGGGAAGCATTTGATTTGTTTGTTTGAAAATGGCTCATTGGTTTTAGAAGGTTTCAGCTCCCGGAGGTTACTGTGTAAGAGTCATCTGCTTGTGTATGTTTGACTGAAAGTCGATGTTTCTGCACTGCTAAGTGAAATAAGTAAGTGTTTCTGTGTGAATATATTTATTTGTCAACTTGTTATCAGAGATTTTGCCTGTTTCAGTTTGGTCTGCAAGCGTTTATTCTCACAATAATCCTTTTCATACTCATACTGTTAATTAAGGATATTTCTGTGCGAACTGCTTGTAGATCAGAATGAACAGATGATTATAAGGATAATGGTCACCTACTGAAACTATAGCATTTGTCAGTCATTTCCACGTGGTCCTGTCATAGTACACAAGTTTGGTAAGAATTGCAAAGTACGAAACTCTAAACAGCAAACTCTATTAAAAATATTTTTCAGTGGCATATCATATGGGTCTTGGGTTTTTCTCATGTTCATTTCTGCACATAGGAAGTCACCCATAAAATGTTGCATAAATTATTGGGATTTCATTTTCAAGTACAAGGTCTGGCTTCCAAAAATTATGATTTATGGTGATTTTAGTCTACTCTTTTTCTGTCTCAGTTAAAGACATATTAGGAGAGTATGGAAGTAAAAATAAAACATTGGGACATTAATCCAAGCTACTAATGTAAATGTTATGATTTCTTGCGACCTTTCCTTTCTTTTCTACCTCACATTCTTCTTTTGCCTTTGTCTTCCTTAATCTCTAAATATTAGTACATTTCAATATTAGAGAAATTCCCAATTAGTTGTGTCAAGTCAACCATTTGACATTCATTGGTGTTAGAATCAGTGGAATTTGCATGATAGATTTCTCTAGTGTAACTCTCTGGGAACCAAGCAGGTAAGATGCTATTTTTCTTTGTTTGTCGCAACATGGTACTTTTTCTGGGTGTATTTTTCAAGTAGAAAAAAATAGATCATCACTAAAAGCCATTTTTGTAGTAGCTACAAGGAGAAATAAGCCATATCGTCTCTATCTCTTTGGTTCAGAGGTAATTTGATGTACCTGTATTGAACGTGGTGATACCGATTCTATAATTTTATCTAAATAGTCACTAACTTCAGATGAAACTATGAAAGCTAAATAATGCATACACATCAGAAAGCACACTGTGCCCTTTCTATCTTTCCCAGCTCTCCAGTTTCTATCTAAATCAATATCTGTGTACTGCTGTGATGGCTCACAGCACGACGTGCATTTGGCATACTGAAACTGTTACATGCTTTAAAGCAACACAGGATCTTTTGGAAAGGCACTTCTTGCCTCAAAATGCTACTGCCAATGAAGCCCCATACAAATGGTCAATAACAACCAATTGCCTCTGTTACAGAAGTCACTGAAATGGAAAAATAGCCCATGCAACAGAAAATAAACTGAACGGAAATTTTTATTCCGGATCTGTAGGAGGTTTTCTGTTTCACTAATCTAGAAAGCTTAACTTTGGTAATATATGCTTCTCTCTTTATTTACATTCCTTTCTGGTCTTACCGCTGTTATTATACAGAGGTCTTTTCCACAGTATACTGCATCCCTTCTAGAAATAAGTGGATTTGATTTGCTGAATTATTTTTGTCCTAGGCTTTTGGGTGGGTTTTTTTTTTTCTCTTGTTCTCCCCCCCACACCTTTTTTTTTGCAATATATTGAAGGAATATCCATATCTACAGCATAAATTCAATTTTGAGCCATCATTAAATGTTTAGTTACAGATCTATTCCTTTGCCCAATTGGACTACTGGAAATATGAGAAAATTTGGATTATTGTATTTAGTACTAGAAATGAAAACAGGGAAATAAAATGTAATGACTGGTGACATCTTAAAAAATGCTGCAACAAAAATATTAGCTGTATCTGAAATTCAGGGATTGATGAGGACTTCATAATTGATATGTGATTATGTTTATTTCAGCAGGGACTGAAAATGTATGGGGGACAGAACAAACCTGAAAATGTCCCCTTTGGAATAATGTAATAATTGTATCACTGAAAAGAAGTGCTTCCCATGTAGGAGCTTTGTAAAAGGTGAAACAGGTTTGTTTCCTCCTTGTTAAGACTTCCTGATGTGTCTGAACAGGTAGCTATTA
Source organism: Oxyruncus cristatus (assembly GCA_013399855.1). NCBI lineage: Eukaryota > Metazoa > Chordata > Aves > Passeriformes > Cotingidae > Oxyruncus > Oxyruncus cristatus. Next base: position 877,605 of record VXAY01002926.1, on the reverse strand, counting down.
AATCTCAGAGTATTCCTCAATGAACCACTCATCTGTTGTGGCAAGATATTAGAACATGTTGCCCAGAGAAGTTGTGGATGCCCCATCCCTGGAAGTATTCAAGGCCAGGTTAGATGGGGCTTTGAGTAACCCGGTCTAGTGGAAGGTGTCCCTGCCCATGGCAGAAAGGTTGGAACTAGCTGATCTTTAAGGTCTCTTCCAACCCAAACCATCCTATGATGCTATGATTCTATGATATTTCTCTACCTTTAGAGGATGTTTTTGTATATAACCTCATGTTCCAGCTACAGACTTGTGAATTAGAACAACTTGTTTTCTGTGATCCAGATTTTGAATAACATGTCTTGGCTATTCAAAAAGTATCCTGTTCTATGTCTCGAAGAGGGCGAGTTTCATCTCTCAACCTTGGCCACAGCTGATGTGCAGTTCCAGTGCTCTGGGAACATACAATTTTCTTCTGCTGTAATTTCCCTGAGGAGGGCTGTGATCCCCACTTCTACCCAGGCTGGGATATAGTGGAACATGTGGGAGGTGACAACACTTTTGTCAGTATGCATTTCTTCCCAAATTCTGTGAAGCCCTAGGAAACATCAAGCTTCAGCCAATTTGTGCTTACACTAGGGTAGTGGAACTGCAGGTTAGTCTTTATTATAGTCTTGAAAAGAAAATTGAGGTCTGTGAGTCCAAAGGTAAAAATGTTGCCTCAAACTTTCCTCTTGTAATTTGTGCTCACAAAGTGAAGGCACTTTTCTGTAATATACAAAGGTCAATCAATACATGAAATGTACCATACATCTCTCTTGTTTTTACTTTCAAAATCTCATGACCATTGTTGGAAAATACTTTTGCAACTCTTGAGCAACCACTCTAACAATCATGACTGTACACTGTGCTGTTATTTGAGAAGGCATCTTTAAAAAGAATGAGAAAAAGGAAAGAAAATGGTCAAAGGGAATTGTTTGCCCTTCTGGTTTTCTTTTTAGCTTCTGTGTCTGTTTTCAACCTGCTTCTTAGACATTATGTGTTTCCTTCATTCCATTGACATTACTAATTTTCATAGGTGGCTTTGAAAATTAAAAATGAAAAAATGTTGTTTATTAGCACTACAGACTGCTAAGTATAGGAATCTACACTAAGAATTCCCTGTTTATACCTCATACATTTCTCTAAGTCCAAAAGGATTAGACTTATAACATGATGTTATATAAGATACGTTCAGATTTAATAGCTACAATTATATTTAACCAATGCTTCTTAACTGAATCTATCACAAAATAGATTAAAATGTCTATGGCTTCTAAAATTAGCCAAAGGTTTTCAGTGCAAATGTAAACCTTCAATATTGACACCTGAACAAATACATTTTCAGCTTAATTACTGAGTTTATCTGTGCCCCCCCTTGTAAAGCCTGGCTTATTTTGCCTTTGTTATCTCACCTGGTGGTTTCAGCCCAGTAAATTCATATGTTCAAAGTGAATCCACACAACCAAATCACCAGGCTTGTCACATGTGCTGGCAGATCCCTATAGTGAAGGCTGTAAACTCTACTTGTGGAAACCTTGCAAAAATAAACCAGGACTTTATTTTCCTCTATTACCTTATATTGGTAGAGAAGATTATTTTGGAAATCTGAGGAATAATCTACTGTTTTGTATTATAAATTATACTATTCAGACTCATCCTGGACTTTGATTTTACTCTCTCTGGAGGTCTCAACAACCTGTAGAGAAAGAACTGTTCCTTTTCCCATTAGGATTATGAAAACATTTTAGAGAAACAGCTAGTAAACACATATACGCGATAACATGAGTCAGATTAAAAATCCAAACACTTCCTGATTCAAAAAAATGTTTCTCGAGGTATACAGTCTTCAGCTTTTCTTTACAGTTTGACATCTAGTTGTTTTTTGAAGGAATTATATAATTTATCAAATTAGTTACTCTAGCACATTGGACAAAATACCATAGTTCAGAAAATGCAAATTTTCCTCTCAGTAAATCAGAATTTGTGAGAAGATACAGCAGGTTCCTCTTAGGCCAGCAGTATGTCTAGGTATTTTACTTACCAGGTTTATCGTGATTATATCGTGCTAAACATTGCGACCTTAAGAGACTACAACCCCTAGAGCTACCACAGTACCTGGACTTTGAGTCAAGAGCAATTATGGCAACTGTGTGTAGAAGTCTGTTGGAACTGTCTCAGTTAGTAGAAGGACAGGTAGGACACTGCTGGCTCCTGCTGCTGTGGCTTCAGCTCTGTGATACTTGCATATCAAATGCTTCTTGGGAAAATAACAGTGAGTATTCTTTCCATATAATTTCTGTCCAAATTTCAGTGATTTTATTGGCTGTGGCTTGCAGAAGGCCCCACTCATATCTTCATTCATCTCTCTTTTGGACAGTGCTTATTTTTAGTGCTGCAGTCACCATGGTGCCGGGAAGGGAGAAAACATTTCTGTTGATACTAACTTGGAGAAGTTCCCTGTTAACATAGTAAAGATTGTCATCTGTGATATCACATCTTAAAAGTAGTGATACTGGATAGAAAATAATAAAAAAATAGATTTCTAGTATACTGAGAATGCATACCAGTTGTGTATATACCTGCTTTGTTGTATGGGATTGCAAACTCTGGAGCAAGATTAAGAAGCATCAAAGTTCTAGCAATAGAAAATAATAGTTATTTGATTTATCTATGTTTTCCCTGAGGAGGTAGCCAGACCTTTCTCAGACTTATTTAGGGGGATGGGACATCTCTTCCTAAGTTGGGTCACTAATTTGAATTGTTTTCTGCTTTAGAATCCTTTCTGACACCACTAAAAGCCCTGTTAACTCATATCAAGAACTAAGAGCAGTTTATCGCCAGGCAGGTGAAAAAGCCAAGTACGTTGAAGGATAAGCAACAGTGTCACAACACCTTGTCCAGTTACTGTAATAGTGATTTTCATGTTTTCATTCTCACCTTCTTGCTCGTTTCCTGTCTTTATAATATCAGTCTTCAAGGAGGAGAGTGTTTGTTGATCACATCTATATTCTGAATGTGGTGGCAACTCTTTATTCTTGCATAAGAACTTTAAATGGTAGGATTTTAAATGTGCAAACCAGCATTTTCCTATTTGAAAAAAAGAAAAAA